>CM051238.1:438011392-438323892 GCA_027917425.1 Gastrophryne carolinensis | reverse complement strand
TGATCCCACCATCTAATCTGATACTTACTCCTGACCCCACCATCTAATCTGATACTTACTCCTGACCCCACCATCTAATCTGATACTTACTCCTGACCCCACCATCTAATCTGATACTTACTCCTGACCCCACCATCTAATCTGATGCTTACTCCTGATCCCACCATCTAATCTGATACTTACTCCTGACCCCACCATCTAATCTGATACTTACTCCTGACCCCACCATCTAATCTGATACTTACTCCTGACCCCACTATCTAATCTGATACTTACTCCTGACCCCACCATCTAATCTGATACTTACTCCTGACCCCACCATCTAATCTGATACTTACTCCTGACCCCACTATCTAATCTGATACTTACTCCTGATCCCACCATCTAATCTGATACTTACTCCTGACCCCACCATCTAATCTGATACTTACTCCTGACCCCACCATCTAATCTGATACTTACTCCTGACCCCACTATCTAATCTGATACTTACTCCTGACCCCACCATCTAATCTGATACTTACTCCTGACCCCACCATCTAATCTGATACTTACTCCTGACCCCACCATCTAATCTGATGCTTACTCCTGATCCCACCATCTAATCTGATACTTACTCCTGACCCCACTATCTAATCTGATGCTTACTCCTGACCCCACCATCTAATCTGATACTTACTCCTGACCCCACCATCTAATCTGATACTTACTCCTGACCCCACCATCTAATCTGATACTTACTCCTGACCCCACCATCTAATCTGATACTTACTCCTGACCCCACCATCTAATCTGATACTTACTCCTGACCCCACCCTCTAATCTGATACTTACTCCTGACCCCACCATCTAATCTGATGCTTACTCCTGACCCCACTATCTAATCTGATACTTACTCCTGACCCCACCATCTAATCTGAGGCTTACTCCTGACCCCACTATCTAATCTGATACTTACTCCTGACCCCACCATCTAATCTGATACTTACTCCTGACCCCACCATCTAATCTGATGCTTACTCCTGATCCCACCATCTAATCTGATACTTACTCCTGATCCCACCATCTAATCTGATACTTACTCCTGACCCCACCATCTAATCTGATACTTACTCCTGACCCCACCATCTAATCTGATGCTTACTCCTGACCCCACCATCTAATCTGATACTTACTCCTGACCCCACTATCTAATCTGAGGCTTACTCCTGACCCCACCATCTAATCTGATGCTTACTCCTGACCCCACTATCTAATCTGAGGTTTACTCCTGACCCCACCATCTAATCTGATGCTTACTCCTGACCCCACCATCTAATCTGATACTTACTCCTGACCCCACCATCTAATCTGATACTTACTCCTGACCCCACCATCTAATCTGATACTTACTCCTGACCCCACCATCTAATCTGATGCTTACTCCTGACCCCACCGTCTAATCTGATACTTACTCCTGACCCCACCATCTAATCTGATACTTACTCCTGACCCCACCATCTAATCCGATACTTACTCCTGACCCCACCATCTAATTTTATGCTTACTCCTGACCCCACCGTCTAATCTGATGCTTACTCCTGACCCCACCATCTAATCTGATGCTTACTCCTGACCCCACCATCTAATCCGATACTTACTCCTGACCCCACCATCTAATCTGATGCTTACTCCTGACCCCACCATCTAATCTGATACTTACTCCTGACCCCACCATCTAATCTGATACTTACTCCTGACCCACCATCTAATCTGATACTTACTCCTGACCCCACCATCTAATCTGATACTTACTCCTGACCCCACCATCTAATCTGATGCTTACTCCTGACCCCACCATCTAATCTGATACTTACTCCTGACCCCATTATCTAATCTGAGGCTTACTCCTGACCCCACCGTCTAATCTGATGCTTACTCCTGACCCCACCATCTAATCTGATGCTTACTCCTGACCCCACCATCTAATCCGATACTTACTCCTGACCCCACCATCTAATCTGAGGCTTACTCCTGACCCCACCATCTAATCTGATACTTACTCCTGACCCCACCATCTAATCTGATACTTACTCCTGACCCCACCATCTAATCTAATACTTACTCCTGACCCCACCATCTAATCTGATGCTTACTCCTGACCCCACCATCTAATCTGATACTTACTCCTGACCCCACCATCTAATCTGATACTTACTCCTGACCCCACCATCTAATCTGATACTTACTCCTGACCCCACCATCTAATCTGATGCTTACTCCTGACCCCACCATCTAATCTGATACTTACTCCTGACCCCACCATCTAATCTGATACTTACTCCTGACCCCACCATCTAATCTGATACTTACTCCTGACCCCACCATCTAATTTTATGCTTACTCCTGACCCCACCGTCTAATCTGATGCTTACTCCTGACCCCACCATCTAATCTGATACTTACTCCTGACCCCACCATCTAATCTGATGCTTACTCCTGACCCCACCATCTAATCCGATACTTACTCCTGACCCCACCATCTAATCTGATGCTTACTCCTGACCCCACCATCTAATCTGATACTTACTCCTGACCCCACCATCTAATCTGATACTTACTCCTGACCCACCATCTAATCTGATACTTACTCCTGATCCCACCATCTAATCTGATACTTACTCCTGACCCCACCATCTAATCTGATACTTACTCCTGACCCCACCATCTAATCTGATACTTACTCCTGACCCACCATCTAATCTGATACTTACTCCTGATCCCACCATCTAATCTGATACTTACTCCTGACCCCACCATCTAATCTGATACTTACTCCTGACCCCACCATCTAATCTGATACTTACTCCTGACCCCACCATCTAATCTGATACTTACTCCTGACCCCACCATCTAATCTGATACTTACTCCTGACCCCACCATCTAATCTGATACTTACTCCTGACCCCACCATCTAATCTGAGGCTTACTCCTGACCCCACCATCTAATCTGATGCTTACTCCTGACCCCACCATCTAATCTGATACTTACTCCTGACCCCACCATCTAATCTGATACTTACTCCTGACCCACCATCTAATCTGATACTTACTCCTGATCCCACCATCTAATCTGATACTTACTCCTGACCCCACCATCTAATCTGATACTTACTCCTGACCCCACCATCTAATCTGATACTTACTCCTGACCCCACCATCTAATCTGATACTTACTCCTGACCCCACCATCTAATCTGATGCTTATTCCTGACCCCACCATCTAATCTGAGGCTTACTCCTGACCCCACTATCTAATCTGATACTTACTCCTGACCCCACTATCTAATCTGATACTTACTCCTGACCCCACCATCTAATCTGATACTTACTCCTGACCCCACTATCTAATCTGATACTTACTCCTGACCCCACCATCTAATCTGATACTTACTCCTGACCCCACTATCTAATCTGATACTTACTCCTGACCCCACTATCTAATCTGATGCTTACTCCTGACCCCACCATCTAATCTGATGCTTACTCCTGACCCCACCATCTAATCTGAGGCTTACTCCTGACCCCACCATCTAATCTGAGGCTTACTCCTGACCCCACCATCTAATCTGAGGCTTACTCCTGACCCCATCATTTAATCTGATGCTTACTCCTGACCCCACTATCTAATCTGATACTTACTCCTGACCCCACTATCTAATCTGATACTTACTCCTGACCCCACCATCTAATCTGATACTTACTCCTGACCCCACTATCTAATCTGATACTTACTCCTGACCCCACCATCTAATCTGATACTTACTCCTGACCCCACTATCTAATCTGATACTTACTCCTGACCCCACCATCTAATCTGATGCTTACTCCTGACCCCACCATCTAATCTGAGGCTTACTCCTGACCCCACCATCTAATCTGATACTTACTCCTGACCCCACCATCTAATCTGAGGCTTACTCCTGACCCCATCATCTAATCTGATGCTTACTCCTGACCCCACCATCTAATCTGATGCTTACTCCTGACCCCACCATCTAATCTGATGCTTACTCCTGACCCCACCATCTAATCTGATACTTACTCCTGACCCCACCATCTAATCTGATACTTACTCCTGATCCCACCATCTAATCTGAGGCTTACTCCTGACCCCACCATCTAATCTGATACTTACTCCTGACCCCACCATCTAATCTGATACTTACTCCTGACCCCACCATCTAATCTGATACTTACTCCTGACCCCACCATCTAATCTGATACTTACTCCTGACCCCACCATCTAATCTGATACTTACTCCTGACCCCACCATCTAATCTGATACTTACTCCTGACCCCACCATCTAATCTGAGGCTTACTCCTGACCCCACTATCTAATCTGATACTTACTCCTGACCCCACCATCTAATCTGATACTTACTCCTGACCCCACCATCTAATCTGATGCTTGCCCCTGACCCCACCATCTAATCTGATACTTACTCCTGACCCCACCATCTAATCTGATGCTTGCCCCTGACCCCACCATCTAATCTGATACTTACTCCTGACCCCACCATCTAATCTGGTCCTTAATCCTGACCCCACCATCTAATCTGATACTTACTCCTGACCCCACCATCTAATCTGAGGCTTACTCCTGACCCCACCATCTAATCTGATACTTACTCCTGACCCCACCATCTAATCTGATACTTACTCCTGACCCCACCATCTAATCTGATGCTTACTCCTGACCCCACCATCTAATCTGAGGGTTACTCCTGACCCCACTATCTAATCTGATACTTACTCCTGACCCCACCATCTAATCTGATACTTACTCCTGACCCCACTATCTAATCTGATACTTACTCCTGACCCCACCATCTAATCTGATACTTACTCCTGACCCCACCATCTAATCTGAGGCTTACTCCTGACCCCATCATCTAATCTGATGCTTACTCCTGACCCCACCATCTAAGCTGATGCTTACTCCTGACCCCACCATCTAATCTGATACTTACTCCTGACCCCACCATCTAATATGATACTTACTCCTGACCCCACCATCTAATCTGATGCTTACTCCTGACCCCACCATCTAATCTGATGCTTACTCCTGACCCCACCATCTAACCTGGTCCTTACTCCTGACCCCACCATCTAATCTGATGCTTACTCCTGACCCCACCATCTAATCTGATACTTACTCCTGACCCCACCATCTAACCTGGTCCTTACTCCTGACCCCACCATCTAATCTGATGCTTACTCCTGACCCCACCATCTAATCTGATGCTTGCCCCTGACCCCATCATCTAATCTGATGCTTACTCCTGACCCCACCATCTAATCTGATGCTTACTCCTGACCCCACCATCTAATATGATACTTACTCCTGACCCCACCATCTAATCTGAGGGTTAGTCCTGACCCCACTATCTAATCTGATACTTACTCCTGACCCCACCATCTAATATGATACTTACTCCTGACCCCACCATCTAATCTGAGGCTTACTCCTGACCATACAAATCTAATCTGAGGCTTACTCCTGACCCCACCATCTAATCTGATACTTACTCCTGACCCCACCATCTAATCTGATACTTACTCCTGACCCCACCATCTAATCTGAGGCTTACTCCTGACCCCACTATCTAATATGATACTTACTCCTGACCCCACCATCTAATCTGATACTTACTCCTGACCCCACCATCTAATCTGATGCTTACTCCTGACCCCACCATCTAATCTGAGGGTTACTCCTGACCCCACTATCTAATCTCATACTTACTCCTGACCCCACCATCTAATCTGATACTTACTCCTGACCCCACTATCTAATCTGATACTTACTCCTGACCCCACCATCTAATCTGATACTTACTCCTGACCCCACCATCTAATCTGAGGCTTACTCCTGACCCCATCATCTAATCTGATGCTTACTCCTGACCCCACCATCTAATCTGATGCTTACTCCTGACCCCACCATCTAATCTGATGCTTACTCCTAAACCCCACCATCTAATCTGAGGCTTATTCTTGACCCCACTATCTAATCTGATACTTACTCCTGACCCCACCATCTAATCTGATACTTACTCCTGACCCCACTATCTAATCTGATACTTACTCCTGACCCACTATCTAATCTGATACGTACTCCTGACCCCACCATCTAATCTGATACTTACTCCTGACCCCACCATCTAATCTGATACTTACTCCTGACCCCACTATCTAATCTGATACTTACTCCTGACCCCACTATCTAATCTGATACTTACTCCTGACCCCACCATCTAATCTGATGCTTACTCCTGACCCCACCATCTAATCTGATACTTACTCCTGACCCCACTATCTAATCTGATACTTACTCCTGACCCCACCATCTAATCTGATGCTTACTCCTGACCCCACCATCTAATCTGATACTTACTCCTGACCCCACTATCTAATCTGAGGCTTACTCCTGACCCCATCATCTAATCTGATGCTTACTCCTGACCCCACCATCTAATCTGATACTTACTCCTGACCCCATCATCTAATCTGATACTTACTCCTGACCCCACCATCTAATCTGAGGCTTATTCTTGACCCCACTATCTAATCTGATACTTACTCCTGACCCCACCATCTAATCTGATACTTACTCCTGACCCCACTATCTAATCTGATACTTACTCCTGACCCACTATCTAATCTGATACGTACTCCTGACCCCACCATCTACTCTGATACTTACTCCTGACCCCACCATCTAATCTGATACTTACTCCTGACCCCACTATCTAATCTGATACTTACTCCTGACCCCACTATCTAATCTGATACTTACTCCTGACCCCACCATCTAATCTGATGCTTACTCCTGACCCCACCATCTAATCTGATACTTACTCCTGACCCCACTATCTAATCTGATACTTACTCCTGACCCCACCATCTAATCTGATGCTTACTCCTGACCCCACCATCTAATCTGATACTTACTCCTGACCCCACTATCTAATCT
The DNA here is from genome assembly GCA_027917425.1 of Gastrophryne carolinensis. Taxonomy (NCBI): domain Eukaryota; kingdom Metazoa; phylum Chordata; class Amphibia; order Anura; family Microhylidae; genus Gastrophryne; species Gastrophryne carolinensis. Next base: position 438,316,871 of record CM051238.1, on the reverse strand, counting down.
GAGGCTTACTCCTGACCCCATCATCTAATCTGATGCTTACTCCTGACCCCACCATCTAATCTGATACTTACTCCTGACCCCATCATCTAATCTGATACTTACTCCTGACCCCACCATCTAAGCTGATGCTTACTCCTGACCCCACCATCTAAGCTGATGCTTACTCCTGACCCCATCATCTAATCTGATACTTACCCCTGACCCCACCATCTAAGCTGATGCTTACTCCTGACCCCACCATCTAATCTGATACTTACTCCTGACCCCACCATCTAATCTGAGGCTTATTCCTGACCCCACTATCTAATCTGATGCTTACTCCTGACCCCACCATCTAATCTGATGCTTACTCCTGACCCCACCGTCTAATCTGATACTTACTCCTGACCCCACCATCTAATCTGATACTTACTCCTGACCCCACCATCTAATCTGAGGCTTATTCCTGACCCCACTATCTAATCTGATGCTTACTCCTGACCCCACCATCTAATCTGATACTTACTCCTGACCCCAACATCTAATCTGATGCTTAATCCTGACCCCACCATCTAATCTGATACTTACTCTTGACCCCACCATCTAATCTGATACTTACTCCTGACCCCACCATCTAATCTGATACTTACTCCTGACCCCACCATCTAATCTGATACTTACTCCTGACCCCACCATCTAATCTAATACTTACTCCTGACCCCATCATCTAATCTGATACTTACTCCTGACCCGACCATCTAATCTGAAACTTACTCCTGACCCCACTATCTAATCTGATGCTTACTCCTGACCCCACCATCTAATCTGATACTTACTCCTGACCCCACCATCTAATCTGATGCTTACTCCTGACCCCACCATCTAATCTGATACTTACTCCTGACCCCACCATCTAATCTGATACTTACTCCTGATCCCACCATCTAATCTGAGGCTTACTCCTGATCCCACCATCTAATCTGAGGCTTACTCCTGACCCCACCATCTAATCTGATACTTACTCCTGACCCCACCATCTAATCTGAGGCATACTCCTGACCCCACCATCTAATCTGATGCTTGCCCCTGACCCCACCATCTAATCTGATACTTACTCCTGACCCCACCATCTAATCTGAGGCTTACTCCTGACCCCACCATCTAATCTGATGCTTACTCCTGACCCCACCATCTAATCTGATACTTACTCCTGACCCCACCATCTAATCTGATACTTACTCCTGACCCCACCATCTAATCTGATACTTACTCCTGACCCCACCATCTAATCTGATGCTTACTCCTGACCCCACCATCTAATCTGATACTTACTCCAGACCCCACCATCTAATCTGATGCTTACTCCTGACCCCACCATCTAATCTGAGGGTTACTCCTGACCCCACTATCTAATCTGATACTTACTCCTGACCCCACCATCTAATCTGATACTTACTCCTGACCCCACCATCTAATCTGATGCTTACTCCTGACCCCATCATCTAATCTGATGCTTACTCCTGACCCCACCATCTAAACTGATGCTTACTCCTGACCCCACCATCTAATCTGATGCTTACTCCTGACCCCACCATCTAATCTGAGGCTTATTCCTGACCCCACTATCTAATCTGATGCTTACTCCTGACCCCACCATCTAATCTGATGCTTACTCCTGACCCCATCATCTAATCTGATGCTTACTCCTGACCCCATCATCTAATCTGATACTTACTCCTGACCCCACCATCTAATCTGATGCTTACTCCTGACCCCACCATCTAATCTGAGGCTTATTCCTGACCCCACTATCTAATCTGATACTTACTCCTGACCCCACCATCTAATCTGATACTTACTCCTGACCCCACTATCTAATCTGATACTTACTCCTGACCCGCTATCTAATCTGATACGTACTCCTGACCCCACTATCTAATCTGATACTTACTCCTGACCCACTATCTAATCTGATACGTACTCCTGACCCCACCATCTAATCTGATACTTACTCCTGACCCCACTATCTAACCTGATACTTACTCCTGACCCCACCATCTAATCTGATACTTACTCCTGACCCCACCATCTAATCTGATGCTTACTCCTGACCCCACCATCTAATCTGATACTTACTCCTGACCCCACTATCTAATCTGAGGCTTACTCCTGACCCCATCATCAAATCTGATGCTTACTCCTGACCCCACCATCTAATCTGATACTTACTCCTGACCCGACCATCTAATCTGAATCTTACTCCTGACCCCACTATCTAATCTGATGCTTACTCCTGACCCCACCATCTAATCTGATGCTTACTCCTGACCCCACCATCTTATCTGATACTTACTCCTGACCCCACCATCTAATCTGATACATACTCCTGACCCCACCATCTAATCTGAGGCTTATTCCTGACCCCACCATCTAATCTGATGCTTACTTCTGACCCCACCATCTAATCTGATACTTACTCCTGACCCCACCATCTAATCTGATACTTACTCCTGACCCCACCATCTAATCTGATACTTACTCCTGACCCCATCATCTAATCTGATACTTACTCCTGACCCGACCATCTAATCTGATACTTACTCCTGACCCGACCATCTAATCTGAAACTTACTCCTTACCCCACTATCTAATCTGATGCTTACTCCTGACCCCACCATCTAATCTGATACTTACTCCTGACCCCACCATCTAATCTGATGCTTACTCCTGACCCCACCATCTAATCTGATGCTTACTCCTGACCCCATCATCTAATCTGATACTTACTCCTGATCCCACCATCTAATCTGATACTTACTCCTGACCCCACCATCTAATCTGATACTTACTCCTGACCCCACCATCTAATCTGAGGCTTATTCCTGACCCCACTATCTAATCTGATACTTACCCCTGACCCCACCATCTAATCTGATACTTACTCCTGACCCCACCATCTAATCTGATGCTTACTCCTGACCCCACCATCTAATCTGATGCTTACTCCTGACCCCACCATCTAATCTGATGCTTACTCCTGACCCCACCATCTAATCTGATACTTACTCCTGACCCCACCATCTAATCTGATGCTTACGCCGGACCCCACCATCTAATCTGATGCTTACTCCTGACCCCACCATCTAATCTGATGCTTATTCCTTACCCCACCATCTAATCTGATGCTTACTCCTGACCCCACCATCTAATCTTATGCTTACTCCTGACCCCACCATCTAATCTGATGTTTACTCCTGACCCCACCAACTAATCTTATCCTTACTCCTGACCCCACCATCTAATCTGATGCTTACTCCTGACCCCAATATCTAATCTTATGCTTACTCCTGAGCCACCATCTAATTGTATGCTTACTCCTGACCCACCATCTAATCTGATGCTTACTCCTGACCCACCATCTAATCTGATGCTTACTCCTGACCCCACCATCTAATCTCATGCTTATTCCTGACCCCACCAATTTTATTGTATGCTGACTGCTGACCCCACCATCTAATCTGAGGCTTACTCCTGACCCCAATATCTAATCTCATGCTTACTCCTGACCCCACCATCTAATCTGATGCTTACTCCTGACCCCACCATCTAATCTCATGCTTACTCCTGACCCCACCAATCTTATTGTATGCTTACTGCTGACCCCACCATCTAATCTGAGGCTTACTCCTGACCCCACCATCTAATCTGATGCTTAGTGCTGACTTTACCATATAATCTGAAGCTTACTGCTGACCCCGCCATCTAATCTGATGTTTACTGCTGACTCTACCATCTAATCTTATGCCTAATCCTGACCCATCATCTAATCTGATGCTTACTCCTGACCCCACCATCTAATCTTATCCTTACTCCTGACCCCACCATCTAATCTGATGCTTACTCCTAACCCCACCATCTAATCTTATGCTTAATCCTGACCCCACCATCTAATCTGATGCTTACTCCTGACCCACCATCTAATCTGATGCTTACTCCTGACCCCACCATCTAATCTGATGCTTACTCCGGACCCCACCATCTAATCTTATGCTTACTCCTGACACCACCATCTAATATAATGCTTACTCCTGAGTCCTGACCCCACCATCTAATCTGATACTTTCTCCTGACACCACCATCTAATATAATGCTTACTCCTGACCCACCATCTAATATGATGCTTACTCCCAACTCGGGGACCCTGCAAGCTAATTTGGACCTTACTCCTGAACGCCCCACTGATCTGATTCTTACCCTTAACCTCTGTCAAATAATTTGATCTTTATTCTGGAACTTAAAATAGTATGATCCTTACTGTTGACACCACCAGCCAACCTGATGCTTACACTTAACCTCAACAGCTGATCTGATACTTACTCTTGACCCAACCAACTAATCTTATCTTTATTCCTGAACCTACAATTTTACCTATCTTTTTTCCTGACACTAAACTTAGTCTGATACTCACTCCTGCTCCTCCAATCTAATCTGAGGCTCACTCCTGGCCCCAAATTTATCTGAAGCTTACTCCTGATCATACAGCATAATAGCATAATCTGATCCTATTCTGATCTTTATTCCTGACCCAAAAAGCAGTCTAACCGTTACTCCTGGCCCCAACAGCTAATCGAATCTTTAATCCTGCCCCCCCCCGAACAGCTAATCTGATGCTCACTTCTAACCCAGCCAGCTAATGTGATCCTTATTTCTGACCCATACAACCTCCTCTGATCCTTACTAATCTGATTTTTATTCCTGATCCTAAAACTAGTCTAATCCTTAACCCCAACCGTACCAGATAAGATGATCCTTACATATCCCCCCCAGCTAATCATATGCTTATGCCTAACCCCAACAGCTAATCTAATCCTTAATCCTCCCGCCCCCCCATCTGATCCTAACCCCTGACTTCATCAGCTAATCTGATGCCCTAACTCTACAATCTAATCTGAGATTTATTCCTGACCCAAAAACTAGTCTAGTTCTTACTCCCGACCCTACCAGATAGGCAGGTCCTTACTCCTGACCTCATTAGCTAAACGATAACGATTAACGATCGATGACGATAACTCTTGACCCTACCAACCAATTTGTTTCTTATTCCTGACCCTACAGCCTAATCTTATACTTAATATTACTTACTATTACTACTAATACTATTACTTACTAATACTATTGACACTAAAACTAGTCTTATTCTTACTGCTAATCGCAATGACCCATTTTGATGCTTTTGTCTTAATCTATTGAGATAAAAATTCATGCACTTTACCAAATTACCTTTTAAGACTAAGTTTATCTCTACATTGAGCCTAATGACTAATCTAATCGGTGAAATAACCATATAGACTAAATTTATAAACCTGACACATACAGCTAATCCTAACAAACCCCCTAGTTTCTACATAACCTAATCTAACCATGAACCTAGCACCCAAGTCAGAAACCACCTTCATGGACCATATACCCTCATGCCGCACATTAATATACACAGTGAAAGGAGCTGATTGGACGAGAGGCCAGGCACATGCACTGTTGGAGCAAGGAGTACAACCGGCACATGACCATGAATCAACCCTATTGTGTCAGCTGTGCCCACCTATGCTGGATCGGAGCAGCTCGGCATTGTTTTAGTAAATCAGGACCTAAATTCCAACCCTTTAAAGCTCTACTTTAACTTTCAAATTGCTTTTACAGTAAGTCCTATGTGAAATGACTTTTGCACACCCATTTTATTTTCTATTCTTCTTCAGTTATAACCGGAGCAACGGACGGTATTGGAAAAGGTTATGCTCGGGAGGTACGTGTATCATTTTGGTATAGTTCATATTTGTTGAACTTCAAAAAGACTGAAAGCAATTAACACCCATTAGATAAAAAATAGAAGCTGATCACAGCACGGGGTGGGGGCTACTTAATTGCCAATAACCCCTGTGCAAGACTGCAAGCAGAGCCACTGGTGGGAAATGTGTTGTATTCAATTCAGCCTAAGGGGGCAGGGCAATATGCCATGCAGCCAAGTAAACAGGTTCACCCAATAGTCTATATGGTTGAGTGAAGGGCGTAGGGGCTTAAGGGTCCAGATAATAGTTAGGGTAGCATCCCAGGGTTATGACTAAGGACCCAGTTGAAGTCTAAAACGCACCACCTCACACATCAGCGTCATTTGGTAACAGTAACTGACCTGTATTACTGCTTCTAACACAAGGATTGATTATCTCAATTGCACAGACTTCAAAAAGATTCTGGTGTGGCCAGATGTGCTTGGCAAGATACCTTTGGTGATTTTATGGTGAAACTGGTTTATAATGGTCCGATCATGTTGCCTATAAAATATGCCTAAGTTGTAACTATGTCAATATAGCTTATAGCCACATTCTTATAGTTGGCAAAGTGCAGAAACGTCAATATCCTCCTGTCCTGAATGTACACCTGTGCGTTTCATTATGAATGGAAACGCAACACAGCTGGCACACATAAAAGTGTCAATACTATATCATTAAAGGAGCACTATCACGAAAAAATGGACATAGAGACGAAACACGTCGGGCAGAGCCTTCTTGCAGCATGTTTAAAACTTAGTGTTGTCGGGCCCCATGGCCAGGGGAGCATAGACAAGCGTGAATGCTGGACAAAAAAGCTGTATTAAGTGATTTATATGAAAAAAAAAAACACTCAGAAGATTTGACGTTTACTTTTGAGTCAAATGCAATCAAAAGTTAAATATGTGCATATAATAAATAAAACTTAACTTACTTCACCCTTCACACAATTTAATATATGTATTATCAACCATGGAGTTCCATGCCAGATTAGAGAACAATCCCAGTGGAAAGATCCACGACAAGAAGCTTATGATGACTTTCATCATATAAGCTTCTGATCAGCACCAGAAAATAACCTTATTTTTTGAACCCCTGTCCTCTCCACCAACTGGGAACGGCTAGTTCCATGTCAGTGATGACAGCAATGGGTTGGGATTACCAGACCCGTATGTAAACATCATAACAGGATATAGCACAGTGTCTTGTTTTTAATATTTTTCACAAACTCATGTGATGAGTCAGATAGAGCACAGGTTTCCAACCTTTTTATTTCAAGCACTACTTTCTGTTTTCTGAAGTACCACCTGGATAGTACGTATGGGTTTTTGGGATCTCAAACAGTAGTAAAAAACAATATAAGGTGTAAAAAACAATATAAGGTGTTTGCCAGACAGAGACTGCCATTTGGAAGGGAAGTATTTCTTTATATAAAATTGTTTAAAGCAAGTTCAGGAGCTTTTGCGAGTTCCAGTTGTATTTTAAGTGAGGTTGTATTATAAGTGAGGGGACTTTTCATTAAGGGACTTTAGATTGGGACTTTAAGTGTTCTTATTGCCTATGTGCTAAAATAAGAAGGTAAAAGCCAAAGTTGCTGCAACTGTGAGTACTAAAATTGTTTTTACTGCTGTATTGTAACTAGGATAATGGCTAGCAATATTGGAGGTCTACTTCAGTGCACAGTTTGTCATATGTATACACTTCAGGAGCAGCAGTTCCCGGGTGAATACCTCTGTGGTAAATGTGAGCAAATTGCAAACCTGGAAGCTCGGGTTAGAGATCTGGAGGAGCAAAATACAAGACTGAGGAGGAATGACAATATGGAAAAGAGTTTTCTGCTCACTGAGCAGGTAGTAAATGGGGTAGATACAGAGGGTGGAGAAATGGGTCAGGAGGAGCAGATAAGTAGCTGGGCAAATGTAGATAGAGGGAGTAGAAAGGGTGCACAGAAAAGGAAGGCCATACCTGTGTCTGCGCACCCTAGCAAAATTGCCAAGTTGGGTAATGATGCAAGAGTGTCAGTGTCAGAAATGGCAGCCCTAGCGGATACTGCTTTCCCTAACAGCCGGGAGAACAGCCCAGCTAGTGAGCGGGTGGTTGGGACTGCAGGTAGGACTAGACAGTTAGTGGTCATAGGGGATTCTATTATCAGGCGGACTGATAGAATAATTTGTCACCAAGACCGCCTCAACTGAATGGTTTGCTGTCTCCTTGGTGCCAGGGTTCGGCATGTGGTGGAAAGGGTAGACAAATTACTGGGAGGGGCTGGGGATGACCCAGCGGTCGTGGTCCATGTGGGGACCAATGACAGAATTAATGGGAAATGGAGGAAAAGGAATTAGGCAAGTTGAAGGGAAGGACCTCCAAGGTTGTATTCTCTGGAATACTGCCTGTGCCATGCGCTACACATGAAAGACAGCAGGAGCTTAGAGAGTTAAATGCATGGCTCAAGTCCTGGTGCAGGACAGAGGGATTTGGGTTCCTAGAGCACTGGGCTGACTTTTCATTGGGGTACAAACTGTATTCTAAAGATAATTTGCACCTGAATGGAAGGGGGGCTGCTAGAGGGGGTGGAGAGTTATTTAAACTAGTGATGAGGGGGGAGGGCAAGAGTGAAAACAAAAGTGAAGACAGGTTACTTAGGGGACAGCATATGATGGTGGGTGGAGAATTAGAAGGGGGGAGGACTGCTATGATGGATAAGGAGATCCATGAGTTGCAAACCAGCAGTAAAAAATTAGACGGATGCATTACTGCAGGAACTAATACTATACCCCAATGTGTCAAACTAGATAGGAACATAAAGTGTATGTTCACAAATGCCAGAAGTCTGGCAAGTAAAGTGGGGGAGCTTGAGACTCTGGTGCTGGCAGAGAATATTGATGTTGTTGGTGTGGCTGAGACATGGCTGGATTCCACACATGACTGGACTGTCAATCTACAAGGTTTTGCTCTTTTTCCGAAAGAGAGAGCAAAAAGGAAAGGGTGTGGCGTGTGTCTTTATGTAAAGCAAGAACTCAAAGCATATATTAATGAGGGGATACTAGCAGAAGATTGTGAGGATGTAGAATCCTTGTGGGTAGAAGTAGGGAGCGATTTTAACAATGCTAAAATACAGTTTGGTGTAATCTATAGGCCCCCAAATATAACTGAGGAAATAGAGGGTCAACTGTATAAACAGATAGAGCGGGCATCACAGGCTGGTACAGTGGTGGTGATGGGGGACTTCAACTATCCAGGAATCTACTGGAGACATGGTTCTGCTTCCACTACAAGGGGGGAGCATTCCTCAGCTTGCTACAAGATAATTATATGAATCAGTTCGTGGAGGCACCTACTAGGGGTGATGCTATTCTAGATCTTGTAATATCAAATAATGATGACCTGATGGGGGCAGTAACAGTCCGTGAAAATCTTGGTAACAGTGACCACAATATAATTGTATTTAACATAAACTGTAGGAAAGATTTTCTGCCTGGGAAGGCAAAAACATTACATTTTAGAAAGGCCAACTTCCTCAGGCTCAGAGCTGCACTCAAGGACATAGACTGGGAGCATCTGTTCAGGAATAAGGATACAGATGCCAAATGGGAGTGCTTTAAATCAATTGTGAGTAGCAACGTTGCAAAATGTATTCCTACGGGTAACAAATATAAGCTGCTAAAATTAAACCCCTCATGGCTGACACCTGCAGTTAAAAGGACAATAAAGAACAAAAAAAGGGCATTTAAACATTACAAGGCTGAACTCTCAGCTGTAACACTTGAACAGTATAAACTAGTAAATAAAGTGTGTAAGAAAGAAATAAGGTTGGCAAAAGCACAAAATGAACGAGATGTGGCCAAAGAAAGCAAAACAAACCCTAAATGATTTTTCAAATATATTATTTTGAAGAAAACTAAATCAGAACAGGTAGGTGCCCTAATTAATGATAACGGGGAAATAGTCACTGGGGATGAAGATAAGGTGGAGCTGTTAAATGGATTCTTTAGCTCTGTGTACACAAGAGAAGAGCAAGGAGCCAACACAGGAGATGCCACTGATAGTAATAGCCCAAGTATAATAATTAACAAGCTAAAAGTGGATATCATCCAAGAAAAACTAAATAATTTAAATGTGAATAAGACTGGAGGACCAGATGGACTTCACCCAAGAGTTCTCAAAGAACTCAGTTCCGTTATCTCGTCACCTCTGTTGTTGATCTTTAAAGACTCACTAGCAACTGGTATAGTGCCAAGGGACTGGCACAAGGCAAATATGGTGCCCATTTTTAAAAAGGGCTCTAGGTCTTCTCCGGGCAATTACAGACCTGTTAGCTTAACATCCACTGTGGGGAAATTGCTCGAGGGACTATTAAGGGACAACATACATGAATATGTAACTATCCATAATTTTATATGTGACAACCAGCAAGGTTTTACTAAGGACAGAAGCTGCCAGACTAACCTGATTGGCTTCTATGAGGAGGTGAGTAGAAGCCTGGACAGAGGGGCGGCTGTGGATATAGTTTTTCTGGATTTTGCTAAAGCATTTGACACTGTCCCCCATAGACACTTATTGGGGAAATTGAGATCTTCAGGATTAGAAAACGCAGTCTGTAACTGGATTGAAAACTGGCTGAAGGATAACACATTGTTTTTGTCAGGAAAGATTACGAGAATTAAATTTGTTTAGTCTTGAGAAAAGACAAATGAGGGGGACATGAATAACTTGTATAAATGTATAAATGGAATACAAAAAATATGGGGGAACACTATTTCAGGTAAAATCCTCTCTAAAGACAAGGGGGCACTGCCTTCGACTGAGTCCCTGGAGGTGACAATCATTCTTTACCATAAGAACTATAAATCTGTGGAATAGCCTCCCACAGAAGCTTGTTACAGCATCAACCGCTGACAGCTTCAAAAAAGGATTAGATGCTTATTTAGAAGAAAATAACATTAACATTTACTATTAGTGGTTATCAGAAAAAAAAAAAAATAAAATAAAAAATAACTTCCCCAACACCCTTGCTTGAACCTGATGAACATACGTCTTATTTGAACCATATTAACTATGTAACTTGCCAGTTATTGATAAATGTATAGGGCAATATATTTGTTGACCATGATGAAGGTTTTCTTTCCCACAGTTGGCCCGAAGAGGATTCCACATTGTTCTTCTTAGTCGGACTCTGGAGAAACTTCAAAGGGTTGCAAAAGAGATCGGTAAGAGAGTCATCTATTCATACAGTTTAAAAAAGATGTTGGGTTGGGAGGTAAAACCTTGGGGTGGGCTATCCCCCCCCCCCCTGCTGTGACTATAACAAACAAGATAAGTCATTCTGAAAAGCCTGTAGGCTCCCTACTGAGATGTCCATTGCATTACATTATTTTGGCTGAATAGAAATTCATTTAGTATCAGTGGCCTTCACCACTTGCTCTGCAAAGGGGGCCTCTACCAAGCTTTGGGTTATGGTCTAGTCCAGGAGGCTTTTCAGTCTTTTTTCTGACGGGCAAGTTATTAGCAGAAATGGCCTGACGGCCCAGGAATCCATAAGATCCCAGGGTGCTTGATTCCCTCATCCCGTGGCATCCAGATTTGGGGTGCCCTGTTGTGTTAGGGGGTCTATAAATTTCATGGCCAAAACTAAGAAGGGCTGCTTGCCCTCCAACTGCCTATTGCAGCTGTTTTTTAGTTTGGCCCCACATGAATAGGTAGAGTATTGAGGAAGAGGGATGGACATAACAGGAAGGACAGGAATAGATGGGGCAAAGATGGGGGGACAGGGATGGATGGGGCAGAGATGAGGGGACAGGAATGGATGGGGCAGAGCTGAGGGGACAGGGATGGATAGGGCAGATATGAGGGGACAGGAATGGATGGGGCAGAGATGAGGGGGCAGGGATGGATGGGGCAGAGATGAGGGGACAGGGATGGATGGGGCAGAGACGAGGGGACAGGGATGGATGGGGCAGAGATGAGGGGACAGGGATGGATGGGGCAGAGCTGAGGGGACAGGGATGGATGGGGCAGAGATGAGGGGACAGGGATGGATGGGGCAGAAATGAGGGGACGGATGGATGGGGCAGAGATGAGGGGACAGGGATGGATTGGGCAGAGCTGAGGGGACAGGAATGGATGGGACAGAGATGAGGGGACAGGGATGGATGGGGCAGAGATGAGGGGACAGGGATGGATGGGGCAGAGCTGAGGAGACAGGGATGGACAGGGCAGAGCTGAGGGGACAGGGATGGATGGGGCAGAGATGAGGGGACAGGAATGGATGGGACAGAGATGAGGGGACAGGGATGGATGTGGCAGAGCTGAGGGGACAGGGATGGATGGGGCAGAGCTGAGGGGACAGGGATGGATGGGGCAGAGCTGAGGAGACAGGAATGGATGGGGCAGAGATGAGGGGACAGGAATGGATGGGGCAGAGCTGAGGAGACAGGGATGGATGGGGCAGAGATGAGGAGACAGGGATGGATGGGGCAGAGATGAGGGGACAGGAATGGATGGGGCAGAGCTGAGGAGACAGGGATGGATGGGGCAGAGATGAGGGGACAGGGATGGATGGGGCAGAGCTGAGGAGACAGGGATGGATGGGGCAGAGCTGAGGGGACAGGGATGGATGGGGCAGAGATGAGGAGACAGGAATGGATGGGGCAGAAAGACAGAGGCCGATTCAATAATAGCGCCAGGTAGCGACAGATGAGCGTCAGTAGCGTGATTTTTACAGCGCCAGCTAGTATTCGCTGTGCTTGGCCGGGGTTTGCTTGTTGACAGCGACTCAGTCGGTGTGCGGTAATGTTGAATACGGGGTTAGGGGTCGCTGTTTCACAGGTTCCGCGTTGTATGGGTGCGCCTGACAGCGAATGGCCAGAGCGAACGGCTTGCTGCAGATTCATTAACAAATCACGCTCAAAAATTTCTCGCGCTGTGAATTCCTTGTTTAAACCCCAGAGCGCTGGCGGCGATGTGTGTAAAGTAGTTTTAACCCCCAAACAACCATTTTTTTTAATGTAAAAATTATACAAGTTTTTCAAAACATTTTGTAATATGAATACATTAATATCAGACCTATAATATCAATTCTGCACAATTTTTATTTTTTTTATTTTTTTACTTAAAAAAAAATCCTAACATTGCAGAAGTGGTCACAGAATTTTTGACATTAAAAAAAAAAAAAAGAAAAAAAAAAATTAGCAATTAATTAGGATTATTTAAAGATTGCTCCATTGAAATGCATTGGACAACGCCAGGGAGCGCCAGGTCATACCTGTCGCTGTGATGGGATTATCAGCGGCGCTGTTCGTTGCAGTCGGCTATATGATGAATCCCGCGCTAGCTGACGCTCTCGCCGGTGCTAGCCTCATTTAGCGTGATAAATGCGTCATTGTGACCGCCGCCGGGCGTACTTGAGTCGGTAGCCGCCGTTAGCTGGCGGTACCTGGCGCTCGTCAGACACTACCTGGCGCTAGCCCTTGATAAATAAACCCCTGAGAAAGAAAGTGTGTGCGTTGTGTAACTTGCATTGCATTCTTCAAGCGTGTGCAGTACTTTCTGTTGCAATACTGGGGCCAGGGGGCAGGGCAATGACACGTCTCTGAGGGCGGGGCTTGTACGGGGCAGCGCTGATCATAGATCAACACACAAGTGAGTGCAGGGCTGTCGGGGCTAAGCAGTGGTTAAGGGTCGGAGCAACTGCACCACCAATGAAAGCACGTATCTCAGCCTCGATACGAGGGCCCGATGCAATGTTAGTGGCAAAAAAGTTTAAGTTCTTTAACCACATTGTGTCAGCTGTCAGTGTGCCCCCCTGGGGGCCGGGGTCCCTGGCAGCTGACCAGCCTTGCCAGGTGCTGATGCCGGCCCTGCACCTTGACATGCCCCTCCCATTGCAATGAATGAAGTGACCATGCAGAGGTGCGTTATTCCACCTAGGAAGAGGCAGCAAATTGAGACAAGTGGAGGACGACACTGTGCTGACCCCCAGCAGCAGATCCGGATCATGGAGCAACAGGGAGATGAAAGGTGAGTATAGCTTTTTGGCTAGACCATCTTTTTTTACATTTATGGACACCGCAGCAGCAAACTATTTACAACTAAATGACTAAAGTTTGTGAGCAGTGAAGAGGCCACATTAGATCTTGTTATCTGTTTCATGTCAGTAAAAAATTATTAGATTAAAATTAACCAACATAAAAACTAGTTCAGTTGTTAGTATTTTAATCCTGGTGCTTTTTATTATTCTGTACCTCAGTTATCTGTCCCTAAAACTGAGATTATGGCAAGTTCTGTACCTTGGTCTGAGCAAAAAGTTGATGACATTCCCGAAACAGTAAGAAATTTTAATAGTGAGATTATCACAAACATTTAAAAAACAATTGTATTCACACAGAGCAAGAAAGTGGACGTAAAGTGAAGATCATCCAGGCGGATTTCACAGGAGGATGTGAAATTTACCCCAAAATTGAGGAGGGCCTGAAGGATCTGGACATTGGAATTCTGGGTAATATATATGAGCCAATCGATAGCTGGGACCTGTAATGTAAAGAGACAGGACTATATATTATTATCAGGACAGGATCAGGCAGTGCCGGGATCTATAATATAAAGAGACAGGACCAGATATTATTATCAGGACAGGATCAGGCAAAGCCGGGATCTATAATATAAAGAGACAGGACTATATATTATTATCAGGACAGGATCAGGCAGTGCCGGGATCTATAATATAAAGAGACAGGACTATATATTATTATCAGGACAGGATCAGGCAGTGCCGGGATCTATAATATAAAGAGACAGGACTATATATTATTATCAGGACAGGATCAGGCAGTGTTGGGATCTATAATATAAAGAGACAGGTCCGGATATTATTATCAGGACAGGATCAGGCAGTTCCAGGATCTATAATATAAAGAGACAGGTCCGGATATTATTATCAGGACAGGATCAGGCAGTGCCGGGATCTATAATATAAAGAGAAAGGACCGGATATTATTATCAGGACAGGATCAGGCAGTGCCGGGATCTATAATATAAAGAGACAGGACCAGATATTATTATCAGGACAGGATCAGGCAGTGCCGGGATCTATAATATAAAGAGACAGGACCAGATATTATTATCAGGACAGGATCAGGCAGTGCCTGGATCTATAAAATAAGGAGACAGGACCGGATATTATTATCAGGACAGGATCAGGCAGAGCCGGGATCTATAATGTAAAGAGACAGGACCGGATATTATTATCAGGACAGGATCAGGCAGTTCCAGGATCTATAATATAAAGAGACAGGACCAGATATTATTATCAGGACAGGATCAGGCAGTGCCGGGATCTATAATATAAAGAGACAGGACTATATATTATTATCAGGACAGGATCAGGCAGTGCCGGGATCTATAATATAAAGAGACAGGACTATATATTATTATCAGGACAGGATCAGGCAGTGCCGGGATCTATAATATAAAGAGACAGGACTATATATTATTATCAGGACAGGATCAGGCAGTGTTGGGATCTATAATATAAAGAGACAGGTCCGGATATTATTATCAGGACAGGATCAGGCAGTTCCAGGATCTATAATATAAAGAGACAGGTCCGGATATTATTATCAGGACAGGATCAGGCAGTGCCGGGATCTATAATATAAAGAGAAAGGACCGGATATTATTATCAGGACAGGATCAGGCAGTGCCGGGATCTATAATATAAAGAGACAGGACCAGATATTATTATCAGGACAGGATCAGGCAGTGCCGGGATCTATAATATAAAGAGACAGGACCAGATATTATTATCAGGACAGGATCAGGCAGTGCCGGGATCTATAATGTAAAGAGACAGGACCTGATATTATTATCAGGACAGGATCAGGCAGTGCTGGGATCTATAATATAAAGAGACAGGACCAGATATTATTATCAGGACAGGATCAGGCAGAGCCGGGATCTATAATATAAAGAGACAGGACCGGATATTATTATCAGGACAGGATCAGGCAGAGCCGGGATTTATAATATAAAGAGACAGGACCAGATATTATTATCAGGACAGGATCAGGCAGTGCCAGGATCTATAATATAAAGAGACAGGACCAGATATTATTATCAGGACAGGATCAGGCAGTGCCGGGATCTATAATATAAAGAGACAGGACCAGATATTATTATCAGGACAGGATCAGGCAGTGCCGGGATCTATAATATAAAGAGACAGGACCAGATATTATAATCAGGACAGGATCAGGCAGTGCTGGGATCTATAATATAAAGAGACAGGACCAGATATTATTATCAGGACAGGATCAGGCAGTCCCAGGATCTATAATATAAAGAGACAGGACCAGATATTATTATCAGGACAGGATCAGGCAGTGCCGGGATCTATAATATAAAGAGACAGGACCAGATATTATTATCAGGACAGGATCAGGCAGTGCCGGGATCTATAATATAAAGAGACAGGACCAGATATTATAATCAGGACAGGATCAGGCAGTGCTGGGATCTATAATATAAAGAGACAGGACCAGATATTATTATCAGGACAGGATCAGGCAGAGCCGGGATCTAAAATGTTTACATAATAATATAGGTATATTAGCACATGCACTTTTTTGAGAGTGACTTTGTGATATTGTTACAGGACACTGTTAGTAGCCCCTGTTAATAGGGATTGATATGGTTCATTATAGAAAGAATAGAAGGTCTGACAATAGCGCCTGTAGGGATCTTCCCGGGGGATGGTGTGTTTGGACACAGTTCACGGCAGACTCAGACGTTATAAAAGCAGGTCTTGGCGTTTATTCATAGCATAAACAGTCCAGCAAACAAAACATACAGCAACCACGTGCTTCTTTTGTGTCCAAACAAAATAAAAGACCTAGCCCGTCTGGGCGCTTACTAACAGGTTCTTCTCACCTATCTGGCAATTTCAAAACACAGCGTTAGCCTGGATATCGCAGGGTGAGTTTTAGCTCCAGCAGTGGCTGCGTTCGCAGCTTCCTTCAAACACACACACAGGCTGTTCATTCCTGGCTGAGAGCAATAGCCTGCAGTCTCTGCAGAGCTTTTACCTCCCAGGCTAATTAGGATCAGAGCTCACCTGATTCAAAACCCAAACCGGATCGGGGAGGTGTGGAATGACAGGTCCCTCTACCAAACCTACCTGCCATTCCATATAAATCCAGGCCCGGCAAAATTAAACAACACCTCAGCAGCATATCACTGCTGGGAAACAAATCAATCCTGGACTTACCATCTCACCCAGCGTAGTAACCTAGGTGAAATGTACACCCCCTCGATCACTTCTCCAGTGACATGTCTACATATCCCCCCCCTCTTCTTCAGACCGGAGGGCTGAGCATTTTGTCCCCACAGACAATGTACCCTCGACAATGCGTCAGCATTTGCCTGTAATTTCCCTGGCCTGTGTTCCACAGTGAAATTAAAGTTTTGTAGGGACAGAAACCATCTAGTCACTCTTGCGTTTCTCTCCTTGTTTAACTTCATCCAGGTTAGGGGGGCATGGTCTGTCACTAACTTGAATTTCCTGCCTAGCAAGTAATATTTTAGGGATTCGAGGGCCCACTTCACCGCCAAACATTCTCGCTCCACAATGGCATAATTTTTCTCGGCCGGGGTTAGCTTCCTACTCAAGTACATCACCGGATGCTCCTCACCATTTACTACTTGTGAGATTACTGCACCTAAGCCTGTGTTAGAAGCATCTGTCTGGACCAGAAATTCTCGCCTGAAATCGGGGGTAACTAACACAGGTTGTTGGCACAAGGCAGATTTAAGGCTTTGGAAAGCCTTCTCGGCCTCTGGAGTCCACGTGATCATTGCTCTCTTTCCGCCCTTTGTCAAGTCAGTTAGTGGAGCAGCAACTGAGGCAAAGTTCGGCACAAATCTACGGTAATAGCCCGTAATACCAAGGAAAGCTCTAACCTGTTTCTTTGTCAGGGGTCTAGGCCAATTCTGTATTGCCTCAATTTTATTTAGCTGTGGCTTAATCAACCCTCTTCCAATAATGTAGCCCAGATACTTGGCCTCTTCTAGGGCTATTGCACACTTCTCTGCATTTATGGTCAACCCTGCATCACTTATGGTATCCAATACGGCCTGTACCTTACAGAGGTGACTTTCCCAATCAGGGCTAAAAATGACCACATCATCGAGGTAGGCAGCTGAGTAATCACCATGTGGTCGCAAAATCAAGTCCATCAACCTCTGGAAAGTCGCAGGAGCTCCATGTAACCCGAACGGCATCACTACATACTGGAATAGCCCATCAGGGGTGGAGAATGCAGTTTTCTCTTTAGCCTCATCAGTAAGTGGAATCTGCCAGTAGCCCTTTGTGAGATCGAGGGTGGTTATGTACCTGGCATTACCCAACTTCTCAATCAACTCATCTACCCTGGGCATAGGATAGGCATCGAATTTTGAGATCTCATTCAACTTTCTGAAATCGTTACAGAACCTCCAAGTTCCATTAGGCTTTGGGATTAATACAATCGGGCTGGACCATTCACTCTGTGACACCTCAATTACTCCCAGATCAAGCATACGTTTTACCTCGGCAGATACGGCTTCCCTACGGGCTTCCGGGATCCTATAGGGCTTGAGGTTTACTCTGCTTCGGGGCTCAGTTTCAATGTGATGATAGATGAGGTGTGTACGCCCTGGAAGGTCAGAAAACTTGTCTTTGTTTTTCTGTAAAAATTCCTGAGCCTCCTGTTTCTGTGACACTGATAGGGTATCACCGACCTTGACTGGAGGGATTGGTTGTGACAAATTATTAACAGTATTTGTCGCCCCCAAGGATTCCCTGTCTTTCCAGGGCTTAATCAAGTTTACGTGGTAAACTTGGAAAGGCTTCCTTCTACCTGGTTGGTGCACCTTGTAGTTCACCTCACTGACCTTTTCAACAATCTCATAGGGACCTTGCCACTTCGCCAGGAATTTACTCTCAACAGTGGGAACTAGTATAAGGACCCTATCGCCTGGGTTAAATGTCCTGATTCTTGCAGACCGGTTGTAAATTCTACTTTGGGCCTCTTGCGCCCTCTGGAGGTGTTCCCTTACTAGGGGCATTACAGCGGCTATACGGTCCTGCATTTGTGCTACATGCTCAATAACGCTCTTGTATGGGGTGGACTCGCTCTCCCATGTCTCTTTTGCAATGTCCAGTAGACCCCTAGGGTGACGACCATAGACCAACTCGAATGGTGAGAACCCTGTGGACGCTTGGGGCACTTCCCTAATAGCAAACATGAGGTAGGGTAACAAATGATCCCAGTCACGGCCATCTTTTTCCACCACTTTTTTCAGCATATGTTTCAAAGTTTTGTTAAATCTCTCCACCAATCCGTCCGTCTGGGGGTGGTATACAGAGGTACGGATGGGTGAGATTTTAAATAGTTTGCATAACTCCTTCATCACCTTTGACATAAAGGGTGTACCTTGGTCAGTCAGGATTTCTTTGGGGATTCCAGTCCTAGAGAACATATAAAACAACTCACGTGCGATTGTTTTAGATGCGGTGTTTCTTAAGGGCACAGCTTCAGGATAGCGGGTCGCATAATCCATGACCACCAGAATATACTGGTGTCCTCTAGCGGATTTTACAATGGGACCCACTAAATCCATGGCTATACGCTCAAAAGGCACCTCTATAATAGGGAGCGAAACCAAAGGACTGCGAAAATGTGACACTGGGGCACTAAGCTGACATGTGGGGCACGACTCGCAGTGCTTTTTAACATCACCATATATTGCCGGCCAGTAGAACCTCTGGAGAACCCTCTCCTGCGTTTTGTCAGTCCCCAAGTGTCCCCCAAGAACATGGTTATGTGCCATGTCCAGCACCTGACGCCGGTACGGCTTAGGCACCAGAAGCTGTTCCACAATCTCGTCCTTAATATTAGTGACTCTATAGAAAAGATCATTAGTCACAGAAAAATGTGGAAATCTTTTCTCAGCATCTGGTTCCTGAGGTACCCCATTCATGACAGCAACCTGCTCTCTCGCATTTTTGAGAGTGGGGTCCTGTAACTGTGCAGTCCCAAAATTATCCCTAGACACCTCTAAGTCTGGTATATTTTGCTCAGTGGGAGGAGCCTCCTCCTCTCCAGCCAGGACCTGCAAAGGAAAACAATCATTTTCATCCTGCACACTTTTATCACTTAGAGGGGGTAATGCAACAACCTTAGGAGTATCCTCACTCCTTTCGGGGGATTTTCTTTTTCCCCAGAGAGCCCAGAATAATGGAAAATCGCGCCCCAATATTACGTTATGCATGAGGTTTTTAACTACACCCACTTCATATTGTACGGTGCCTTGTTCAGTCCTGACTTCAGCCAGCACTATAGGGTACACTTTTGTATCCCCATGTATACAAACGACACTCATATGCTTTTTACACTCAAAGTCGCCAGCCACCAGGCTGGCATGCACCAAGGTTACGAGGCTTCCTGAGTCCAGCAACGCCTTAACAGGAAAATCATTAATTGTAACGTTGCAGATTTGCGGTTCAGTCTCTAGTCCAGGAACTGCAACACAAGATGGTTCCGCAAATAGCGACTGACGTCGATTAGCCTCACATTCCATGGGCTCAGTGGTAAGAGGGCAATGGGCAGACACGTGTCCCGTCTCATGGCATCTCCAGCACCGGATAGAGCCTGGTCTCCTTGGGAAGGAGTCCTTTTTGGGGCCACTTAGCCACCCGGGACCATCCCCAGTCTTTTGCCCCTGAGACACCACTTGAGCCCTTTTTCCTCCCTCAGCACCCCTCCACACTCCCCCAATAGATGGAAGTCTCTTACCAGCTGATGGCACAGATCTGGCACTCCGGGGAGGTGAGGAGGCTGCAGAAACATCACGGAGGTAGTCCTCAGTCGCCTGGAACCTCTCCACAAGGTTGACAAGTTCGTTTGCATTCCTAGGGTCACCTTGTCCCACCCAGCGTTGCAGGTCAGCAGGAAGTGCTCGGAGGTAGCGATCCATCACAACCCTCTCTAGGATCTGTGCAGGAGTAGAAGTGTCTGGCTCCAACCACTTTCTCGCCAAATGGATCAGGTCATACATCTGGGACCTCGCCGATTTGTCCAAACTGTAGCTCCAGTTGCGTACCCTCCTGGCACGGACCGCAGTAGTAACGCCTAGTCGGGCAAGTATCTCCGCTTTTAGCCGAGTATAGTCCTTAACCTCTTGCTCACTGAGGTCATAGTAGGCCTTTTGAGGTTCCCCTGTTAAATAGGGCGCAATTACCTCTGCCCACTCAGCGACTGGTAACTTCTCTCGCTCAGCCGCACGCTCAAACCCAGTTAGGAAGGCCTCAACATCGTCCTCAGCAGTCATCTTTTGCAGCGCTCGCTGCACAGCTCTTTTCACATTAAAAGTCTCTGGAGCGGCTCGCACCACTGTTTGGGGGTTAGCAACCACAGGCGCCTCCTGTTTTGCTATCAGGTATTCAATAAGTTGTTGTTGGGCAGCCATGGTCTGTTCATGTCGTCTATTAGCCTCTATCTGAGCCTGTTCATGTCGTCCATTAGCCTCTATCTGAGCCTGTTCATGTCGTCTATTGGCCTCTATCTGAGCCTGTTGTTGTTGTCTATTGGCCTCTATCTGAGCCTGTTGTTGTTGCAAACTTACTTGCATAAACTGCTTCAGCATCTCCTCCATGTTGCCCGCCTGTTCTTGGAGTGTAGTTGCAGCTTTCACCCAAGACATAAGCAGCTGTAGCCAAGTCTGTCCACACCGTTGCCCCTAGCAACCGTAATGCCCGCATCCTCCACCAATTGTAGGGATCTTCCCGGGGGATGGTGTGTTTGGACACAGTTCACGGCAGACTCAGACGTTATAAAAGCAGATCTTGGCGTTTATTCATAGCATAAACAGTCCAGCAAACAAAACATACAGCAACCACGTGCTTCTTTTGTGTCCAAACAAAATAAAAGACCTAGCCCGTCTGGGCGCTTACTAACAGGTTCTTCTCACCTATCTGGCAATTTCAAAACACAGCGTTAGCCTGGATATCGCAGGGTGAGTTTTAGCTCCAGCAGTGGCTGCGTTCGCAGCTTCCTTCAAACACACACACAGGCTGTTCATTCCTGGCTGAGAGCAATAGCCTGCAGTCTCTGCAGAGCTTTTACCTCCCAGGCTAATTAGGATCAGAGCTCACCTGATTCAAAACCCAAACCGGATCGGGGAGGTGTGGAATGACAGGTCCCTCTACCAAACCTACCTGCCATTCCATATAAATCCAGGCCCGGCAAAATTAAACAACACCTCAGCAGCATATCACTGCTGGGAAACAAATCAATCCTGGACTTACCATCTCACCCAGCGTAGTAACCTAGGTGAAATGTACACCCCCTCGATCACTTCTCCAGTGACATGTCTACACGTCCTTTAGGGTTAGTATGTTGTATATGTGAGTTATATGTATTTTAGAGTCTTTTAACCAGTCTGTTGTGTAAAACCATTACTTAATAAACATTTGAGTCTACACTTTTCTAAGAGTGGTGCCTTTTCATTTTGGGTATTTTGGGGGGTTTGTGGTGTGCACACAATATAGTTTGGCTGGTGCGGCTTACATTCTTTGTTGTTGTATATATAATGTAAATAGTAAGGTGATGGTATGTTTTTTTTTATGTTTTTAGTAAATAATGTTGGCATGCTCCTTCGTCTGGAACCTGGGCCATTTCTTTGCGATTCTGGAGACCTAACCAAGGTGAGTGATTTCAGATAGTGAATAGAAAATGGTGAATCGATAAGTAGATATACCCGGCATCTGGTAAGGGACAGCGGGTTGGCTGGAGCCGTTTTGGAGTGGGTTGCGTATTTGAATGGAAAGTCCACAGGATGCAGAGTGTGCAGCCGAAGCTCTGCTGTAACTTACCTAAACCCTGCTCCTCTTCTGTCAGTGGCGGCACTTCAAACTGGCCCTAGCCGGGGCTACAGAAATGTGGCTGTCTCTTCCTATAAGTGAGGACACTTCTAGTGCCAGTGGAATGCTGCCGCTGCCACTCCGTCGCTGACAGAGGAGGAGCGAGGCTCCGGTAAGTTACAGCACTGCTCAGCAGCCCACGAACCAGCTTTTCCCTGTTCCCGGGCCGGATGCCGAACTCAAACATGGACTTCTGTCTGCCGTGTTCAGGTTTGGGAACCCAAACTCACAAAGCTCGGTACAAACCCAAACTTTACGTTTCGGGTTCACCCATCTCTGTTTGTAGGTAGTAGGTAGTTGAGAATGTTTAAGTCCCTGTCCAGGTGTCTAAAATAAAAAAAAACTACAATTACCCCTCCATGTATTCTTTTGAGTGGTTTTCCTGGTTCTCATAACTTATCTAACAGGGTGATGGGATAAGCCATTATCCCTCTTAAGCCTTTAAGTGCCAGAGTAAAGGGGGTGGGAGTAGCTCCATCAATATTATTTATACAAAATTATTATTATTACTCAGGCCCTGGGAACCAATTTACCGCCCAGTTTAACCCTCTCATCATCTAAGTATTAAGCAACAAACATGTCTAGCTATGTGGAGAGACAGAGATTTGGTTGCATATATCTGCAGATACATGTGGAAGCCACACTGCCCCGACAAGGCACTCTGTGTTTAGTGTGGTCCCTACTCTTATAAAGGGAGTCCAGCCTCCCTTTAGAACACTCCACAGGGAGAGATCCATATTGACTGATGGAGCTACTCCCACCCCCTTTACTCAGTTGAATTGCCATGAACACACACAGGGAGAGATTCAGTCAATATGGATTTCTCCCTGTGGAGTGTTCTAAAGGGAGGCTGGCAGCTTCCCAGGTGAGTAGCTAATATCTGATTGCATTACATGTCCCAACTTTGGGGACTCAAAACTAAGAGTAGGGACCACACTAAACACAAAGTGCCTTGTCGGGGCGGTGTGGCTTCCACATGTATCTGCAGATATGTGCAACCAAATCTCTGTCTTTCCACATAGCTAGACATGTTTGGTGCTTAAATTGGACCAACACCCAGGATTTTCACTATCCTGGGTTTTGGTCCACTTTCGCAGGGCACCCTGATCGGGGGTCGGGGGGATCGGGGGGCCCCGCTGCGGGAAACCCCCCCGATCGCCCTAAATAACTCACCACACCCCGCTCCTACGTGAACGCTCATCCAATCAGAGCGCTCAAAGCCGCTGTGGTATGTACGGACAAGCGACGGACAACCACAGCGGCTCTGAGCGCGCTGGAGGCCGCGGGCGGCTCTGCGCGCCCTGCTAGAGGGAAGCACGAGATGCAGCTGCGGCCCGCGCATGCACCGTTGGAACGGGGATAAGGTAAGGTTTCTGGGCGTCCTGGGGGGTTTGAGGGATCTGATCGGCCCGGGAATCTGTTGGTTCACTTTAAAATTTAGATGATGAGAGGGTTAAACTGGGCGGTAGATTGGTTCCCAGGACCTGAATAATAATAATTTTGCATAAATAATGGTGATGGAGCTACTCCCACCCCATATACTCCCTGTAAGTGCCAGCCTACTTTGAGGTTTTGTCCCCCTCTGTTGCCAGACCAGTTTCAATATTTTGCGCTATACATGTTTAACTGTGATTTTTGAAGGGATTTTGCAGGAAAATTATATATTGTTTTTTTTCAGTCTGGGCATTGACATAAAATATGTTCTTTGACCTTGTTTAGGTGTATTCTCAATATTTTTGGGTGAAATATGTGCAAACAAATGGAAAAAAATCTATTTTTTTACATTTTGTATTGTCTTTTGTAATAAAGAAATGCAAGTTTTCCAATAAAATCCTATTGCGTGTTACAACGGTAATACATATGTATTGTTAGATGCCCTTTCCTGCCCAGCAAACTCCCCCAAACTGAAACAGCGCTTTAAAGTGGACCAACACCCAGGATTTTGACTATCCTGGGTTTTGGTCCACTTCGGCGGGGCACCCCGATCGGGGGTGCCCCGCTGTCTGAAACCCCCCAGAAAGCCCAAAAAAACTCACCTCTCCCCGCTCCCACGTGACCGCACCAGCCAATCACAGCGCTCAGAGCCGCTGTGTTATGCGCGTCCAAGGCCGCCTGGACGCGCATACCAGCTCAGCTGGCTCTGAGCGCTGGAGGCCGCGTCTCGCGCTTCCCTCTAACAGGGAGCACGCCTGCACCGGCCATTCACAAACGCCAATGGAACGGGGCTGAGGTAAGGTTTGTGGGCCTCCTGGGGGGTTCCTCCCCGCGGGACATCCCGATTTCGGATGCCTCGCGGGGAGGGATCTGATCGTCCGGGAATCTTATAGATTTCCGGGCCGATCCCCCCTGGGTGTTGGTCCACTTTAAGGAGATTTCAAGATAAAATACAATCGCTATGTACACCTTGGAGTTTTTAAGAAACACAACCCTTTACATTTTAACTCCCCCCTACAAACTTTAAAAAGTGCACACCTCAAGCTTTCCAGGCATACCAGGCTTGTTGACATGGGTGCAGTTTTCTGGAAGTAATCCCTCAATGAATTATTTGGTTGCACAGGGTTTCCCTAAAAAAAAAAAAAAAAAAACAAAAAGCAGGATCAAAGCCACATTTTCCCACAAAAAATATGCAAACAAGAAAAAACAAGTTTAATCTGAATAAGCAATATCCCCCAAACAGAAAAACACCCAATTTGCATAGGTACTGTCAAGGGAGAGTTGCCAAACACCCCAAAGTAAAGCATAATTTTACTTAAAGATTTCAGCTCTGCAGACAAAGTGCGCACCTTGCGCTTTTTCAACTAACAGCCTTTACGTTTGTAATATCCCCACAAACCATATATTCCCTGAAAGAATACACATTAAGCTTTCTAGGTGTACCCAGCTTGTTGCAGTGGTCAGATGTAATCTCTCGAAGAATTCTTCGATTGCACGGTTTTCCTTAAATATGTATAAACAATCAGAATAGAACACATATTCCTAAAATATAAATATGATTATAAAAATGCAAATAAATGGGAAGGAGCACACCAAAGTTATCATTTTCAAAAATAGATATATTGTGAAAGCAATTATATACATGCATTCAATGCTTGGTATAATACATTACAGGTCGGAGGGGGGGTGTACAGATTACATATAAATAACTCAAACCCCCAACATTTCGAGCTTAGAAATATACGATAAAAAACGCGATAGAAAACTGATGAACCTAAATGCCGGAAACATTAAAAAACAATTTCAAGCCTTCATAGGGTTTTTTTTGAGCACTCAGAGAAGACATAAATCCATAGTGATCCAGCAGTAACAGAAGTATATTTTCTTCTGCTCCTTTTTTTTTTCCTCTTTATATAAAGCCACACGTAGTTAGATCTATTTCACATAATGATGTTACAATTAACACAAACTTGGAAGCTGCTGATAAGAAATCATTACGAGCTATTAAACCAAGACCAATAGTGAATGGAAGAAAAAAAAAAGATTATGTATAAATATTCGAAAGAAAAGAATTCATGCATAGAAAATCCGGGTATGTTGAGCTGAGGTAGCTGTGTGCACCAGAACTCTATGAATAAAGAATAAATGCTAAACAACCTTAACAGTACTAGGAACATTGCAAAGAAATTTGGGGATGCCCAGACCCCCCACCGGGACTATGCCAGAGACTAACTATTGCAGAAAGTTTTTATGAATTATATACAGATTTATAGAATAGTCCCCATGGCAGCTAGATACACCAGCACCCCCTACTGGCAGAATTTGGTATTTTATGTCCTATGGGAGGCTCATTTATTAATAGCGACATGTAGCGACAGTTGAGCGACTGTAGTGGTATTTTCACTGCGCCCGCTAGTAGTGTGGCGTAATGTTGAATACAAGGTTACGAGTCGCTATTTGACAGGTTCCGCGATGTATGGGTGCGCATGATAGCGACTGGTCAGAGCGGCCGGCTTCCACCTTATTCATCAAAAAATCACGCTAAAAAAATTCAAGCGCTGTGAAATGCATGTTTAAACCCCAGAGCGCTGGAGGCGATGTGTTAAAAGTAGTTTTTTAACCCCCCAAACCACCATATTTTTGGAAACCAAAAGAAAAAAGGTATTTTAAATAATTGAGTAATATGAATACAATAATACCAGACCTGTAATATCAATTCTGTACAATTTTTTTAAAAATTTTTTTTCCCTTTTTAAAAAATTATCTAAAATGGCAGAAGTGGTCACAGAATTTTTCACATTTAAAAAATAAATAAATAAATAAAAAAAAATTAATAACAATTAATTATTAATATTTAAAGATTGTTCCATTGAAATGCATTGGAGAGCGCCAGGTAGCGAGAGTTCATACCTGTCGCTGTTCATGGTCGGACACTGGCGCTGTGGGCTGAGGCTGGAATAATGATGAATGAGTCGCTATATGGCTCTATCTCAGTCGCTAAGCAGGATTGGCTTGATAAATGTGTGATTGTGGTGGGGAGCCGATCGGGGGTGCCCCGCTGCGTGAAACCCCCCCAGATCGCCCTAACCCTGCTCCTACGCGAGCGCTCGTCCAATCAGAGTGCTCAGAGCCGCTGTGGTATGCACGTACAAGGGACGGACAACCACAGCGGCTCTGAGCGCTGGAGGCCGCATCTCGGGCTTCCCTCTAACGGAGCACGCCCTGCTAGAGAGAAGCGTGAGATGCAGCCGCGGCTCGCACATGCGCCGTTGGAACTTGGATAAGATAAGGTTTCTGGGCGTCCTGCGGGGTTTCACACAGCGGGGCATCCCGATTTCGGGATTCCCGGGCTGATCACCCCTGGGTGTTAGTCCACTTTAAGCTTAGCAGCAGCCCGAAGATGGCTTCCAGTCAGGGCACTTATGAGTCCCGCCCCTCCACCCAGGGAAGATGGCGCCGGAGCCTACCTCCTTCTCCTCCCCTGGTTGGGCACCTGCCCGTCCCTCTTCGCAGCGGGTCGGCGCCTCCCGCACTGTACACAGGCGATCACTTACGCAGCAGCCAATCGGTCACTCTGCTCGTTGGGTCTGGCGCATTCTCCCTTTCTCACTGAGTGAGGAAGGGAGAACGCGCCAGACCCGACGAGCCGAGTGGCCGATCGGCTGCTGCTTAACCCTTTAAGTGCCAGCCTTCCTGGAGATTTTGTCACCCTTTGTTGCCAGACCATTTTGCACTATTTTGCACTCCCCATGTTCAACTGTGATTTTTGAAGGGATTTCCAGGGATTTCCCAGGAAAATCATATATTGCTTTTTTTCAGCAGAGCCTGGGCTTTAACATGAAATGTCTTGTTTGTCATTTTCTAAGTGTATTCCCAATATTTTGGGGTGCAAATTGTGCAAAAAATTAAAAAAAACTATTTTTTACAATTTGTAGTGTTTTTTTTGTAATAAAAAATGTAAGTTTGTCAGTAAAATCTTCTTTTGTGTGAAACCCCAATTTCTCCCGGTTGCAGCGGTACCACATATGTATAGGTAGACACCCTTTCCTGCCCAGGAGACTCCCCCAAACTGAAACAATGCTTTAGGAGATTTTCAGATAAAATACAACTATGCTATGCGCACCTTGCAGTTTTTCAAGAAAAACAACCCTTTACATTTGAAATACCCCCCACAAAATATATATATTCCCTAGAAGTATACACCTCAGGCTTTCTAGATGTACCAGGCTTGTTGACATAGGTGCAGTTTTCTGGAAGTAATCCCTCAATGTATTCTTTGGTTACACAGGGTTTCCCTAAAAATTAATAAAAAAGCAATATCAAAACCACATTTTCCTAAAAAAACTATATGCAAACCAGAAAAAAAACTGAAAATCTGAAAAAGCAACATCCCCCAAACAGAATGATACCCAGCATGCATAGGTTCAGTCAAGCAGAGAGTTGCCAAACACACCAAAGTAAAGCATGCGCATAACGATAATTTTACTTCAAAATTTCAGCTCTGCAGACAAAGTGCGCACCTTGTGCTTTTTCTACCAAAACAACCCTTTACATTTGGAATATCCCCCATAAACCATATATTCCTTGAAAGTACACATGTTAAGCTTTCTAGGCATACCCAGCTTGTTGCAGTGGGCTCATCTTTCTGGGAGTAATATCTCGAAGAATTCTTAGGTTGCACAGGGTTTCACAAAAAATTGTATAAAAAAGCAGAATAAAAAACACCTTTTCCTTAAATATCATTATGCAAATAAGAAAAAACAAGGTAAATCTGAAAGCGCAAGGTCCCCCGAGCAGAACAATACCCAACATGCATAGGTACCTGTAACCTTTTAACTGCCAGCCTACTTGAGATTTTGTCACCCTCTGCTGACAGGTAATTTTTCACCATTTTGCGTGATGTTTAACTGTGATTTTTGCACGAATTTCCAAGAAAATGGCATATTTTCTTTTTGTGGCAGAGTTTAGACTTTAACATGAAATGTCTTGTTTGTATTTTTTCTACTTTTTTTAATATATTTTTTCTACTTTTTTAATATATTTTTAAGTAAATAAGTAAAAAAAATAAAAAAAATATATATTTTTTAAATTGTCTCCTTTATTTTAACAAAAACATTTATTTTATTAAAGAAAACCATATTGCACGTGAAAGCCCCATTTCTCCCGATGACACCACATATGTATCGGTAGCCCCCCGTTCCTGTCCAGGAGATCCCCTAAACTTAGAAGAGCACTTTATAACATTTACAAATAAAATACAACTACTATCCACATAATAAAGGGTTAAATAAAAAAAATTGGT
The DNA here is from genome assembly GCA_027917425.1 of Gastrophryne carolinensis. NCBI lineage: Eukaryota > Metazoa > Chordata > Amphibia > Anura > Microhylidae > Gastrophryne > Gastrophryne carolinensis. The sequence goes on along the minus strand of CM051238.1, from coordinate 438,287,380 downwards.
GTGGGGTCCCCCTTCACAGGGGGGGGGCACCATTTCTTGGAGGAATATATCGGCAATCGGCGATCGGAGCCCCTCTGGCTGAAGAGGAGACCCGGCCGGATCGAACAAGGGGTCAGGTAAGTGACTTTTTTTTTTACTTTTTTTACTGTTATTGGGGAAAGTCAGGCATGTAAAATTTACGTGGCTGGCACTTAAGTGACGGAGAGGCAACCACGTAAATTTTACGTGGCTGGCATTTACCAACAGCCTTGCACAGCTGAAATAGAAAGGTAGTGGCCATTTTGGAGCTTCCTCTCCCAACCGACATAACTGAAATGCATAGTAACAGGAACCCCAACACGACTTCCTGTTTGCAGGTGGCCTGCAAGCCAATGAATGGCCATCTTGTTTTTAAAATTTACCCCAGCAGGCGTTAGGAAAAGGTAAATTATTTTGTATGTGCAGCAATCGGAGGGAACCATATGAACACTGTGTGTTGTTTTGGTCTGGTTTAATTCATTTTTGACTGTTGGTCTGCTTTAAGTGATCGCCTGTGTACAGTGCAGGAGGCGTCAAACTGCTGCGAAGAGGGACAGGTGGGCGCCTCGCTGGCAGCACGAGCAGAGGAACTCCGGATCACCAGCAGAGAGACTCTGCCAGCCAGCTCTGCCCGTGCCCGTCAGAGCCTATCAAAGGCCCGTATACGGCCCGTGGGCCGTACAATGCCCAGGTCTGCACTGGAGGATGATACTCCTTGGCACCTGATAGATGGAGCCCCCTGCCAGGCAAAGGAAGAAGGTGAGCAGAGGCTTGGGGTCACAGGAGGGAAACACTGCTGGGGGAAGGACCCGAGAACCCACTGCCAGGAGAAGGAAACTGATCACTGGGGGAAAAGAACCAAGTTGCAGGAAGGATCCCACACAGTGTCAGGAGAAAGGAAGTGACCTGGCGACGAGACCCGGTCTTCTTAACTGTGGTCAAAGCACATCAAAACAAGCCTCCGTAAGTAGCAAGCAAAAATGAGAATTCATAAAAAATACAAGTTGAACAACAGATGAAAATGAAAGTCCCACAGCACGTGCACTTCACAACAAAGCTTGACTGGATCCAATCCTCCACCGACAATGTAAATGCTTACCAGCTACAAAGTGGAATTTGGCTTTGAAGGTATACAACCAAACAACTGCAATAAATTCCAGGTCGATTCCTCTTTAAGACGCTGGCTCACCTCAACATATGCCGGTCCAGATTTCAGCAAAACATGTACAAAAAACACAAAACCGGACCAAACATAGTGTAATTCTGTCTTTAAAATATATTTAATTGATAAATAGAAATACACTCACAAGCCAAGAAGGTAAAATAGCGTTCAGAAAATCAAAAATTTAGCCGGCCCTGGAATCTGACAGCCACAGGGGGCAAGGAATAACAGCTTTGGCACTTAAAACGAACTCCGCCACGGGCCACCGCCGGCGCGTTTCGTCGCAACTGGGCGACTTTAACAAGACTCTCACAAAAATGAGAATTGTTTCAATTCCCTAGTGCACCTACTCAATGTGCACTTATAAGTAGCATGTGTATGGAATAGAAAAAAACAAACTCCCACTGCACAGCTGTGCAAAAGATAAAGTGATTTAATATATGTGCTCAAGATATATACAAATGGCAAGTCTATACAATAAGCATACAATAGTGTCCCCAACATGGGGTCATAATAATGCTAGTGACAGATCCAAAAGTTATGGGGCTCAGGCAGGGAATCACCCGTCAGGAATGGATGGATTTGCAAACAGAAATTACGTTCTATGTATCATCCCAGAGTGTTCCCAATAGTCACTAATCATATGCAGATTAGCGGTGACCGCTCCTCTTGAAAAAGGTCTTCTGAACGAAACGTCGACATTCTTGTCTTTCTCAACCAGCGGTCAGCCTGTAAGCTCTATACTTGTTGTTATACTTTTGTACCTACTTACCTTGCTCTGCATATGATTAGTGACTACTGGGAACACTCTGGGATGATACATAGAACTTAATTTCTGTTTGCAAATCCATCCATTCCTGACGGGTGATTCCCTGCCTGAGCCCCATAACTTTTGGAACTGTCACTAGCATATTATGACCCCATGTTGGGGACGCTATTATATGCTCATTGTATAGACTTGCCATTTGTATATATCTTGAGCACATATATTAAATCACTTTATCTTTGGAAGTAAACGAATGCACTTTGGGAGTAAACAAATGCACTTTGGGAGTAAACCCCCCCCCCCGAAACCCCCTAGATCGCCCTAACCTCGCTCCTACGCGAACGCTCGTCCAATCAATGCGCTCAGAGCCGCTGTGGTATGCACGTACAAGGGACAGACAACCACAGCGGCTCCGAGCGCTGGAGGCCGCATCTCACGCTTCCCTCTAACAGGGAGCGCGCCCGCGCCGGCCATTCACAAACGGCCGGTACGGGTGCGCGCCTTGCTAGAGAGAAGCGCGAGATGCGGCCGCGGCTCACGCATGCGCCGTTGGAACGGGGATAAGGTAAGGTTTCTGGGCGTCCTGCGGGGTTTCACACAGCGGGGCATCCCGATTTTGGATGCCCTGCGGGGAGGGCTCAAGATATATACAAATGGCAAGTCTATACAATAAGCATATAATAGCGTCCCCAACATGGGGTCATAATAATGCTAGTGACAGATCCAAAAGTTATGGGGCTCAGGCAGGGAATCACCCGTGGATCAAGTTCATAGATAAGTTCATCATTTTGCAAGCAGTAATTCCGTTTTGTGTATCATCCCAGAGTGTTCCCAATAGTCACTAATCATATGCAGATTAGCGGTGACCGCTCCTCTTGAAAAAGGTCTTCCGAGCGAAACGTCGAGGTTCTTGTCTTTCTCAACCAGCGGTCAGCCTGTAAGCTCTATACTTGTTGTTATACTTTTGTACCTACTTACCTTGCTCTGCATATGATTAGTGACTACTGGGAACACTCTGGGATGATACATAGAACGTAATTTCTGTTTGCAAAATGATGAACTTATCTATGAACTTGATCCATTCCTGACGGGTGATTCCCTGCCTGAGCCCCATAACTTTTGGATCTGTCACTAGCATTATTATGACCCCATGTTGGGGACGCTATTATATGCTTATTGTATAGACTTGCCATTTGTATATATCTTGAGCACATATATTAAATCACTTTATCTTTTGCATAGCTGTACATTGGGAGTTCGTTTTTTTCTATTCCATACACAGGATGTTCAACTTTGACCACCACTCATCCTTTCCACCGCCAGACACCAGTGTGGTCCTACACAAAAAGACGCACATCCCTGTAGGGTCACGTTGCTGTGGCCAAGGCTGCCCGCGTTTGCTCACCAGCTCAGCCCAGGAAAATGTCTTATATAAACAGGAACTCATGGGTAAGCGGCACCACCCATGCACAAACGGGCAGGCTGATTCATTACTAATGCCAGGAAGCGACAGATGAGCGTCTGTAGCGAGGATTTCAGAGCAAACGCTAGTAGTCGCTGTGCTCGGCCGTGGTTCGTTGTTTCAGAGCGCCTCAGTTGCTGGCCGACATTGATGAATAAGATGTGTGAGTCGCAGTACTACGCTGTATTGAAATGAATGGTAGCGTCAGCTAAGCGCGACTGACTCACACCACATTCATCAAAAAATCAGCCTCAAACTGTTCCGGCGCTCAAAATCGGGTCGATGTAGCCCATAGCTCCAGATTAAATTCTGTTTTTGAACATGTATCCACCAGTAACAAAGCAAAAACATATGGAATGACATTATTATTACATTGTAACATGAACACTTTAATATCAGACATGTAAGGACAATTCTGCATAAAAATATTATTAATCAAAAAAAGGTTAAAAAATGTCATTTTCTAGTCTGAAAGATTTGAGTTTAAAAAAAATTAAAAATTGTGATCAGGAAAGGGACTTTAGGATTCTCCATAGAAATGTATGGGAGAGCGCCAGATAGCAAGAGGTTAGACGTGCGCTCTGCAAGGCTGAACGCCGGCGCTGTACGCTGAGCCTGGGATAATGATGAATCGGACGCTACATGGCGTTGTTCCAGTTGCTCGCCAGATTCGGCTTCATAAATGTGTAATTGCTGCCGTGTCCGGCGTTCACCTGACGCTACCTGGCGCTAGAGCTTCATAAATAAGGCCCTAAGATGAATATGGGGTGCTACTCCACAGAGGCATATTACACATACATAGACATGGTAACTAGAGAGTGTGCAGTTCTCCAAAGAGCCTCTGGATGGCAGCACAACCCAACCAAAAATTCACAATAATCAATCATATGCTAAAATTAAATAACTGTATTAAATTCTTAAAAATACAATGACCTGAGCAGAACACTGGAGGAAACATAGTAAAGCTGGAGTCTGCAAACAACAGATTGGAGGCCCAGACACCCCGAGGCCTCGGTGACAGTGAGATCTAGCTGCTGGTCTGTGGCCGCCGGCCTCCCACACGCCATCCTCGGCCCACATTGGGGTCTTGCTAATGTCCCTTCTTGCGGCTCCCACACTCCTCCCATACTCAAGACCCAGCGGAGGAATGGCAGTAATCAGGCACATGACTTAAAGGGTATGATAGTGTGCATGCGCTTTGGGGTGCGTGCATGGATGTTTGGGAGTAAACAAATGCACTTTGAGAGTAAACAAATGCACTTTGGGAGTAAACAAATGCACGTTGGGAGTAAACAAATGCACTTTGGGAGTAAACAAATGCACTTTGGGAGTAAACAAATGCACTTTGGGAGTGCGTGTATGCACTTTGGGAGTAAACAAATGCACTTTGGGAGTAAACAAATGCACTTTGGGAGTAAACAAATGCACTTTGGGAGTAAACAAATGCACTTTGGGAGTAAACAAATGCACTTTGGGAGTGCGTGTATGCACTTTGGGAGTAAACAAATGCACTTTGGGAGTAAACAAATGCACTTTGGGAGTGCGTGTATGCACTTTGGGAGTGCGTGTATGCACTTTGGGAGTGCGTGTATGCACTTTGGGAGTGCGTGTATGCAATTTGGGAGTGCACATATGCGCAATTGGGAGTGTGCACATGTGCGACTGGGATTGCGGCCATGTGTGTCTGGGAGTGCTGATCAATGTTGTTTAGTAACAGGGGGATAGAGGGGAGAAGCACAGTCAGGGTGTCTGAAGCAAGTTCTGGGAATATTACAGACCCCGCCCATTATGCTGATTATTATGCAGCATCACAGCTCCAATTGCCACGCCCACTCCTGTTTCTTCTTCAATTACAAATGTAAGACATTGGCAAAGGAGCCAGACGCAATGGTGCAACAATTGCCTGCTGTAGCACTTTAAGTGTTGGGTGGGCTCCCGGAGTCAGTTCTATCACAAGAAGCCACGCGGCAATTTGTTCATCAAAGCTGCATAAAGTCGCCTTACGAAGGGCCATCAATCACTTAGGCCCTTATTTAAGAAGGGATAGCGTCAGGTAGCACCTGGTTAATGAGAGGTAGCGACAGGTAGCGACTGGTGAACGCCGGACACGGCACGCAATTACACATTTATCAAGCAGAATCTGTTTAGCGACTGGGATAGTGCCATGTAGCCTCTGATTCATCATTTTCACAGCCTCAGCGAACAGCGCCGGCGTTCAGCCTTGCACAGCGCCAGGTATGACCTCTCGCTACCTGTCGCTCCCCCACACATTTCAATGGACGATACTTTTCTCTCTTTAAACAGGGTTTTTTTTTTTTTTTCCCCAAAAATCACAAATAATTCTGCGACCTCTTCTGGCATTGAATAAGCAGTTTTTTCACAATGTTTTAATTTTTTATATATTTCCTCAGAAATGACATTACAGGTCTGCCATTAAAGTGTTCATGTTACAATGTTGTTACAATGTAATTCCATATGTTTTCGCTTTGTTACTAGTGGATAGATGCTTGAAAAGAGACTTTAATCACACCGCCTCCTGCGCTCTGGGCTTCAAACAAGTATTTTTCAGCGCCAGAGATTTGTGAGGCTGTTTTTGCTGAATGTGAGTCGGTCGCTATGAGCAGTCGCTAACATGCGCTCCCATACAGCGCTGTACTGGTCAAATAGCAACTCCTCACAATGTATTCAACATTACTGCACAGCGACTGAGTTGCTATATAGTAGCGACCCACGGCCGAGCACAGCGACTACTAGTGGGCGCTCTGAAAATGCTGCTACAGACGCTCATCTGTCGCTACCTGGCGTTAGTGATGAATCAGCCTGCCCGATAGAATCAGGAGACAGATAATGTGCAGTGAGTGTTTTCAGCAGTCCGCCCCATCCTCCAGCTTCTCACTTTGGGGAGAAGATTCTTCATAGGACCGTGTTCTATAAGTACAGCCTCTTGCCAATCGCCGTCTCATTACTTAAACTATGGACCTTCAGCATCATTAAATGAAAACTCTTAAAAAACTATTCCTCAGAATTTAAAATATATTTAAAGTTTTAAGTCACTTACTTATTACTCCTTCCCCCACTGGGCTGCAACTCTGTTCAGGACTCCAGGATACGGGCGCCGCCATCTTGACTCAGAAGCATCACATACTAAGGAGAGGAGAGGGGGAAGAGCAGAAGGCGGGGTTATAGCTGTGCTTTGCACAGACAGAGGAGAGTCGGGGTCAGGAAAAGGTCAGCAATCCCAAAATGCAATGGGCACAGTCAGAAGGCACTTCCTGTTTGCAGGCTGCCTGATGCTCCTTGGGCCACCATCTTGGATGTTCAAAAGCTCAGAAAATGCAGTAGATGCAGGAAGGATGATGTTTAATGTGGGCAATCTGTATGTACAGGGGGGAAACATATAAGATAGGCTCTTATTCAGGGTGAAGGTCTGGATTAATGTGGGCAATCTGTATGTACAGGGGGGAAACATATAAGATAGGCTCTTATTCAGGGTGAAGGTCTGGATTAATGTGAGCAATCTGCATGTACAGGGTGGGGAAAATACAAGATAGGCTCTTATTCAGGGTGAAGGTCCGGATTAATGTGAGCAATCTGCATGTACAGGGTGGGGAAAATACAAGATAGGCTGTTATTCAGGGTGAAGGTCCGCTAAGTGTATTTACCTCCACATCATAGTAAGTAGGTTCTCTTCATCTTTGAAGTCCTCAAACAGGGGTGAAACATCTTGTGAAATATTTCTTGTATAAAGATATATTCCTTGTCTTTCTTTCTTTACTTATAAGAAAAGAAAACTGGATGTTCCTGGATAAAGCTCCACATCATTATATTGTTCTTTATTCCTCCAGGGGATTTCCGACATGCTGAACTGTAACATACAGTCAATGCTGCAGGTAAGCGTCCGCCATGTATTATCTTAAACGTACTCGTGACACATGTTTCGTAGCAAGAATGATTAGAGTAGTGAATTGAAACTAGATCAATAGCATAACCTACCAACTATTCAGGGTGGGAAATGGGGGACATTAGTTAAATTAAGCCACGCCCCCTCATCAGGGCCGGATTAGGTGTGGTGGAGGCCCCTGGGCACAAAATCTCATGGGGGCCCCAGATACAGTATAAAATAATAGTCCAGCCAAGTAACTGATTGGTGGTTGTCTGGCACCCGCCTACTTACTGGAACGTCAGTCCCTTGTGCCCCCCTTGTGCGGGTGCTGCTGCTTTGCCATTCTGGGTGGGGGGTAGTGTGGTCGCCCGGCTGGTTCCCTGCATTGAGCTGCCAGCGGCTGTGCTTGGTGGCTTATGTGCAGTGACAGCTCTGCACCCATCACTGTAGCGTTGCTGGCGGCGGCTTTGCTGCTCTAGACTCTCTATCCTGCCCTGTGGTGGGTTTGCAAAAACAACAAAAAGCTTGCCGAGGCACAGGGGGCCCCCACTGCCCCCGATAGCTTTGTTGCTAGCACCGAGACTGAAAAGCCTCCTGGATCAGACCATAACCCAAAGGTTGGTGGAGGCCCCTCATAATCCAGCCCTGCCCCTCACTGAGGGATGTATAGGAGATAGGATGTAACAGTTACAACAACAGAAACACTTTGAATAGGCAAATGAATCATTTATTGCTGCAGATCTGCATGTTATTCCTCAAAGAAGTTCAATATGTAAATCAAGCCACACCCCTCTTTTCGAGGGATGGATGAAGCCACGCCCCCTCATTGGTTGATAAATAGGAGATAGGATGTAACAGTTACAACAATAGAAACACTTTGAATGGGCAAATGAATCATTTATTGCTGCAGATCTGCATGTTACACCTCAAAGAGGGACAAATGGGAACAACGAGGGACAGGGGGACATGGACTTAAAAGAGGGACAGTCCCTTCAAATCAGGGACAGTTGGCAGGTATGGTGCAGAGCAGTGTGGGGGATCCGCTGGACAACGAGTTAATCGCCCTACACTGGAAAGAGGGAGGAAGTGATTTTTTTTTTAAGCTCAGTTCATTAAGGAGAAATTCGGAGAATCGCACGAATACAATTTCAAGCAATCTTTAATTAGTGCAAATATTTTTATTGCATCTTTTTTGTGTTAAAGTGGACCAAACCCCCCCCCCCCTGGAGTCTATGAGGCTCCAGGGCAGGCATACTCCCTCCACCCGGGGCATCCAAATTCGGGATGCCCCACTGTGTAAAACCTCCGAGGTCACCCGCAAATTCAACTTCTTTTGTGAATGGCCGGCGCAGGCGCGCTCCCGGTTAAAGTGGACCAAAACCAAGGATTTTGACTATCCTTTGGCCCTTTCCCCCGGCGCACCCTGATTGGGGGTGAAACCCCCCAGATCACCCAAGGAAACCTCATCCCGGTCCTACGGCGTATGCACGGTCGCTGGTCCAATCAGCGTGCTCGGAGCTGCTGAGCTGTGGATGTCTGAGCGACTCCTTAGCAGAGCCTCGAACCTCGAGCGCGCTGGCAGCCGCTTCCCCTGCTTCCCTCTAACAGGGAGCGTGCCCATGCCGGCCATTCACAAATGCCTGGTGCGGGCACGCGCCCTGCTAGAGGGATAGCGGGGATGCAGTCGCGATCTACACATGCACCGTTGGACCGGGGAAGTAAGGTAAGTGAATAGGGCGACCTGGGGGGTTTCACACAGCGGGGCATCCCCATTTTGGATGAAACGGTCAGCCCGGAATCTTATAGAATCCCGCTGGGTTTTGGTCCACTTTAAAGGGTAGCAGAGGGATGCAGCCGCCAGCGCGCTCAGGTCCGCTCGCATTAGAGGAGCTCTTGGATGAAGGGGCAGGAGCAGATCCGACCGCGCTGACGAAACGAGAAGCTGCACATGCATCATAGGACCGGGGAGGGGTGAGTGAGATCAGGCGATGTGGGGGGTTTCACACAGCGGGGCATCTGGGTGCCTGGGGGCAAAACCCAGGATAGTCAAAATTCTGGGTTCACTGAAATATAGATTCAGTTCATACCCAAATTTGCTTCACCAAATCCTTTGATTAGCATGACCCTCATGGCATAGCAGCCACCACATTCAAAAAAAAACATGTGATGGGATTGAATGTGGTTGGTCCTGATGAAGGGACCGAGAAGTTGACCCACAACCATCACTATATTGGATTGTTACTGGACCGATGTTTGCTTAATACAATTTGATGTCTGAGGACATCCAAAGCGCTGGCTTCTTTTTGATGACTTTGTGCGGCGTCTCCGAGGACCCGCGCACCCGCACACTGATATTGAAATTAAGTTCTAAAAACTTTCAAGCCAGATTACAAACTGCTCACAGATCACTCACAGCTGGCTGCGATGTGTGAGTCCATGGTGCTGGTGAGATCACTCTGAAGAATTCTGTAGCTATACATATAATGAGCATGTGCCCTGCCAGAGGGATAGCGGGGATGCCGCATGCACCATTGGAACGGGAAGTAAGGTAAGTGTAGCGGGCAACTTGGGGGGTTTCACACAGCGGGGTATCCCGGTTTTGGATGCCCCTGGGGGAGGGAATCGATAGATCTATAAGATTCCCAAGTTGATCCCGCTAGGTTTTGGTGCACTTTAAGGGGTAGCGGGGGATGCGGCCACCAGTGCGCTCAGGTCCGCTTGCATTAGGGGAGCTCTTGGATGAAGAGGCAGGAGCGGATCCGAACGCGCTGACGGAACGAGAGGCTGGGCATGCGCCATAGGACTGGGGAGAGGTGAGTGAGATCGGGCGATGTGGGGGGTTTCACACAGTGGGGCATCCCCTGATCCGGGTGCGTGGGGGCAAAACCCAGGATAGTCAAAATTCAAACCCAAATTTGCTTCACCAAATCCCTTAATTAGCATGACCCTCATGGTATAGCAGCCACCACATTCAAAAAACCATGTGACGGGGTTGAATGTGATTGGCCCTATTGCACCCCGAAACAATGACCGACAACCATCACTATATTGGATTGTTACTGGACTGGCGTTCGCTTAATACAATTTGATGTCTGAGGACTTCCCGAGCGCTGGCTCTTTTAGAGGACTTTGTGCGGTGCCTCCGAGGACTGCACACCCGCACACTGGTATTGAAATTGGGGTAAGTTATAAAAACTTTCCAGCCAGATTACAAACTGCTCACAGATCACTCACAGCTGGCTGCGATGTGTGAGTCATCTGTCCATGGTGCTGGTGAGATCACTCTCTTCAGCTATACATATAATAAGCAAGTGAGTCGACTTATTACGTTATTGCTCACCTTCCCCCCCCCCCCCAACCCACAAGCGGAACCCGACTGCCCGTAAATGGTCTTCTTAAAGTTGTATAGAACCCATATATTTCACATTGCAGTCCCATTATATATATAGTAACTAACATTTTTTGTCTTTCGCTTGTAGATGACTCGAATTGTGCTCCCAGGAATGGTGCAGAGGTAAGAGGCACACCAACTGCATACCTCTCAACTGTCCCTCTTTTGAGTATGCATCCCCCTGGTCCCTCATTGTTCTCATTTGTCCCTCTTTGAGGTGTAACATGCAGATCTGCAGCAATAAATGATTAATTTGCCTATTTAAAGTGTTTCTATTGTTGTAACTGTTACATCCTATCTCCTATCCATCCCTCAATGCGGGGGGTGGCTTAATTTAACAATTGTCCCTCTTTCCCATCCTGAAAAGTTGGAAGGTATGCAACTGTCCATACACTGCATTTTACTTCTGACTAGGGATTTGAGTTAGGGTCCATGTGAATGGCACATTTAAATGATTTCCTGTAGCGTTGCTTTACTTACTTACTTACTTATTTTCTATTAGGGATTGCTGGGGTTAAAGAGGAACCAAACCCAACAAAACCCAAGAACTTGGCTTCTTGGGGAATTGTTGCTCCGCTTGAGTCGTGCAGCCAATCAGCTGTGCTGATTCAGAAAGTCCTGGTGCGGCTATGTGCCACAGATAAAAGTAGATGAGGCGGCTGGGAAACGGTGTGCAAATCGAGCGATTGGTGAGTTTCAAACAGCGGGACTTCCCAATAAGAGATTCTCATAAATAGGGGGACAGGCTGGTTGCTCCTCTTTAAAGTGGACCAAACCCATCTCCCTCCCCCCCTGGGTATCCTGAACTGGAATGCTCCGCTGTGTAAAACCCCCCGGGGTCCCCAATAAACTCACCTTTACCCCGAGCCCACGGCGCATGCGTGGCATCATCACTCGGCTCCCTTCTTGGTTGTGCGCGGTCCAGCTTGTCTCAACAGCATGGCCAAGAACACCCGACGGGAGGAAGCAATCCCACACGCCACTCGTAGGTGGCGGCTACTCGTGCCGTGGGTTAGAGGAGAGGTGAGTTAGCTCGGCCTTCTGGGAGGTTTCACACAGCCAAAAATAGGGTGCCCCATGGGGAAGGACTAAAATCCCAGGATAGAGAAAAATTCCAGGTTTTGGTCTACTTTAAAGCAAACCTTTACTGACAGATGCCGGAGCTGAGTGAGCGGCGCGGGAGTACAGAAAAAAATAAATAAATAAATGTCATTTTTTTATATCTGTGTCTGTGTCTTTATTTTTTACTTTTAACCCCTTGTGAACTGGTAAGGGGTCCATGACTCCTATACCAGTTCACAAGGCTGGGGGGATGGCAAGTCACCTGCGACTAGCGGGTGACTTGCCATTAACCCCCGGCACCCCCATTACCTGCCTCCCCAAAGGCCGGGGGGGGCAGAAGAGCCCGGGCCCACGGGCTATGCGGGCTTGTAGCCTGCAGGGCCAGGGGTCACAAAAGCTGGCCCCTGCGCCCTGTTTCTACAAGCCCTGCATAGCTGGTCCCGGACTGGTTACTTCGGGTAAGGGGGACCCAATGTCATTTTTTGGGGGGGATTTTTAAGGGTTTTTAACCTGGGAGGGGGGACCCTATGTTGATTTTTTTTTTAATTAACCCATTTTGTTCTGTCACCCAGCCGCTATAAAAGGCTTCCAGCAGGTGAGCAGAAGCCAGTGATTGCCGAGGGACAGAGTGCTCCAGGATGGATGGGAGGTAAGTATTAAAAAAATATATATATATATATATATATTTTTTCTCTGTGTGGTGTGTTTTTTTTGCATTTAACCCCTTGTGAACTGGTAAGGGGTCCATGAGACCCCTATACCAGTTCACAAGGCTGGGGGACCTGCGGCTAGCGGGTGACTTGCCATTAACCCCCGGCACCCCCATTACCTGCCTCCCCAAAGGCCAGGGGGAGCAGAAGAGGGGGAGGGGGGGACCCTATGTCATTTTTTTCTCGATTTAACCCTTTGTAGTGTGGATGGTAGTTGTATTTTATTTGTAAATGTAAAAAATTACTTGTTTCAGTTTGGGGGGTCTCCTGGGCAGGAACGGGGGGCTACCGATAAATATATGGTACCGTTCTAATCGGTAGAAATGGGGCTTTCACATGCAATATGGTTTTCTTTAATAAAATACATTTTTTATTTAAAATAAAAGGAGGCAATTTTCTAAAAAAAAAAATTATTTTATTTTTTTACTTAATAATAATATTGTAAAAAACTGAATAAATTTTACAAACAAGACATTTCATGTTAAAGCCTAAACTCTTCTGCAAAAAAATATATATATATAATTTTCCTGAAAATTCCAGCTAAAATGTCGCAAAAAATGGCGCAAAATGGGGAAAAATTACCTGTCAACAGAGGGTGACAAAATCTCAAGTAGGCTGGCAATTAAAAGGGTTAAAAGTAGCTATGCATGTTGGGTATTGTTCTGTTCGGGGGACCTTGCGCTTTCAGACTTAGCTTGTTTTTTCTTGTTTGCATATTTATATTTTAGGAAAAGGTGTTTTTTATTCAGCTTTTTTATAATTTTTTTAGGGAAACCCTGCGCAACCAGAGAATTCTTTGAGGGATTAATTCCAGAAAGATGTGCCCACTACAACAAGCTGGGTACGCTTAGAAAGCTTAACAAGTGTACTTTCAGGGAATATGGTTTATGGGGGATACTCCAAATGTAAAGGGTTGTTTTGGTTGAAAAATCGCAAGGTGCGCACTTTGTCTGCAGAGCTGAAATTTTCAAGTAAAATTACCGTTACGCACATGCTTTACTTTGGGGTGTTTGGCAACTCTTCCCTTGACAGTACCTATGCATGTTGGGTATCGTTCTGTTCGGTGTTGCTTTTTCAGATTAAACTTGTTTTTTCTTGTTTGTATATAGTTTTTTTTTAGGAAAATGTGGCTTTGAATCTGCTTTTTTTATCCTTTTTTTAGGGAAACTCTTTGCAACCAAAGAATACATTGAGGGATTACTTCCAGAAAACTGTGGCCACATCAAAAAGCCTGGTACACCTAGAAAGCTTGAGGTGTGTACTTCCAGAGAATATATAGTTTGTGGGGGGTATTTCAAATGTAAAGGGTTGTTTTTCTGGAAAAACTGCAAGGTGCGCTTAGCGCGTATCACAGTTGTATTTTTTCTGAAAATCCCCTAAAGCTCTGTTTCAGTTTGGTGGAGTATCCTGGACAGGAAAGGGTGTCTACCTATACATATGTGGAATCGCTGTAACTGGGAGAAATTGTGATTTCACACGCAATAAGATTTCATTGACAAACTTACCTTTTTTTATTACAAAAAAACAATGCAAAAGGTAAAAAATAGATTTTTTTTTTTTTGCACATATTTCACCCAAAAATAATGAGAATAAACCTACAAAATGACAAACAAGATATTTCATGTTAAAGCTCAGACTATGCTGAAAAAAAACAATATATAATTTTCCCGGGAAATCCCTGGAAATCCCTTCAAAAATCACATTTCAACATGGGGAGCGCAAAATAGTGCAAAATGGTCTGGCAACAAAGGGTGACAAAAACTCCAGGTAGGCTGGCACTTAACAGGTTAAAAGATAAGTAGTAGCACTGACAATGGCCCCCAGTGAAAGGCAATGGGTGCTTTAAACTTGAAAACCAGACTTTTTTTAAAAGGCAAAAGATAAGTCGGCCGGTACTCTTAAAAGATAAGTGGTAGCACTGACTATGGCCCCCGGTGAAAGGCAATTGGTGCTTTAAACTTGAAAACCAGACTTTTTTATACAAAAGGCAAAAGGTAAGTAGGCAGGTACTCTTAAAAGTTAAGTGGTAGCACTGACAATGGCCCCCGGTGAAAGGCAATTGGTGCTTTAAACTTGAAAACCAGACTTTTTTATACAAAATGCAAAAGATAAGTAGGCAGGTACTCTTAAAAGTTAAGTGGTAGCACTGATAATGGCCCCCGGTGAAAGGCAATGGGTGCTTTAAACTTGAAAAACAGACTTTTTAAAAAAAAAGGCAAAAGGTTAGTAGGCAGGTACTCTTAAAAGATAAGTGGTAGCACTGACAATGGCCCCCGGTGAAAGGCAATGGGTGCTTTAAACTTGAAAACCAGACTTTTTTTTTTTTAAAGAAAGGCAAAAGGTTAGTAAGCAGGTACTCTTAAAAGATAAGTGGTAGCACTGACAATGGCCCCCGATGAAAGGCAATTGGTGCTTTAAACTTGAAAACCAGACTTTTTTATACAAAAGGCAAAAGGTAAGTAGGCAGGTACTCTTAAAAGTTAAGTGGTAGCACTGACAATGGCCCCCAGTGAAAGACAATGGGTGCTTTAAACTTGAAAACCAGAGTTTTTTTTTTAAAAAGGCAGAAGATAAGTGGGCTGGTACTCTTAAAAGATAAGTGGTAGCACTGACAATGGCCCCCAGTGAAAGACAATGGGTGCTTTAAACTTGAAAACCAGAGTTTTTTTTTTAAAAAAGGCAGAAGATAAGTGGGCTGGTACTCTTAAAAGATAAGTGGTAGGTAGCACTGACAATGGTCCCCAGTGAAAGGCAATGGGTGCTTTACACTTGAAAACCAGACTTTTTTTTTAAAAAAGGCAAAAGGTTAGTAGGCAGGTACTCTTAAAAGATAAGTGGTAGCACTGACAATGGCTCCTGGTGAAAGGCAATGGGTGCTTTAAACTTGAAAAACAGACTTTTTATACAAAAGGCAAAAGGTAAGTAGGCAGGTACTCTTAAAAGACACGTGCTAGTATTTGGTATGCCCCCCCCCCCTGAAAGGCACTGGCTGCTGGCAATTTGACAATAGCAGACAGGTACTTTTCAAATATTTATGCTAGTTTTTGGGATGCCCCCCTCTTCACATACATAGGCTGGCTGCTTTTACAGTGAAAAAGTGACTTTCTTTACAAAATGCAACCAGTTAGCAGACAGGTACTCTTCAAATATTTATGCTAGTATTTGGGATGCCCCCCCCCCCCCCCCCCCTGCGAAAGGCAAAGTTTGCTTAAAAAGTGACTTTGTTTACAAAATGCAACCAGTTAGCAGACAGGTACTTTTCAAATATTTATGCTAACATGCTTTTTAAAGAATGACACCAGGAAAAGGAAAAGCTAAATAGGCAGGTGTGTTATTAACACTAAATAGGCTTGAAAGCTAATGCAAACACTTAAAACTTTCCCTGTCTTTCTCTGTCACTGTCACAGCCTCTCTCCTTCTCTATCTGTCCCACGCGTCTTATGTTCTTTGTTCTATCTATCTCTCCCTTGTTGTATCTATCTATCTATCTATCTATCTATCTATCTATCTATCTATCTATCTGTCTGTCTCTCGCTCTCTCCCTGCCTGATCTGCTCTGGCTGCAATACAGTGTCAGAATGAGCTTCCGCAAAATGGCCGCCGCTTATATAGGTCTGTGACATCATCGGGAAGCCTGGCTGCCGATAGGTAGCATGTGACGCCTACCCAGGATTTCTTGCCCCATGGGACATGTCCTGACATGTGGATCCACCATTTCAGATGGGCTGAATAGTAGTAAATGGAGTTTTAAGGAAGAGATTCAAGCAATCGAATCACGCCGATATTCGGAATCGTTACGAATCGGATTTTTCCTGAAATTCGTAACAAATTCGGGTTCGTCAGATTCGATTCGCTCATCTCTACGTCTGGTCACAAGGGCTTGTGTCTCAGCCTGAAGTCCCGCGTCTGGTCACAAGGGCTTGTGTCTCAGCCTAAGGTCCTGCACCTGGCAACAAGGGCTCGTATCTCAGCCTGAGGTCCCGTGTCTGGTCACAAGGGCCCATGTCTCAGCCTAAGGTCCCGCACCTGGCCACAAAGGCTCGTGTCTCAGCCTGAGGTCCCGCTGTAAACAATTTAATTTAATATCTCCTTGAATGGCTCCTCAAATTATGTAATAACTAAAATATTAATAATATTATATATATTTATCCTGCCGGGCTCGACTAAAATAGGCAAACAAATATTATCAATATCTGGCCAATGATAACACAATAGGCTTGATTCAGAGAGACAAAAAAAGACTTTCGTTTTAGTGCCGATCTGTTTTTTTTTTTTAATTTTCCCGTTCTCGTATGAGTATGCGAGCGATTCTGTGCATGCATTGCAATCCTTCTGTAAAGTTTCCATCCGTTCGTACAGCAGAGTACGAATACGAGGATGTCATTTTCCAGCGTGACTTTTCCGTTTCATTTTCTCATGTTACAATGTAGGCTTTCGTTTTTGCCCTTTTCCCATCGTATCCTCCCACGAATCCTTTACGCTTCCCGTTAGATTCTGTTTCCCTTTTTCAATCAATAATCGTCCAGACGGAAATCCTTACGATCATGCGCCTGCGCACTACAAACTTAACTCATTAAAGTGCTCGCCTACATATTTGCCACCTTCACTTCTACTACAATGTTTAGCTAAAGCACTATCCTCCATCTTCCCTTTTGCACCCTCAAAGCTCACCCAAACCACTTCGCGGTTAGGTTCTTCTTCCATTTTAGCCCCCTTCAACTTACCCAAATCACTTCTCGCTCATGTGAATATTCATCTTTAAATATTTCTGGGCCCATTAGTTTTGTGTTAATGTATTTTGTAAATGAAATGACACTGAAACATTTTTTTTATTCCATCATAAAATATAAAATCTTAAAATATTTGGAAAATTTCAAATTTTTACAACTATAAAAAACTAAATACAAAGCAATGGCAGGCCACAGAACATTATTCTTCATCTGTGGTCCCCAACGAGTCGCGCAGCTCCTGCATCTAACCCACCAACTGAAGGACCCTGACACTCAGTTGTGGCACTCTGGCACGTGTGGTCCCTGTTAAAAAACGTAAATTAAAATATTGGTATAACCTTGTTGGGGGTCATACTGCAGTGCCCCCCCCCCCGTATGGTCCAAACACCTAAATCTGGACTTCAAAAGCCAGAGGGCCCTCGCCACCACGGCCCGGGTTTTGCATAGTGCCCGATTAGAGAACCCCTGCCATTCTGCAGGCAAAGAACGGGCATCAGGAGCAAGGGCAGGAGTGGATATCCAGAATCCCCTGAAAGAATTTAAAAATACTAACATAAAATACACATTCTAAGCTACAATATTGTTTAACATGTCATCAAGGGCTAAAAACAGCCATAGGTTAAGACATAAGTCATCAACTATATTCATTGCCATACAGTGAAAATGGATTGATGGAATGTGAGCAAACTTACCCAGGAGCCATCCACCAGATAATTCTCCTGACTCAAACTGACGGAATAAGCTGGAGCTCTGCAATATATAAGCATCATGGGACGACCCTGGATGCCCTGCAAGAACACTGAGGAATCGCATAGCTGGACCAAACACTGCTTGTATGTTGTGCGAGTGGCACATCTTGCGGTTCCTGCAACCAAACATAAAATAATTACACAATGCAAAGGTAACCAACTAAAACAATAACTCCTACGACAAATTAAGATTCAAGTTCAACAATCCAAATATAATTCACAAAGGACATAAGTCTAAAAAAATATAGCAATTATATGGATGTGTGGGAAAATAAAGGTTTACATGCTAAGGACGAGTTAAGGTCAGCATTAAAATGCTTCTATAAGGCATACATGAAATGTATTGATTCAGGTATGCATTGCTATACAATTTATGGCCTCGGCCATGCTGATACATGCAATGCCTTGGTGCTAAAGGCGCGCAACTCCTCCACATAGCCGCAGAACATGTTCAACAATAGCAATCCAAGCCCTCAAAGGTCCCGTAAGTGGATCGGAAATGAAACGGTTTAATAGGGTGATGGTCCGTCGGCAATCAGCTCTCTGAATCAGACGCAAGCCCATTCCAACAACGTAAGTTATCTGAACGAAAGAAAAGTATCAGATTTTGTTTGGAAAATGATCCGAACTAACGCAAATGATCCGATTTGCTTTCGTTCATCGAAAGCGCATATACGCATTTTCCCGAACGTCCGTACGAATGAAAAATGAATGAAAAAAAGCAAAAAAATGACAAACACCCACTAAAACTTTCACAGACAGCTACAGAAGTGCAGACGAATGTGCCTCTGAATCGAGCCTAATGACTGTAGACGTCTGGTAAATAAGGAAGACACTGAGACAAATAGTAAATAAAGAGATATATTGTAGATAAAATAACAACAAAATACAACACCCTATGATCAGAGTTCTTAGACAGGCATACATATATCCAATGATTAAGGCAATTACCTGACCAGCAACTCATACCATTACCATCCTGACCTGGGAACCCACCAGCCGACCGTCAAGCTGGCAGCCTTCTTTCCTCCTTTCTCTCCCCAGCTGCTTCTCTCCCCCAGATATATCCCCAATATCCCTTTGATCTCTTTGTTGACTGGTCTTCCTAGTTTGGCTACTCTGAACTTGTCCCAACCTGCTTTGCTTGTTTGAATGAAATAGATTTTATTGCTTAGTCTCAGAATGCTGGTACTATCTACTGTGAATACAGTTCCTGCCCGGCAACCTAGGCCTGCTGATATTCTAAGCAGCTTCCCACTGATGTCATGCCATGAGCTATTTTGCTGTATTTCCCTATATTTAATAAATGACCAAAATTTGTAACAATATTAATTTTCCATAAAGTCCCATTATTTACATCGTGTCAGGCCACAAGGGCTCGTTTCTCAGCCTGAGGTCCAGCATCTGGCCACAACGGCTCATGTCTCAGCCTGAGGTCCCGCGTCTGGTTTGTATTGATGGGATTGCATTATTAATGCTCTTGGACATTTATGTTGAAGAATCATAGATAGGACTGGTTTTCTCTAGTGAGATTGAGCACTTGAGTCACACTGACGTATTAGGTCTTTAGTTTTCTTCTGCTCTCCTCTTCCCTTGTCTCCTTTTTTAATGTTTCGCTGTAGTCTGCCCTTTTGTTCCTTTTTGGCTATAATCTCCGGTGTCTCTTTCTTATAATATTTCATACCACCACTGCAGATCTATTGAGGACTCTCTTAATTCTTTCCCCAGGAGGAGAGGTTTGATAATAAATATATCTTCAGATGCAGGAGCTCGCCCCTTACCGCATCAATCCCTTTACAGCTGTACAAAGGTAAAAGAAAAAATATATAGGAATATATATAATATATATAAATATACACGTTAATTTAAAATGATCTACACCTTAAAGCAGACCTGGCCATTGTACGGCCCCCGGGCCACATACGGTCCTTTGTTTGGCTCTGACCGACCCGCGACCAGCATTCCCTGTAAGGTGCGCGGCCGCGTGCTGCCGATCCCCCCCGCCGCTCAGTCCCGCCCACTGTCCGCACAGTCTTGCCAGAAAAGATAGTGCCGGGTTTAAACAGCACTTTTGCCCCTCTGTAGAGTCTAATGTAGCGGGGGCGTGTATGGATTAGAGCCTGCTGTCCTATTGGACAGCTCCTTCCCGCAGGTTTGGCTGTGGGCGGAGTTTCCCTGTACTGTGTGGCATTTGTCAGTCGCTGCGGAGCTGACGCCGGAGGTTCTCCAGCCACTTGTCTGTGCCTCACATCGCAGGCTGCTGGCACTTGTAGTCCACACCAAATGTGTTACATGCCATACGCAGCGCCTGATGGTGCACTGGCTCTCGTAGTCCATTTCTGGCCAGACCAATGCCTTTGGGAGGGCGGGGGGACCATGCTGCAAGGTGGGAAGGGTTTCACACAGCCTTTTATCCAAGGCCTCCCCCCGGGCATCCAAAATCGGGATGCTCCACTTTTTGAAACCCTTGTTACTCAGTAGCAACGTGAAAAAAGGCGGAACAAAACCCAGAGCGGCCACTGGTCTCCCCTCTGGGTATCCCAGATCAGGATGCCCCACTGCGTGAAACCCTTGTTACTTAGTAGCAACTTGACAATAAAGTGGAAATGAACCCAGAGCGGCCACTGGTCTTCCACCTGGGCATCCCAGATTGGGGCCTTGTTCCGCTTTAAGGGAGGGAGTCTGCCATTTTTCATGTTGCTACTGAGTAAAAAGGATTTCACACAGTGGGACACCCCGATCTGGGATTTCCAGGGGGAAGACCAGTGGCCGCTCTGGGTTTTATTCTGCTTTATGTGAGGGAATCCGCAAATTTTCACATTGCCACTGAGTAAAAAGTGTGAGCAGCGCTGTGTTACTTTAATAATAATGTAAAGGAGGGGGGTTACTCCATCCTAATCTAATTTGGTCATGTTGTTTTAAAGCAGACCAAAACCCATGTAACCCAGCCCTTTGGAGTGTGAAGGAATCCAGGGCTGGGTTACAGGCATCATGCCTCTGGGGAATCCCAATTTGGAGACCTCACTGGACACACAAAATGTGGTTTATTTAATAAATGACATTTTTTGTAAGGCAACCTCACTTTTTTATTGTTTAACTATAACATATACTCTTACCAGCTTGTCAAAACAATGCTATTTACTGCTTTTTATAAAGAAATACAATTAATATTATGCAGAATGAGTTCAGCCTTTTGGGGAACATTAGGAGATTTGGATGTATGTGATTATATTGCCCATGTAGTTGTCTGGACAATCGCTTTAATCTAAGCTGTACCCTGTATAGACATGTTTTGTCTCTGGCAGGTCTTCATGGACTTCTTCTCTCGTAGCCTTAATCTGGAATACAGATCCAAGGGGATTACTGTGCAGGTATAATACATCTCTAAACATTCATATTTGTGTTTTATCCATTATATCTGCTGCAGATTAGCTTCTGTTGGCTTGTATATTTTTAACAAATCAATGTACATTTAAAATGTTCTCCTGCTTGAGGTCATGTCCCCACGGGGGTATGCTTCCTGGGCATTGTTCCCTGATCTAGGGGAATTCCGCCAGCAAGTGGATGACTTGCGATAAACCCCCGCTCCATTACCTGCATCCCCAAAGCCCAGGGGGGTGCAAAAAAGCCTGCGGGCCAAATGGGCTGTGCAGGCTGGTAGCCTTCATGATTAGGCGCTCAGCCTCCAACCTCTGGTCTTCCAACCCAGGCTGGTTTTGCTTGGATAGACGAGACTCCATGTAATTTTTTACCCCACGTCATTTTATTTTATTATTAAGAGTCTAATTTTTAAAGCTTTAACCATTTGTTAGGTGTGGGCTTCCCCCTCTTGGAAAGTGGGGCCCTTTATTATTTTCTTTTAAGGGTTTAACCCTTAAAAATAAAAGAAAAAGAAAAATGGCATTGGGTCCCCCTCTCCACACCCTTTATTTTTATTTAAAAGAGTTAAACATGGAGATTTCACATAAACCTGCTCTGGATGGACCCGAGACTCAGACCCAAGACACTGAGCCCCTTAATGAAGCATTCCCTCACTGTGTGGGACTAGGTCAGGTACTCTGCTGCCTTGATGTCCCCCCACACCCCCCTGGCACATTTGTGGGATAACCCAAGCTTTCCTCCAGGTGAACAAAACAGAACGGCCTTTAGATGGTGGCAAAACAGGGGCATAAACAAAATAGCAGACTTGCTCACAAGGGAGGGCCTTGGGTCCTTCCAAGATTTGCAAGGAAAATATCATATCCCCCATAAGGAATACTTCCGCTACATTCAATTAAGGCACTGGATTCCGCCCCTGACAAAACTGAGCCCTTCCTTTCGGATTAGGACCTCCTTCAGGGAAATGTGCGCCAACAACCCTTTTCAAAGGGGATCAATATCCTCAATCTACTTGGCACTAAATGAAATTAAACCAGATTCCCATGGCTATGTGGGGAGCTGGGAAAAGGACCTAGGTCCCTGTCCGGGGGAGAGGGGGTGGGCTGTGATATGGTCACATGTCTCTAAATGTTCCGTGAACGTCCTGACAGTTGAAACAGACTACAAGGTAATGCTCCGCTGGTACCTGGTGCCGGGTCGCCTGAGCAGGATGTTTCAGGGGCAATCTAGCTCATGCTTTAGAGGCTGTAGTGCGGAGGGGGACTTCTTACACACATGGTGGACCTGTCCCATGTTGGCCCGCTTCTGGAGCCAGGTGTACAGGATGGCCAACGAGGTCTTTCAAACCAGTATGAGAAGAGACCCATGGGTTGCCCTCCTGCACTGCAAGCCCCGGAAGCTGACTAACAAGCAACACAGACTCTTTGTATATCTGCTGCTAGCGGCTAAGCAGACTATAAAGCTTGGAAAAAAAAATGTACCCCAATCTCAGAGGTGTCGACCAGGGTAAATGGGTTTCTTACTAACAAGAGGTTGTCCAGCATCCTGGCCGACTCTCATGATAAATTCATTTCCCTATGGGAGCCCTGGATAAGGTTTACGTGGTGTGGGGAACCTCCGTGGGTATTATAAGGATTGTTACCCAATAACCAGATGAGCGGCTGGTGGAACGCGGAAGCAACCTTACCTAACCTACCCTCTCTTCCCTCCCTCCCCTCCATCCCTGACACCCCCCTTCCCCCCACCTTGACCCCCCTAGTCCGGTTCCCCTCTTCTCCCCCTTTTTTCCTCTTATAACACCAAGGATTTAAAAGTTTTCAACGATATTTCTATGCCTACAAATTTGGAAATGTTCAATAGCATAAACCACGCCTCATCCCATCTGGCACTTGGTCTGGGGGATGGCAGATGTGCCGATGGCAGTGCGTGCTGTGGGTGCTGATGGCCCCCGGGGCCCGCACTGTCCCTGGTACGGGTCGGGGCAGATTGCTGTTTAAAACTTGTCGCATTTCACTTGCTCCATCCTTATGGTACGGGTAAGGCGCATTTCTATGTATGACAGATTGCAATCTTTTACCTCCCCTGCGTGGGATGGTTATATTGACTGTATGCCTTCCAAGCGTGTACTGTTGAAAACTCAATAAAATATTGAAACATAAAAAAAACATAAACCAGTAATAGTTTTATCAACTTTCAATAGTTTTATCAACTTTCAAACCATAAACCAGTAATAGTTTTATCAACTTTTATCAACTTATCAGTTTTGTATTTGTAAAGCAAATCAGGCTTGGGTAAAGGCGGAAGCAAATCAATTTGGGGTACAGACAGGTTTGCAGCCTCGTCAACTACCACCTTCTAGGGCACCACCAGGGGTACTAGTACCTCTGTTTGGGAACTCCTGTTCTAGGCAATTAAGGGGCCAGATAGGGTCATAGACTGGCCTGCTTGGCAGTTGATGTTGTGTTGAAGTGCTATCCTAGATGATTTCTGAACAACACCTTCTACAAGCTTAGATACCTGATTTGCTCAACACCCTTATGTGTTAGCAATGGTGTTTTGAGCTCCAGCAAGATGAGCTTTACACCTCTTGTCTAAGTCTTGGATATAGGGCCGGCTCCAGGTTATATGGGCCCTCGGGTGGCATAGCCTCAGTAGGCCCCTTTGCGGTAGAGAGTCGTGGGTCAGGGTCTAGAAATTCAATCGCCAAAACCAAGAAGGGCTGCTTGTGCTCCAACCCCCTATTAGTTTTTTAGTTTGGCCCCACATGGATGGGGCAGAGCTGACAGGACCCAGGGATGGATGGGGCCGAGCTGACGGGACAAGGGATGGATGGAGCAGAGCTGACGGGACCCAGGGATGGATGGAACAGAGCTGATGGGACCAGTGATGGATGGGACAGAGCTGATGGGACCAGGGATTGATGGGACAGAGCTGATGGGACCCAGGGATGGATGGAACAGAGCTGATGGGACCAGTGATGGAAGGGACAGAGCTGATGGGACCAGGGATTGATGGGACAGAGCTGATGGGACCAGGGAGAGATGGGGCAATGCTGACGGGACCAGGGATGGATGGGGCAGAGCTGATGGGACCCAGGGATGGATGGGGCAATGCTGAAGGGGCCAGGGATTGATGGGACAGAGCTGATGGGACCCAGGGATGGATGGGGCAATGCTGAAGGGGCCAGGGATTGATGGGACAGAGCTGATGGGACCAGGGATGGATGGGGCAGAGCTGATGGGACCAGTGATGGATGGGACAGAGCTGATGGGACCATGGAGGGATGGGACAGAGCTGACGTAAACAGGGATGGATGGGACAGAGAGACAGAAAGGAAGTGTGTTCACTGTGTAACTTGTATTACCTTCTTCCAGCGTGTGCAGTACTTCCTTTTGCAATGCTGGGGCCAGGGATCAGGGTGATGACACGTCTCTGGGGGCGGGGCTTGCAGGGAGACTCAGCTCTACGGGACAGCTCTGATCACAGATCAGCACACAAGCGAGTGCAGGGCTGTCAGGGCTGAGCAGAGGTTAAGGGGTGGGCCCCTGCACCACTAATGAAAAAGCATGCAGCTCAGCCTCGATACGAGGGCCCAATGCAATTTTAGTGTCAAAAAGTTTTTTAACCACTTTGTGCCAGCTGTCCCGGCAACTGACCTTCCTTGCCAGGTGCTGACGCCGGCCCTGGTTTGCAGCCAGGCTGCAAGGGTGACATCTTTGTGTCGCAGGACCCTTGAGCTTGACGCTCCTTCAGCTGAGCTTGACGCCTACTGTGTAAATCCTATCCCCAGCCTGACACCCATTCACTGTATGTTTGTGAAATTCAGTATTATATGACTGATTAGGACAAGGTTGCTTTACGTCCATTGCATTGTGTCTCTGCAGAGCCTGATGCCACTTTTTATCTCCACCAACATGATTCGAAATCCAAAGAGTAATTTATTTGTAAAGACAGCTGATGATTTTGCCTGGGAGGCTCTGAACACGGTTGGCTTGACCCATCGCACCAGTGGCTGCCTCTCCCATGCTATCCAGGTAATGTACAAATTGCTTCTATTTTTACGTCCATATACCAAGACATAGGCCTCAATTCAATAAAGGTAGAAACAAATTCTCATGGTAGTAAAAAATTCAATTCATGAGAAAAAAGCCTGAGAATGTTACTGAATCACTAGATAAAAAGACAATGAAAGTCAATGGCAGCTTTTACTACAGCGCCATTGACTTGCATTGTTTTCTTATCTGGTGATTCAATAACAGTGACATTCTCAGGCTTTTTTCTCATGAATTGAATTTTTTACTACCATGAGAATTTTTTTCACCTCTTATTGAGGCCATATTGTTCCTTTTTAACCTTTTACTAACCTTGAATGAGTATTTCATTTTTCAACAACAAAAAATACTTACAGGGAACCCTTTGTAGCTGATTGGTACCGCTGGTTTCTATACTGAAGGGGAAATGTGTCAAGATGACCACCCCTTGGCCTGCTTTGATTCCACTTAGACACAGCAGAAAAGCTCAACACCTACCTATGGTGGCTGATGATTCTAGAGCCATTTGTTGACTAGAGTTAAAAGTAGGGATGAGCGAATCGATCCGGACGAACCCGGATTCGATCCGAATTTCAGGAAAAATTCGATTCGGATCGAATCCGAATTTCCCCGCGATTCGATCACTCGAAGTTTTCCTTTAACATCCATTCATTTACATTACAGGCATTCTAAGATGGCGGGCGGGACATGTCTGGACATGTATCCCGCGCCAGTGCAAGCTGGGGCAGTCACATGCAGCCTATCAGCAGCCAGCAAGCCCGGTGACGTCACACAGCGGTATTTAACGGCGGCCATCTTGCTTTTCCTCATTTCTCTATTGCATTCGTGACAGACAGACAGAACGCTGTGTAGCTGAGGCAGTTAGACAGGCTGGAGACAGGCTGGAGACAGGGACAGACAGGGACAGACAGGGACAGGCTGGAGACAGGCTGGAGACAGGCAGGAGACAGGCAGGAGACAGACAGGAGACAGACAGAAAGCCAGGGAAAGGTAGGAAAAACGGAGCTGGCTGACAGGGAGATTTTTTTTTTTTCATCCAGCCTTTGTTAGCGTTTTCAGGCTGCTTATAGTAACTAACTGTGCATATATACTGAACTGATCTTAAGTCTGCTGTGAGGCATCCCATTCTGTGACTAAAGCAGCCTCTATTTAATAGCATAATAAACATTTGCACTTATTCTCATAGAAATCAGGCCTGATAAAGACACTTTTGCTGTGCATGCTCTCTGGTTTTTGTGGCACTGGCATCCCATTCTGTGACTAAAGCAGCCTCTATTTAATAGCATAATAAACATTTGCACTTATTCTCATAGAAATCAGGCCTGATAAAGACACTTTTGCTGTGCATGCTCTCTGGTTTTTGTGGCACTGGCATCCCATTCTGTGACTAAAGCAGCCTCTATTTAATAGCATAATAAACATTTGCACTTATTCTCATAGAAATCAGGCCTGATAAAGACACTTTTGCTGTGCATGCTCTCTGGTTTTTGTGGCACTGGCATCCCATTCTGTGACTAAAGCAGCCTCTATTTAATAGCATAATAAACATTTGCACTTATTCTCATAGAAATCAGGCCTGATAAAGACACTTTTGCTGTGCATGCTCTCTGGTTTTTGTGGCACTGGCATCCCATTCTGTGACTAAAGCAGCCTCTATTTAATAGCATAATAAACATTTGCACTTATTCTCATAGAAATCAGGCCTGATAAAGACACTTTTGCTGTGCATGCTCTCTGGTTTTTGTGGCACTGGCATCCCATTCTGTGACTAAAGCAGCCTCTATTTAATAGCATAATAAACATTTGCACTTATTCTCATAGAAATCAGGCCTGATAAAGACACTTTTGCTGTGCATGCTCTCTGGTTTTTGTGGCACTGGCATCCCATTCTGTGACTAAAGCAGCCTCTATTTAATAGCATAATAACCATTTGCACTTATTCTCATAGAAATCAGGCCTGATAAAGACACTTTTGCTGTGCATGCTCTCTGGTTTTTGTGGCACTGGCATCCCATTCTGTGACTAAAGCAGCCTCTATTTAATAGCATAATAAACATTTGCACTTATTCTCATAGAAATCAGGCCTGATAAAGACACTTTTGCTGTGCATGCTCTCTGGTTTTTGTGGCACTGGCATCCCATTCTGTGACTAAAGCAGCCTCTATTTAATAGCATAATAAACATTTGCACTTATTCTCATAGAAATCAGGCCTGATAAAGACACTTTTGCTGTGCATGCTCTCTGGTTTTTGTGGCACTGGCATCCCATTCTGTGACTAAAGCAGCCTCTATTTAATAGCATAATAAACATTTGCACTTATTCTCATAGAAATCAGGCCTGATAAAGACACTTTTGCTGTGCATGCTCTCTGGTTTTTGTGGCACTGGCATCCCATTCTGTGACTAAAGCAGCCTCTATTTAATAGCATAATAAACATTTGCACTTATTCTCATAGAAATCAGGCCTGATAAAGACACTTTTGCTGTGCATGCTCTCTGGTTTTTGTGGCACTGGCATCCCATTCTGTGACTAAAGCAGCCTCTATTTAATAGCATAATAAACATTTGCACTTATTCTCATAGAAATCAGGCCTGATAAAGACACTTTTGCTGTGCATGCTCTCTGGTTTTTGTGGCACTGGCATCCCATTCTGTGACTAAAGCAGCCTCTATTTAATAGCATAATAAACATTTGCACTTATTCTCATAGAAATCAGGCCTGATAAAGACACTTTTGCTGTGCATGCTCTCTGTTTTTTGTGGCACTGGCATCCCATTCTGTGACTAAAGCAGCCTCTATTTAATAGCATAATAAACATTTGCACTTATTCTCATAGAAATCAGGCCTGATAAAGACACTTTTGCTGTGCATGCTCTCTGGTTTTTGTGGCACTGGCATCCCATTCTGTGACTAAAGCAGCCTCTATTTAATAGCATAATAAACATTTGCACTTATTCTCATAGAAATCAGGCCTGATAAAGACACTTTTGCTGTGCATGCTCTCTGGTTTTTGTGGCACTGGCATCCCATTCTGTGACTAAAGCAGCCTCTATTTAATAGCATAATAACCATTTGCACTTATTCTCATAGAAATCAGGCCTGATAAAGACACTTTTGCTGTGCATGCTCTCTGGTTTTTGTGGCACTGGCATCCCATTCTGTGACTAAAGCAGCCTCTATTTAATAGCATAATAAACATTTGCACTTATTCTCATAGAAATCAGGCCTGATAAAGACACTTTTGCTGTGCATGCTCTCTGGTTTTTGTGGCACTGGCATCCCATTCTGTGACTAAAGCAGCCTCTATTTAATAGCATAATAACCATTTGCACTTATTCTCATAGAAATCAGGCCTGATAAAGACACTTTTGCTGTGCATGCTCTCTGTTTTTTGTGGCACTGGCATCCCATTCTGTGACTAAAGCAGCCTCTATTTAATAGCATAATAAACATTTGCACTTATTCTCATAGAAATCAGGCCTGATAAAGACACTTTTGCTGTGCATGCTCTCTGGTTTTTGTGGCACTGGCATCCCATTCTGTGACTAAAGCAGCCTCTATTTAATAGCATAATAAACATTTGCACTTATTCTCATAGAAATCAGGCCTGATAAAGACACTTTTGCTGTGCATGCTCTCTGGTTTTTGTGGCACTGGCATCCCATTCTGTGACTAAAGCAGCCTCTATTTAATAGCATAATAACCATTTGCACTTATTCTCATAGAAATCAGGCCTGATAAAGACACTTTTGCTGTGCATGCTCTCTGGTTTTTGTGGCACTGGCATCCCATTCTGTGACTAAGAGGCCGATTCATCAATAGCGCCAGGTAGCGACAGATGAGCGACTGAAGTATGGCGCTATGAGCGCCGCTAGCGTCAGCCGCGGGCGTTAGCGATTCGCTATAGCAGGCCTCCTCAGTCGCTACCTGGCGTTGTTGCGAACAACGCCTACATTGCTGAATATGATGTTGGCCCTCAGCTTTGTTGGCGCTGTCAGTCAGTGTGACCACGCTATTCTACACAGCGCCTGTTAGCTTTGCTGTGTCCTGCCCATCCAGTACCTTCTGAATAAAACACCTTGCCACCTTTGTTTTGAAATGTAAATATTTTTTTATTGTGTGTAAAAGGTAATTACATTCTACCAGATCTTCGAATATAAATGGAAAATAAAACATAATTAAACACATAGTCACAATTTTTTTAATTTTTATTTGTTACCTAAAAAGGAAATACAATTAAATCACCAATGAGAAAGAAAAGGAAAATAAAAACAGAACAGAGAAAGAAAAGGAAAATAAAAACAGAACAGAGAAAGAAAAGGAAAATAAAAACAGAACAGAGAAAGAAAAGGAAAATAATAATAGAACAGAGAAAGAAAAGGAAAATAAAAACAGAACAGAGAAAGAAAAGGAAAATAATAATAGAACAGAGAAAGAAAAGGAAAATAAAAACAGAACAGAGAAAGAAAAGGAAAATAAAAACAGAACAGAGAAAGAAACGGAAAATAAAAACAGAACAGAGAAAGAAAAGGAAAATAAAAACAGAACAGAGAAAGAAAAGGAAAATAATAATAGAACAGAGAAAGAAAAGGAAAATAAAAACAGAACAGAGAAAGAAAAGGAAAATAAAAACAGAACAGAGAAAGAAAAGGAAAATAAAAACAGAACAGAGAAAGAAAAGGAAAATAATAATAGAACAGAGAAAGAAAAGGAAAATAAAAACAGAACAGAGAAAGAAAAGGAAAATAAAAACAGAACAGAGAAAGAAAAGGAAAATAAAAACAGAACAGAGAAAGAAAAGGAAAATAATAATAGAACAGAGAAAGAAAAGGAAAATAAAAAAAGAACAGAGAAAGAAAAGGAAAATAAAAACAGAACAGAGAAAGAAACGGAAAATAATAATAGAACAGAGAAAGAAAAGGAAAATAAAAACAGAACAGAGAAAGAAAAGGAAAATAAAAACAGAACAGAGAAAGAAAAGGAAAATAAAAACAGAACAGAGAAAGAAACGGAAAATAAAAACAGAACAGAGAAAGAAAAGGAAAATAAAAACAGAACAGAGAAAGAAAAGGAAAATAATAATAGAACAGAGAAAGAAAAGGAAAATAAAAACAGAACAGAGAAAGAAAAGGAAAATAAAAACAGAACAGAGAAAGAAAAGGAAAATAATAATAGAACAGAGAAAGAAAAGGAAAATAAAAACAGAACAGAGAAAGAAAAGGAAAATAATAATAGAACAGAGAAAGAAAAGGAAAATAAAAACAGAACAGAGAAAGAAACGGAAAATAAAAACAGAACAGAGAAAGAAAAGGAAAATAAAAACAGAACAGAGAAAGAAAAGGAAAATAATAATAGAACAGAGAAAGAAAAGGAAAATAAAAACAGAACAGAGAAAGAAAAGGAAAATAAAAACAGAACAGAGAAAGAAAAGGAAAATAAAAACAGAACAGAGAAAGAAAAGGAAAATAAAAACAGAACAGAGAAAGAAAAGGAAAATAAAAACAGAACAGAGAAAGAAAAGGAAAATAAAAACAGAACAGAGAAAGAAAAGGAAAATAAAAACAGAACAGAGAAAGAAAAGGAAAATAAAAACAGAACAGAGAAAGAAAAGGAAAATGAAAATAGGAATTAGAATGTAAAGGAAACTTACAACCGAATTAAACACATAGCCACATGTATATATCTAATTTTTTTTTAATTTTTTCAATGAAACTAAATTAAGAATAAAATATAAATGAAATAGAAAAAGAAAAGTCCTGCAGAAATGCAAAAGAAAAGTAAAGTCCAGGAAAGGGTTGTAAGAGGAATGTCGAGATCACGGTGCATCTCTTGGTGCCTGAAAAATTAAGAAAAGTGCAGTTAGTATATATCTTTATAGTTATTTTGTGCTTTCTTTTAAAAAAATGCATAACTTGATAACCAACATTGGCGTCTTACACCCCCCTTAGAGTGGTTTGGGTCATCTTACACCCCCCCTTAGAGTGGTTTGGGTCATCTTACACCCCCCCTTAGAGTGGTTTGGGTCATCTTACACCCCCCCTTAGAGTGGTTTGGGTCATCTTACACCCCCCTTAGAGTGGTTTGGGTCATCTGAAACCCCCCTTAGAGTGGTTTGGGTCATCTGAAACACCCCTTAGAGTGGTTTGGGTCATCTTACACCCCCCCTTAGAGTGGTTTGGGTCATCTTACACCCCCCCTTAGAGTGGTTTGGGTCATGTGAAACACCCCTTAGAGTGGTTTGGGTCATCTGAAACACCCCTTAGAGTGGTTTGGGTCATCTTACACCCCCCCTTAGAGTGGTTTGGGTCATCTTACACCCCCCCTTAGAGTGGTTTTGGTCATCTGAAACCCCCCTTAGAGTGGTTTGGGTCATCTGAAACACCCCTTAGAGTGGTTTGGGTCATCTTACACCCCCCCTTAGAGTGGTTTGGGTCATCTGAAACCCCCCTTAGAGTGGTTTGGGTCATCTTACACCCCCCCTTAGAGTGGTTTGGGTCATCTTACACCCCCCCTTAGAGTGGTTTGGGTCATCTTACACCCCCCCTTAGAGTGGTTTGGGTCATCTGAAACCCCCCTTAGAGTGGTTTGGGTCATCTGAAACCCCCCTTAGAGTGGTTTGGGTCATCTGAAACACCCCTTAGAGTGGTTTGGGTCATCTTACACCCCCCCTTAGAGTGGTTTGGGTCATCTTACACCCCCCCTTAGAGTGGTTTGGGTCATGTGAAACACCCCTTAGAGTGGTTTGGGTCATCTGAAACACCCCTTAGAGTGGTTTGGGTCATCTTACACCCCCCCTTAGAGTGGTTTGGGTCATCTTACACCCCCCCTTAGAGTGGTTTGGGTCATCTTACACCCCCCCTTAGAGTGGTTTGGGTCATGTGAAACACCCCTTAGAGTGGTTTGGGTCATCTGAAACACCCCTTAGAGTGGTTTGGGTCATCTTACACCCCCCCTTAGAGTGGTTTGGGTCATCTTACACCCCCCCTTAGAGTGGTTTTGGTCATCTGAAACCCCCCTTAGAGTGGTTTGGGTCATCTGAAACACCCCTTAGAGTGGTTTGGGTCATCTTACACCCCCCCTTAGAGTGGTTTGGGTCATCTTACACCCCCCCTTAGAGTGGTTTGGGTCATCTTACACCCCCCCTTAGAGTGGTTTGGGTCATCTTAAACCCCCCCTTAGTGCGTTTGGTTGCTCTTTTGGATGGGAGGTCAAAGACATTTAAACAGGAGTGCAGTACTTGCATTAGAGTGAAGGGTAGTTAGCTTACCGCAAAATAAGAAGTGATCAGCCTTTCCCTTAGCTCATCGCCAGTCTGGGTGTCCTCACTTCTATCTGCGGGCAGGTTGGGGATTTCTGGCACCAGTGCTGTCTCCTCGGGGGCTTGGATTCGGTGACAAATGCAAATGTTGTGTAGCACACAGCAGGCAAGGATGATCTTGGAAACCTTCTGTGGGCTGTAGAGCATCTCTCCTCCTGGCCGTGCCAAACAGAGAAAGCGTGCTTTCAGCAGGCCGATGGTTCTTTCCACAATGCATCTGGTCTTGCGATGCGCTGCATTGTAGCGTTCATGGGCAGAGGTCCGTGGGTTCCTGACCGGAGTCATGACCCACGTTCTCTGCCCATATCCCTTGTCCGCTGTAGAAAAAACACAAGGAGAGAGACAGCAATTAGTACTAGTACATGTTTTTGGGTGGTAGTTTGTTGAAAATTGCCTTACTAGGCCACATATTAGCAAAATACATAGACATGGTTAATTTATTACCCAGTAGCCAGCCAGCTGGCATTTCGTTGTTATCAAACTTCCGGCACAGGACTGTCCGCTGCAAGACGTAAGAATCGTGGCATGAGCCGGGGAACCCCGATCTCACCGCCCGCAGCTTCATCTCATGGTCACAGACCACCATGATATTAAAGGAATGGAACTGCTTCCTGTTTCTGTAGGACAGCTCCTGTGCACGGGGAGGGCGGAAAGGGATATGTGTACCATCAACGCACCCTAGCACATTCGGGATCCCTCCCATCAGATAGAAAGCATGTTTTATTTTGGCAACCTCTTCCTCCTCCTCAGGAAACTTGATGTAAATTGGGATTAAATCACAAATTGCCAGAACTACCTGGATTAGGATGCGGCTCATAGTAGCCTGGCTTATCCCGCTGAGGAGGGCTGAGGTTGCCTGGAAGGTCCCTCGTGCCAACACATTAAGAGTGGCACACAGGCGTACTATGCCTGGAATGGAGTGAGTGCGTTTGGTGGATGGCTCGATTTTGGTCTTAATCTGATCATATAGGGACTGTAGTGCAGCACGATTCAGACGGAAGCGGCTCCTGATCTGCTCGTCACTTAAGTCCCATACTGAAAGGCGGATTGCAAAGGAGCGGGGTGCCCTAAGCCTCACAACACCCCGCTCCCTTTCCTCCTGCTCTTTCAGCATACACATACATCCATCCACCCAGACACCATACATCACCCTCTTATCCATCACACACACTAAAGATATATACAAAAACAAAAAAAAAAAAAAAAAAAACAATCACACACAACACACACACAAACAATCATACTACACACACACCCGCTACAATGCAGCTCACCACAAAACCAGAACTATAGTGGTCCAAACCACCAGCCTGCTGAAAACCAGCTTTCTAAGTTAAGCACAACCAAGAGGGGAGTTGCTGCACAGCCCACAAAAGGCCCCAAAATCAAGCCTTACTTGCTGTATGCTACACAAAATTTGCAGATGCCACCCAAACCAAGCTCCTAAAGAAACAGCACTGATGTCAGAAATCACCCAACAAGCCACAGAGAGTGAGGACAGAAACCAGACAGAGGCTCAAATGAGCTAAGGGAAGCGAGCACAGCACCACACCACAGCCTTTGCCACAGTGTAAGAATAGCAGAACCTAGTTCATTCCTTCCTTTTATACTTCATTTTCAAAAGTGACAGGTCCGCTTTGCCGCCTTTTGCGTCGCTCTGCTATTTCCGGGCGCCAATTAGCCGACCCAGGTGTGCGTAAAACAGAGTGCGCACGCGCACGCTAGTAGCGCTACTAGCGTACTTGAGCCGTAACGTGCGTGCATTAACGGACATGGGCCAAAAATCAGGTGGGGACCAATGAAAGTGAAGCTGTGGTTTTTTTAAATAGCCGTTAGGCTAAGCACATGTCACAAGGGTTGCAGATACATCAGTCCATTGTTGGATTTGGGTGTGTGTTGTTTGTTGATTGAGGTCTGTAATGAGTTAATTGGCTAACACACATGCTTCTGTCAGTGCAGTGGAGGTGTGCCTAGAAGGAACTGGGCTGTATGTGTGAATCAATTAAGTGGGCTGCTTTTGGATTGGCTGTTAGAGCACATAAAACCTGCCCAAGCCTAAGAGATTGCGATGCCATTCTGTAGTGTGCATGCGTGCTTGTGGGGTGTTGATTTGTGTGTGTGTGCAGCTACAGGATGGAGCCAAATACAGGACATCTGCCGGCCACAGCAGGCCCGAGTAGGAGTTTGGTGGGTGCTGTGCGCAGACCTCCCTTACGGAAAAGGGCACAGCCTGAAGGTGGGGCAGCACCCCAGGCTAAGCGCCCAGGTGCCAAGAGGGAGCCTGAATTTAATTTGGCTGAGAATAATCATCTTGTGCGCCTGACACTTGCGAAATGGGAGCTGCTTTTTGGCTCCCAAAGCAAGTCCATAGGCAAACAAGAAAGAAGCAAACTGTGGGATGCCATTGGTGTTGAGCTTAGTAGCACAGCTCAACACCCACGTAGTGGCCCATCCTGCAGGAAACGCTTCTACACTTTGCGAGGGGCCCTTATGAAAAAGATGAATCACGATCTTGATGTGGACAGTGGGTTCATCCAGGCTCCAAAGAGTACCTACAGGCCGTATGAGGAGATGCTGAAGGCCAAAATCCCACTGGCTCGGCTGCAGGGTGTGGATCCTGGGGATGACACCACCGGTTGGGCTGAAGGTACATATTTTCTGGCTTTTTCAATAACCTAATGTTAATGTCTGTGATTAGCATTTTTACATTCTGACCAACTACTGTAGGACCTGTGAAGTATTACATTATAGCTAAAACATTTGTAACTTTTCTGTCTGTTGCTTTATGCATAGGTGCACATGCTGCTGTCCGGGATGTGGCTCCGGACAACCAAGCTCCTGCCCTTCCAGCAACCTCAAGGCTACCCCAGTCTGCCATTGAAGGTATTTACCCATTATTTGTTTGCTGGTTTTTTGCAAAACAAATGGGTGTGGGAGCAGCTCAAGCAATAAAGGTTTGCCCTGTTGACTATTAATAATATGTGGGTGCGCCCTAATTGCACGCCCACTGTAACACTCACAGTCAGTAACTAACAAGGCCCTAACATGTGTAGATATGTAGGATGCCAGAGATGTGTAGCCATATATCAGCCTATCAATGTGTGAGCCACACTTGGCTTGATTAGTCAATATTAGTGAAAGAGCTGCTCACACACCTTAATGCATGTTGTATTTTGGCACGCACATTAGCTATGGCTCAATGTTGGTTTTATTTTGCACTAGCTCCCATGCCCTTGGCCCCAGCATCTCCTCCGGATCCCACCTACTCTTTGGATGTCGGTAAGTGCATGTGTTCACCTTGCTTGATCCACTTTGACTCAAGTGCATGTGTCTCATTTGTCTTTTTTCTTTGTAGGCCAAGTGACTGGTTCATCTTTGGACCCCACTTCCGATGTTGCCGGTCAACAGGACCCTGTTGGTGTGTAGAGCAATACATAATGTATCCTTTCTGCTGTTTAGGTAACACTGGTTCAATTGGGTTAGTCTACTAAGCTACATGTTTGCTTGGTAAACTTGAAGATGCCTCTTGGGAGTGCTGGTTGCCTCCCCAGGGTCAGTCTATTAGTTATTTTAGTGATAGCAATGTATATTTGCGGACATATTTTTAGGAAAACATTCACTGTAGTAGTTTGCTGAATCTTTAGACCCTTTTTTTTTTGGTTTTAGTTGACCCGAATATCGGAAGTGGCTGTCCAGAAAGGGCCCCTCAAGTTCCAGCTGCCAGAGATGAGGGTAAGTGGTTTTGCCTTGCTCTAGTATGTGTTTTGGCTCTAATGTTGTGCCACTTGCTTCTGGCAACTTGTGTGTCCACATCTATTTTCAAGGTCCAATCTCGAGTGAGGACCCCACTCCAGACATCTGGGATATTGCGGGTATGTTTAATTTAAGCAATGTTTATGATGAGATTTGCAGAAATTAGTGCGTCTTAGTCCTGTAACATACATGTTAACAATCTGAGTTTAACCAAGACCTTTGGTCTACTGTTTTTTTTTTTATTTTTTAGAGGTATGACCTCGATAGCCTAACCAGGTTACATTAGAGTTTGGCCCACAGACCTACTAACCTGATTTTCCTGTTTAGCATTTGCCAACTTGCCCGACATCTCTGATGTTGATTCGCGACTCTCTGGCAGCGATACCTCGAGCCTACCTGGGCTGGAGGACACGCAGGTAACATGGCTGATGTAGACGACCTCTAAACCCATTGGCATATTCGTGGGTAGTGGAAGAAGCAACATGTAACATTTCATTTCATTGTTGTTTTGGCAGGAGGCGGAACCAGAACCCCAAGCTGGGACCTCTTCCCAAGTCCCATGTGGCCAAGCTTCAGAGGCTCAGACAAGGGTAAGTTGTCTAGTGAGTGTTTATGGTAACTTTTGGGAGGGGCATAGCTGCATTTGTTCCGTTTGACTAAAATGTGGTTTACTCTTTTTTTAGCCTACTACCACAGCAAGAGGAGGTGTGGCACCAACCAGTGCCGATTTCTACACACTAGGGGTCCGGATGCTGGAGGACTACAGTCGCCAACAGCCGCGTGATGGAACTAATGAGCGCATTGCGGCGTTGGAAAATCAGGTGCTGATGTGTCAGCAACAAAATGAGGGCCTGCAGCGCCAGGTGGACCAGTTAAGGCAAAACCTACAACAGAACCAGGACCTTGGTCGCCTTGCCAATGTTATCGAACAATCTGTACAGCGGCAGGAAGAGGCAATACAGCGCCAGGCAGAGGCAATACAGCGGCAGGACCAAACTTTGTTGTTGATACAACAGCTCATACAACAGCAGTCTATATTTTTTACTGCACTGTTGTCCCCCAACACCGCCCCTAGCAATGACTCCCAACCTCCCCGGCCACCCAGCCAAGAATATTAATTTTGTTTCTTTTGGTTTGTGTAAATATATTTGCTTAACCCACCTCTAAATTGTGTTTTTCCTTAGACCTAGCTAATAACACAGTCAGGGATAAGTATCTTGATCTAGATATGTCAATGTATTTGTAAATTGAGGCCACACATTTGAGACCATAGCTTACTATGATTAACACATGAAATGGCTCCAAAAGTATGGCTAAATTGACACACAAATGGGTTTTGAGACAGTTAAACTATGCTTTGCAAGGCACCACACTGTAATGATGTTCATCAAAATATTTATTTTTAAAAAAGGGCCAACAGGGCCAACATTGCCCAACAAAGGGCGTAAACAGGCCAGCCTTCCCCCCACCCTAACGACGCTGCCGGCGCCTCTTCTTGGCCAGCAGCATCAGCTTCAGGAGCCTGATCTCCCGCCACAGTCTGCGATGCTGGTTTTCACAAGCTGTAGAGATGTAGAAACAACAATTTATTAATAAATTGAATGTGACCTCAACAGACACAGATGTAGCAATGTAATGTCAGTGTGTCCAATTAGGTGACACTCACATTAACATTGTTGACCACTGTGCGCTTATTGGTTAACATGATATGAGTACTATTGACTGGCAGGAATGTGAACCACACATCCCAAGCATACATTTACTCTTAAAGTGTACCAACACCCACCGGTGATCGGCCCTGGAATCTATCAGATTCCCGGCCCGATCACCTCCCTCCCCGCGGGACATCCGAGATCGGGATGTCCCTCGGGGTGAAACCCCCCCCAACACCCCAAAATCCCTACCTCAATTTCGTTGGGGCACGGCCGCCGGGCCCTCCCTGGCGCCCCTCTAGACGTGTGCGTGCCTGCGCCGGCCGTCTGTGAATGGCCGGCGCAGGCACGCGCGCGTAAAAAGGGACGCGCGGGAGGCGGAGGAGGAGCCACTTTGCCGCGGCTTGTACGTTTGCTGGAGTAAAAGTGAGTTCAGGGGGTTGTCACACAGCGGTGACGATCAGGGGTGCCCCACCTTAGTGGACCAAGACCCAGGAAAGTCAAATTCCTGGTTGTTGTTCCACTTTAACTCTTGGGAAGCAAAGAAGGTACAAGTCCCAGTGTGTCCATTTTTGTGTTTAGTCACAGCCAAACATCAGGGCCTAAGTCCTAACGAGTACACGAGTTTGCCCTATAATGTTAGAGGTCCAGACCTACTACGGCCCATTTGGTTGTGTCTAAGGCAAAAATAGTCTCTATGTGGCCAAATGAAGAATGTGAGGCAACAATCAAGCATGCAGACAGGCATGTTGGATTATTGTACAAACACATGGAATCTAGATGTGTGTGAAATTAACACATAGGTACATTTTAAATGTCTGCAGATGTGACTAGAAGACATAGGTTTCACAAGTCTTTAGGCATATGAAGTGGGATGTACTCACCATCGCAGCTGTGGCGGGGGCCCATGCTGCTGGCCGTCCCTGGAGCTGGGGTGGGGAGGAGGTTTTCTGGCTCCGTCTGCGTAGCAACATCTGTCAATAGAAAGCAAAAGACAAAAACACCATTAGTGGGCCAATGACACCTGACTATTTGACATCCATCTGGTTATTGAGTCTGAAAAATCAAAGGCTTGCATGGTTACATACAGGTTGTCCAAAATTAGCATATTTCCTGGTCCATGAGTTAATGTCAATTAGTTAGGGTTGCAACATGTATCCCTAAAGATAATGTGCTAATAACATAGACAGTGCTATGTAAAGGACTCATTAGCAGTTGATTGGCTAATGTTACTAGTGTGCCACATGTTTTAGCGGGAACAACTTAACCCAAGAAAAGAAATGAGAACAACCATCATGGTGTGGCCAGAAACATAGGGGTGGTTTCCAGTTGGCTAGCACTGTAGTGTGGTTTGTGATGTTAATGTACATTAGCAAACCAGCTTAGACAATGGACCAGGAAACGTGTGTGTTAAAAGTGTACCAAGACACAGGATTGTGATTATTCAGTGTAGTAGTCTACTTTGCCAGAGCAACACAATTTTAGTCCGCCACCGCCCCTGCCTTCCGCACCTCACTCCGCCAGTGTGTGCGCACACGCATGCCAGTAGGAAACAGAGCGCAGGCGCACACACATCTCGAGTGCCACACAGGAGGCAGGGACAATGGCTTCTGCCACCCCCAAAGAGGGAAGTAGTTTGTGGTGTTTGGTTGGGGGGGGGCCCTGGGTGAGGGATGTGATTTGTCAGGCAAGGCGCCATAATCCAAACAATATCAGCAAGGTTTGTGGGTCCACTTTAAGGAATGACATAAAGTCCAAAATGTACTAGCTTCAAACATACACTTACCACGACTATGCCCGAGGAGGATTTGACGCCAAAAATCCATGGAGGTGCCGCCTATATGATGCCCTGCAAATTACAGAGGAATGGCAAGGGCTAAGCACAAATGGTCAGATGAAACCTGGCACAGACTAACAATTAAAACATGTAAACTCACCAGGGGATGATGCGCCACTTGAAGCCCAGGGAGGGCTCTGAGGAGGAGGCGGGGAGCCTCGGCTCCTCACACTCTGCTCAGAAGATCCACCAGGCAAAGGGCCACCCTCCTCCCTCTCACTCCCTGCTTGAGAGTGGCCCCTTGCCTGGTGAGAGTCCTCAGCCTCAGAGTGTGAGGAGCTGAGGCTTGATCCAGCCTGCCCCCCAGCAGCACACTCCTCTGGGGCGTCATCCCCTTCCTCCCCTGGGTCCTCTAAATAGGACCCGCGGGAGGGACCCTCCCCCGATGACTCCCCCGAGTCCGCCTGCCTGGTTCGGGGGAGGAATCCCTTCCCACGTTTCCCCAGGGGAGGACGCTTATCTGTGTGGAGGGGGTGAAAGCAAATAATTAATATAACAAGCAAAAAAGGACACAGCTTAGCAGATGATTGTGCACAAAGGCCAAAAAGAACATAAGCTTTCACTTACCTGATGCGTAGGCATCATATAGGCGGTACACGCCTTCTGGGTCCCGGCGCTTAAAATCTGACCATTTCTGTTGTATAGACCGGATGGTCAGGTTGGTCTTGAAGCGCCGGGACACAGTGGCCTTCACCTCCATGGCAAGGCGTTTTTTTGCTCCTCGGGCATAGTCGTATTCGGCCAGGCAGAAGTCCTATGAAAAAAGTAAACCAAAAAAAAAAAAAAAATCACAACATGACCTCAGAACAATGTCATAAACAGTTCTACAGAGACAAGATCAAAGTGGATCCACACCCAGGATTTACATTAGTCTGTGTTTGTGTGCACTTTTTTGGGCCACAACTATTGTGGGTGGCCCACTGTCTGCAACCCCCTTTGAAGGGCCCAAATACACAGCTGAGGACACTCCCACGTCACTCCGCAAGCCAAACACAGCGGTCCACGCCGGTGTGGTATGCGCAACCAAGGACCTTGGGAGGTGCATACCAGCTCAGCTGCATCTGCACGGCAAAGTACGCATGTGGCGTTTGACTCTAACAGGGAGTGCGCCTGCACACCAATTGAAAATATGTATGGCGCAGGGGTACACCCTGCTAGAGGTAAGCGCAATAGGCATCCGCAACTCACACATGCACAGATGGGAGGGGCCAGAGATAATTTTTGGGGGCCTCCAGGGGGGGGGGGGGGGGCATCCAAGCAGGACATCCACAATGGGGATGCCCCATGTGGAGTGTACAATTTAGGACTAAAAACAAAAAAAAAACAGCCCCTATCCACCCTGTGTGTTTAGACATTTTTAAACTAAAAATACAAAACTAAAATACTCACTTTAACTACCTGGCCATTGACCCGGCTATCCACCCGGGTGCGCCTTTGTTTTTGGGGCACAGGAGGGGAATGGGTGGGAGGGGTGGTATTTGGGGAAGGTGAGGTAGGTGGGGGATGTGGGGGAGGGGTGGTGGGGCCGGAATCTGAGGAGGAGCTGGGGAGGCGCATTACTCGCCGTTTGGGAGCCATATTGGAAACGCTAAGGAGGAAACAGGAACCGGAAATGACGCTAGCGACATGAGACATAAAAAACAAACCAAATCAAAAATACGCACCGCGCCCCAGCAACAAGCTAATATCAGCTATGTGCAAGCTAAATGGCGGAAAAACATTAAAATGACGCTGACAAACAAGCTATTGGCATAAGCGCAAGACAGTTTTACCTTAAGGTGGCGTTGAAACGCAAAGGAGGATCCCGGAACCGGATATGACGCAAGCAACTGTGCTTCCAAACTAAAAAAAAAAACATGCGCGCAGCAGGGACAAGCTAATATCAGCTATGTGCAAGCTAAATGGCGGAAAAACATTAAAATGACGCTGAAAAACAAGCTATTGGCATAAGCGCAAGACAGTTTTACCTTAAGGTGGCGTTGAAACGCAAAGGAGGATCCCGGAACCGGATATGACGCAAGCAACTGTGCTTCCAAACTAAAAAAAAAAAACATTCGCGCAGCAGGGACAAGCTAATATCAGCTATGTGCAAGCTAAATGGCGGAAAAACATTAAAATGACGCTGAAAAACAAGCTAGGGCCCACGGCGCCACAAATTATTAGCTTGATTTAGCAGGGGGTTCTACATACTGGAATGCATAGGTCCTTCTAAAGCATACACCGTTGTGCTTACATATACAAATCTTATTCCTTCACAAAGTCATCACACAATCAAACTAGACAACTACCTGAAAATGTGGCACACATGAGAATGCATAACGGGTTGTTATGAGCTGGTACGACTGAATGTTAATCCTGCAATATGTGGCCAGGCACGCTCACAACTACAGTGTATTCATTAACAACGACTGGGGTCGCGGGAAGTGAATTCCTTGCAAATGGCAGAAGGGCACATGTATGAACAGCACAGCGCCGCACAACGCCGCGCAGCGAGGCACAGCGACGCTCGCGCCGCCACATAGCGAATTAAAACAGCGACTGCAGAAACACTGACCAACACAGATTCATCAAGGACAGGGCTGCCGAATAGCTTGGGCGCTGACAATTTCGAAGAGCGAACGTGACCGCCCAACCTGACAGGCTACAAAATAGCTTTACAAGCCCCGTTTGTGTGGAAAACCAGCGCTTTTGAGGCCAATGAGTTTGGGTGGAGGAGATGCAATTCCCATGTCACTCACAACATTACATTGTGAAAAAAAAAAAAAAAAAAAAAAAACATAAATAACCAGCTAGATTCATAAAACATATCAATATAAACATGTGTTGAATTTTGTCCAAAAGCAAAAAACCCCCTAACCACTAAGAACAATCATTGCAGCGTCTGCCATTGAAATGTATGGGAGAGCGGCAGGTAGCGCCAGGTAATACGTGTCGCTGTGAAGGAATTTGCAGCGGCGCTGTTCGGTCCAGCCGGCTTCATGATGAATGCCGCGCTAGCCGTCGCTCTCGCCGGCGCTAGCCTCATTTAGCTTGATAAATGCGTCATTGTGACCGCCGCCGGGCGTACTTGAGTCGGTAGGCGCCGTTAGCTGCCGCTACCTGGCGCTCGTCAGACACTACCTGGCGCTATCGCTTGATGAATAAGGGCCATAAGCAGCCTCTATTTAATAGCATAATAAACATTTGCACTTATTCTCATAGAAATCAGGCCTGATAAAGACACTTTTGCTGTGCATGCTCTCTGGTTTTTGTGGCACTGGCATCCCATTCTGTGACTAAAGCAGCCTCTATTTAATAGCATAATAAACATTTGCACTTATTCTCATAGAAATCAGGCCTGATAAAGACACTTTTGCTGTGCATGCTCTCTGGTTTTTGTGGCACTGGCATCCCATTCTGTGACTAAAGCAGCCTCTATTTAATAGCATAATAAACATTTGCACTTATTCTCATAGAAATCAGGCCTGATAAAGACACTTTTGCTGTGCATGCTCTCTGGTTTTTGTGGCACTGGCATCCCATTCTGTGACTAAAGCAGCCTCTATTTAATAGCATAATAAACATTTGCACTTATTCTCATAGAAATCAGGCCTGATAAAGACACTTTTGCTGTGCATGCTCTCTGGTTTTTGTGGCACTGGCATCCCATTCTGTGACTAAAGCAGCCTCTATTTAATAGCATAATAAACATTTGCACTTATTCTCATAGAAATCAGGCCTGATAAAGACACTTTTGCTGTGCATGCTCTCTGGTTTTTGTGGCACTGGCATCCCATTCTGTGACTAAAGCAGCCTCTATTTAATAGCATAATAACCATTTGCACTTATTCTCATAGAAATCAGGCCTGATAAAGACACTTTTGCTGTGCATGCTCTCTGGTTTTTGTGGCACTGGCATCCCATTCTGTGACTAAAGCAGCCTCTATTTAATAGCATAATAAACATTTGCACTTATTCTCATAGAAATCAGGCCTGATAAAGACACTTTTGCTGTGCATGCTCTCTGGTTTTTGTGGCACTGGCATCCCATTCTGTGACTAAAGCAGCCTCTATTTAATAGCATAATAAACATTTGCACTTATTCTCATAGAAATCAGGCCTGATAAAGACACTTTTGCTGTGCATGCTCTCTGGTTTTTGTGGCACTGGCATCCCATTCTGTGACTAAAGCAGCCTCTATTTAATAGCATAATAAACATTTGCACTTATTCTCATAGAAATCAGGCCTGATAAAGACACTTTTGCTGTGCATGCTCTCTGGTTTTTGTGGCACTGGCATCCCATTCTGTGACTAAAGCAGCCTCTATTTAATAGCATAATAAACATTTGCACTTATTCTCATAGAAATCAGGCCTGATAAAGACACTTTTGCTGTGCATGCTCTCTGGTTTTTGTGGCACTGGCATCCCATTCTGTGACTAAAGCAGCCTCTATTTAATAGCATAATAAACATTTGCACTTATTCTCATAGAAATCAGGCCTGATAAAGACACTTTTGCTGTGCATGCTCTCTGGTTTTTGTGGCACTGGCATCCCATTCTGTGACTAAAGCAGCCTCTATTTAATAGCATAATAAACATTTGCACTTATTCTCATAGAAATCAGGCCTGATAAAGACACTTTTGCTGTGCATGCTCTCTGGTTTTTGTGGCACTGGCATCCCATTCTGTGACTAAAGCAGCCTCTATTTAATAGCATAATAAACATTTGCACTTATTCTCATAGAAATCAGGCCTGATAAAGACACTTTTGCTGTGCATGCTCTCTGGTTTTTGTGGCACTGGCATCCCATTCTGTGACTAAAGCAGCCTCTATTTAATAGCATAATAAACATTTGCACTTATTCTCATAGAAATCAGGCCTGATAAAGACACTTTTGCTGTGCATGCTCTCTGGTTTTTGTGGCACTGGCATCCCATTCTGTGACTAAAGCAGCCTCTATTTAATAGCATAATAAACATTTGCACTTATTCTCATAGAAATCAGGCCTGATAAAGACACTTTTGCTGTGCATGCTCTCTGGTTTTTGTGGCACTGGCATCCCATTCTGTGACTAAAGCAGCCTCTATTTA
The DNA here is from genome assembly GCA_027917425.1 of Gastrophryne carolinensis. Taxonomy (NCBI): domain Eukaryota; kingdom Metazoa; phylum Chordata; class Amphibia; order Anura; family Microhylidae; genus Gastrophryne; species Gastrophryne carolinensis. The sequence goes on along the minus strand of CM051238.1, from coordinate 438,242,384 downwards.
ATAGCATAATAAACATTTGCACTTATTCTCATAGAAATCAGGCCTGATAAAGACACTTTTGCTGGCCAAAGGCCTACTGGACCCTGCCAGCTCGATTCCTGCCCGGGGCATCCCATTCTGTGACTAAAGCAGCCTCTGTTTAAGACCATATAAGCATTTGTTCTTATCATATTTGAAATTAGGCCTGATAAAGACACTTTTGCTGGGCATAGCACTACTGGACCCTGCCAGGTGCACTCCTATTTGGGGCATCCCATTCTGTGACTACAGCAGCCTCTGTTTAAGACCATATAAGCATTTGCTCTTATCATATTTGAAATTAGGCCTGATAAAGACACTTTTGCTGGCCAAAGCACTACTGTACCCTGCCAGCTCGATTCCTGCCCGGGGCATCCCATTCTGTGACTACAGCAGCCTCTGTTTAAGACCATATAAGCATTTGCTCTTATCATATTTGAAATTAGGCCTGATAAAGACACTTTTGCTGGCCAAAGCACTACTGTACCCTGCCAGCTCGATTCCTGCCCGGGGCATCCCATTCTGTGACTAAAGCAGCCTCTGTTTAAGACCATATAAGCATTTGCTCTTATCATATTTGAAATTAGGCCTGATAAAGACACTTTTGCTGGGCATAGCACAACTTGTCCCTGCCAGGTGTACTTACTGCTGGTTTTTAGGGCATCCCATTCTGTGACTACACCAGCCTCTATTTAAGAACCTAACCATTTGCACCTATTCTAATTGAAATTAGGCATGATAAAGACACTTTTGCTGTGCATAGTCTTACTGCTGCCTGCCAGGTGCTCTCTGGTTTTTGGGACATCCCATTCTGTAACATACCATTAGCCTCTGCATTAACTGTAAGCTGCACAGTTATTTAAAGAAATTTGGCCTGTATGAGCCTGCTAACACACTGCTGCTGTGTGCATATATACTGATCTCAAGTCTGCTTTGGGGCATCCCATTCTGTAACATACCATTAGCCTCTGCATTAACTGTAAGCTGCACATTTATTTAAAGAAATTTGGCCTGTATGAGCCTGCTAACACACTGCTGCTGTGTGCATATATACTGATCTCAAGTCTGCTTTGGGGCATCCCATTCTGTAACATACCATTAGCCTCTGCATTAACTGTAAGCTGCACAGTTATTTAAAGAAATTTGGCCTGTATGAGCCTGCTAACACACTGCTGCTGTGTGCATATATACTGATCTCAAGTCAGCTTGGGGCATCCCATTCTGTAACATACCATTAGCCTCTGCATTAACTGTAAGCTGCACAGTTATTTAAAGAAATTTGGCCTGTATGAGCCTGCTAACACACTGCTGCTGTGTGCATATATACTGATCTCAAGTCTGCTTTGGGGCATCCCATTCTGTAACATACCATTAGCCTCTGCATTAACTGTAAGCTGCACAGTTATTTAAAGAAATTTGGCCTGTATGAGCCTGCTAACACACTGCTGCTGTGTGCATATATACTGATCTCAAGTCTGCTTGGGGCATCCCATTCTGTAACATACCATTAGCCTCTGCATTAACTGTAAGCTGCACAGTTATTTAAAGAAATTTGGCCTGTATGAGCCTGCTAACACACTGCTGCTGTGTGCATATATACTGATCTCAAGTCTGCTTTGGGGCATCCCATTCTGTAACATACCATTAGCCTCTGCATTAACTGTAAGCTGCACAGTTATTTAAAGAAATTTGGCCTGTATGAGCCTGCTAACACACTGCTGCTGTGTGCATATATACTGATCTCAAGTCTGCTTGGGGCATCCCATTCTGTAACATACCATTAGCCTCTGCATTAACTGTAAGCTGCACAGTTATTTAAAGAAATTTGGCCTGTATGAGCCTGCTAACACACTGCTGCTGTGTGCATATATACTGATCTCAAGTCTGCTTTGGGGCATCCCATTCTGTAACATACCATTAGCCTCTGCATTAACTGTAAGCTGCACATTTATTTAAAGAAATTTGGCCTGTATGAGCCTGCTAACACACTGCTGCTGTGTGCATATATACTGATCTCAAGTCTGCTTTGGGGCATCCCATTCTGTAACATACCATTAGCCTCTGCATTAACTGTAAGCTGCACAGTTATTTAAAGAAATTTGGCCTGTATGAGCCTGCTAACACACTGCTGCTGTGTGCATATATACTGATCTCAAGTCAGCTTGGGGCATCCCATTCTGTAACATACCATTAGCCTCTGCATTAACTGTAAGCTGCACAGTTATTTAAAGAAATTTGGCCTGTATGAGCCTGCTAACACACTGCTGCTGTGTGCATATATACTGATCTCAAGTCTGCTTTGGGGCATCCCATTCTGTAACATACCATTAGCCTCTGCATTAACTGTAAGCTGCACAGTTATTTAAAGAAATTTGGCCTGTATGAGCCTGCTAACACACTGCTGCTGTGTGCATATATACTGATCTCAAGTCTGCTTGGGGCATCCCATTCTGTAACATACCATTAGCCTCTGCATTAACTGTAAGCTGCACAGTTATTTAAAGAAATTTGGCCTGTATGAGCCTGCTAACACACTGCTGCTGTGTGCATATATACTGATCTCAAGTCTGCTTTGGGGCATCCCATTCTGTAACATACCATTAGCCTCTGCATTAACTGTAAGCTGCACAGTTATTTAAAGAAATTTGGCCTGTATGAGCCTGCTAACACACTGCTGCTGTGTGCATATATACTGATCTCAAGTCTGCTTGGGGCATCCCATTCTGTAACATACCATTAGCCTCTGCATTAACTGTAAGCTGCACAGTTATTTAAAGAAATTTGGCCTGTATGAGCCTGCTAACACACTGCTGCTGTGTGCATATATACTGATCTCAAGTCTGCTTTGGGGCATCCCATTCTGTAACATACCATTAGCCTCTGCATTTACTGTAAGCTGCACATTTATTTAAAGAAATTTGGCCTGTATGAGCCTGCTAACACACTGCTGCTGTGTGCATATATACTGATCTCAAGTCAGCTTGGGGCATCCCATTCTGTAACATACCATTAGCCTCTGCATTAACTGTAAGCTGCACAGTTATTTAAAGAAATTTGGCCTGTATGAGCCTGCTAACACACTGCTGCTGTGTGCATATATACTGATCTCAAGTCTGCTTGGGGCATCCCATTCTGTAACATAACATAACCTACCTACCATACTAAGCAGCTCTCTTATTTAAACTAAGCAGGCCTCTTGGAGGCTGAGTGTCCACTTTTGGGTGTGCATTTATATTCGGTTTCATATACAGTGGGGTATCCCAATTTGTAAGATAACCTACCCCAACCATGTAAACTAAATAGGCCTGTTGCAGCCTGAGTTTCTCTGCTTGCGTATGGCCTGCATTACAATCTGTCTCTTTCAATGACACTGCTGCCTGTGGTATCCCAATTTGTAAGATAACCTACCCCAACCATGTAAACTAAAGGTTACGTCCTTCCAGAAGGAAAACTTATGCCGAACACTATTTTTGTTAGGGGCATTGACCTTTGGATTGATCGGCATGAAATTAATTTTTTTTTTTCAAAGTATGGCGCTGTGAAGAAGGTCAAAATGATGTCTCATACTTGGATTATTGTTACTTTTTGTTCAGCTTGAAATATAACAGGCCACACGGGCATCCCAAGGCACATGCTATTTTAAACCTATCTGTTATACAACATAAGCGTTGATCAGGCTACTTCAGTTTGCACTTGTTTTTGACTGATTTTAATAAACCAGGCCGCAGGGCACCCCAAAGCTGCACCTTGCACCCTATCTGGTATACAACATAAGCGTTGATCAGCATCAGCTTCATTAAGCTACTTCAGTTTGCACTTCCTTTTTGACTGCTTTCATTTAACCAGGCCGCAGGGCACCCCAAAGCTGCACCTTGCACCCTACCTGTTTATACTAAATAAGCATCTACAGCCTCAGCTTTATTAAGTTATTGCATTTTGAATTGGTTTTGGTCTGCTTTAAATACACCAGGCCGCAGGGCATCCCAAACCTGCATGTTGCACCCCATCTGTTATACTAAATAAGCGTTGATCAGCATCAGCTTTATTAAGCTATTGCATTTTGCATTGGTTTTTGTACTGCTGCCAAAACACTAGCCCATATGGGCATCCCAAACCAGCACATGTCACCCTATCTGTTATACTAAATAAGCTTCTACAGGCCCTTTTTTTATTTATTTATTTTTATTTATATAGAGCTGCAATAGCTTATATTGTGAGGTTAATTTGCCATTTTGCAGCATAATATAGAGCAGCCCCTGTGTAAATCTGAGGGGCAATAGCTTATATAGTGAGGTAAATTTGCCATTTTGCTTCGTTATATAGAGCAGGCCCTGTGTAAATCTGAGGGGCAATAGCTTATATTGTGAGGTTAATTTGCCATTTTGCAGCATAATATAGAGCAGGCCCTGTGTAAATCTGAGGGGCAATAGCTTATATTGTGAGGTAAATTTGCCACTTTGCAGCATAATATAGAGCAGCCCCTGTGTAAATCTGAGGGGCAATAGCTCATATAGTGAGGTAAATTTGCCATTTTGCTTCGTTATATAGAGCAGCCCAGTTGCCATCTAAATCAACTACTGTCCGGCCAGTACAGCTTTTCCAGGGCAAACTCTGCTAGTTGCGGGCACAAGTCAAGTTTGGCTTCCCAGCAAATCCAGTGGATCTTGAAGGTGTGTTGGCATGGTCATGTCAAGGTATGACATGACCTGCTGTTTGAGGTCCAGCTCCAGGTCTTCCTGCTGCTCATGAGTAGACTCACTATGCGGGTGTAGAAAGCTACTCACTAGCGACTGAAGACTGAGGCTGCTGCTGATGGAGCTGCTGCTGCTGCTCCTTCCACCCCCCCAGCAGCCATGGCAGTGGAAGGTGATCGCAGAGGTCCCCCCGAGTCAGACCTGCGGGAGTATGGGCCATGGCGCAGATAGACATCGCCCAACTGACTACGTGGGATGTCTCTGTAGTAGGTCAGTTTGTCCTCCCTCTCAGTGGGCGTAAAAAATGCCCCCATTTTGTGCCGGAAGCGAGGGTCCAATAAGTTGGAGAGCCAGAAGTCTTCCCGCTGACAAATGGAGACAATTCTGCGCTCACTAGTACGCAAGCATGTGAGCATGCATCGTGCCATTTGTGCAAATGACTCGGAGGGACTACCTGTCTCCATCTCCACTGTAAACTGCCACGGTGTGTCTGGGTCCTCTGTCTCACCTTACTCACAACCCTCTAGCTCCTGTGGCTGCTCCTGCTCCTCCTCTTCTGTCAGATGACTAGATAAAATGGTCATTTTGTGAAACCTAAACTGTGGTTTGCTTTGCCCCACCCCCTCCTCCTCCTCCACTTCAGCCCCCACAGGCTTCATGTGGCTGTGAAATGTATGTGCCATGTCTCCAGTGCCCTGACCAGCCATGGTTTCCAACATGTGTTGTAGTACATGAAGCAGTGGAATCTCATCGTTCATCTCATAGTCCTGGCAACTGACTAATAACGTAGCTTCCTCAAAGGGCCTGAGCAAACGGTCGGTGTCACGTATGAGCTGCCAATGGTTTACATTGAATTTACACAGGTGTCCCCCTATCCGTTTGGATCATCCAGAAATCCGTGATGGCTTTTCTCTGTTCCTATAGTGCAGTGGTCCTCAACCCTGTCCTCAAGGCCCACCAACAAGTCATGTTTTTTGGATCTCCAAATAGCCAGCTCTATTGCTCTGCAGCTGCACTAATTACTCCACCTGTGCATCTTTGTGGAGATCTGCAAAACCTGGCCTGTTGGTGGGCCTTGAGGACAGGGTTGGGGACCACTGCTATAGTGGATCCTGCATATGGAGGGTGGAATTCCAACGGGTGGAAACATCGCAAATCAGACTATGGTGGGGTACACCGTTGTGACGCTGAGGCTCAATAGGGTTGTGCTTCGTGGTGTAGGAGTGCCAGAAGTGCATGCTAACTTTCTTTCCTGTTGTTCTTTCAGATGGGGGCAAGACTTAAAAACTAGACTGAACACGTGTGCCATGTGAGGACGCATGACTTTGGCTTCCTTGTCGCAGCGCAAACAAGATGTTCTTCCAAGTGTAATGCAGCAGGCTGGACTTATGGTGACGCTGTCTGAGAGGAGAAATCCCTCAGACATCAAGATTAAAAATTCCAAGAATTTTTGAGGGCTAATTATTCAGAGGCAAATGATAGCTAGTTGTTTCTGATTTAATTACAAGGTGGAAACACACCCTCAAACAAAACTTCACTTTGGCAATACTATTGCATTTGTCTATTCATAATTTTATGTATATACACTAACTAACCTACTTTTTCTCCCCAGGATGCTGCATGAAACACTGCCACATCGCTGAGTAGCTGATTTTTCCGAACAACAGTCCGCAATAATCTGCTGCTGCTGCCGCCGCCACCGCCGCAGACTCCAGGGACCCTCTTCCACTACCTCGGCTTGCAACACCTCCTCCCACGACACTCTCCTCATCACTAATTGCCGGCTACTGGAAGGGTGTGATTCATCCAATTTTTGGGCTCCTGAAGCCAACCCCAGTGTCTCTTTAAAGTAATATTTGGGCTCCTGCTGCTGCCAACTCCAGGGTGTGATTCATCAAATTTTTGGGCTCCTGAAGCCAACCCCAGTGTCTCTTTATAGTAATATTTGGGCTCCTGCTGCTGCTGCTGCCAACTCCAGGGTGTGATTCATCCAATTTTTGGGCTCCTGAAGCCAACCCCAGTGTATATTTGGGCTCCTGCTGCTGCTGCTGCCAACTCCAGGGTGTGAATCATCCAATTTTTGGGCTCCTGAAGCCAACTCCAGGGTCTCTTTAAAGTAATGTTTGGGCTCCTGCTGCTGCTGCCAACTTCTGCCAACTCCAGGGTGTGATTCATCCAATTTTTGGGCTCCTGAAGCCAACTCCAGTGTATATTTGGGCTCCTGCTGCTGCTGCTGCCAACTCCAGGGTGTGATTCATCCAATTTTTGGGCTCCTGAAGCCAACTCCAGTGTATATTTGGGCTCCTGCTGCTGCTGCTGCCAACTTCTGCCAACTCCAGGGTGTGATTCATCCAATTTTTGGGCTCCTGAAGCCAACTCCAGTGTATATTTGGGCTCCTGCTGCTGCTGCTGTCAACTCCTGCCAACTCCAGGGTGTGATTCATCCAATTTTTGGGCTCCTGAAGCCAACTCCAGTGTATATTTGGGCTCCTGCTGCTGCTACTGTCAACTCCTGCCAACTCCAGGGTGTGATTCATCCAATTTTTGGGCTCCTGAAGCCAACTCCAGTGTATATTTGGGCTCCTGCTGCTGCTACTGTCAACTCCTGCCAACTCCAGGGTGTGATTCATCCAATTTTTGGGCTCCTGAAGCCAACTCCAGTGTATATTTGGGCTCCTGCTGCTGCTACTGTCAACTCCTGCCAACTCCAGGGTGTGATTCATCCAATTTTTGGGCTCCTGAAGCCAACTCCAGTGTATATTTGGGCTCCTGCTGCTGCTGCTGCCAACTCCAGGGTGTGAATCATCCAATTTTTGGGCTCCTGAAGCCAACTCCAGGGTCTCTTTAAAGTAATGTTTGGGCTCCTGCTGCTGCTGCCAACTTCTGCCAACTCCAGGGTGTGATTCATCCAATTTTTGGGCTCCTGAAGCCAACTCCAGTGTATATTTGGGCTCCTGCTGCTGCTGCTGCCAACTCCAGGGTGTGATTCATCCAATTTTTGGGCTCCTGAAGCCAACTCCAGTGTATATTTGGGCTCCTGCTGCTGCTGCTGTCAACTCCTGCCAACTCCAGGGTGTGATTCATCCAATTTTTGGGCTCCTGAAGCCAACTCCAGTGTATATTTGGGCTCCTGCTGCTGCTGCTGTCAACTCCTGCCAACTCCAGGGTGTGATTCATCCAATTTTTGGGCTCCTGAAGCCAACTCCAGTGTATATTTGGGCTCCTGCTGCTGCTGCTGTCAACTCCTGCCAACTCCAGGGTGTGATTCATCCAATTTTTGGGCTCCTGAAGCCAACTCCAGTGTATATTTGGGCTCCTGCTGCTGCTGCTGTCAACTCCTGCCAACTCCAGGGTGTGATTCATCCAATTTTTGGGCTCCTGAAGCCAACTCCAGTGTATATTTGGGCTCCTGCTGCTACTACTGTCAACTCCTGCCAACTCCAGGGTGTGATTCATCCAATTTTTGGGCTCCTGAAGCCAACTCCAGTGTATATTTGGGCTCCTGCTGCTGCTGCTGCCAACTTCTGCCAACTCCAGGGTGTGATTCATCCAATTTTTGGGCTCCTGAGGCCAACTCCAGTGTATATTTGGGCTCCTGCTGCTGCTGCTGCCAACTTCTGCCAACTCCAGGGTGTGATTCATCCAATTTTTGGGCTCCTGAGGCCAACTCCAGTGTATATTTGGGCTCCTGCTGCTACTACTGTCAACTCCTGCCAACTCCAGGGTGTGATTCATCCAATTTTTGGGCTCCTGAGGCCAACTCCAGTGTATATTTGGGCTCCTGCTGCTGCTGCTGCCAACTTCTGCCAACTCCAGGGTGTGATTCATCCAATTTTTGGGCTCCTGAGGCCAACTCCAGTGTATATTTGGGCTCCTGCTCCTGCTGCTGCCAACTTCTGCCAACTCCAGGGTGTGATTCATCCAATTTTTGGGCTCCTGAAGCCAACTCCAGTGTATATTTGGGCTCCTGCTGCTGCTGCCAACTTCTGCCAACTCCAGGGTGTGATTCATCCAATTTTTGGGCTCCTGAGGCCAACTCCAGTGTATATTTGGGCTCCTTCTGCCCCTCATAGTGATGCCACTTCAACTCTCTGCAATTGTGCCGCTCTGCGATTCTATTAGCGATGCCTCTGATCTGCATGTGATATTTCTTCAAAGTATTATTTAACAAACCCAGCACGCATCCTGTGCGTGTTACAGCAAGGCTGAATGGTTTACAACCCTATTGAGGCTGTAGGAGGCTCAGAAATAGCCGTTTTTAATAGCGATTCGTCGCGAATTTATTCGGGTCGAAACGATTTTTGTCGGAAAATTCGGCGAATCAGTCGAATCGAATTTTTCAAAAGTTCGCTCATCTCTAGTTAAAAGGGACCGAAACCCACCAAAACGACAGTCCTTCAAAGAGTAAAGAATAAAGGAATTTAGACTTACCTTTAGACGACCCTTGCATCCTTCTGTCCCTCGCGGCGCCCGATTTCTTAAAAAAACGCTTCCGGAAGTTCCGCCCTCCACCTCTTAGACGTTGCTTGACTGGAGTCTCTTCTCCTTAGGACGTGCATTCCTCTGCTTCTTCTGCTTCGGTTTCACTTTCTAGTCCGTGATGTCACCGGGGTGGGCGTGGCCTTCTCGGTACTGGCGTCCTCTCTCTCAGAGAGTGCAATCTTCTCCTGCTCTTCTTGCTTCCTTGGGAGGCGACTGACACCATGGGCTCAGCCATGATTGGCTGTAGCAGCATGAGTCTCCGCCTTCCTCCCCTCGGTTCCTCCTTTCACTTTGTTAGGCCCTCCCTCGAATCCTCCCTCGTATAACAAAGTGAAAGGAGGAACCGAGGGGAGGAAGGGAAGGCGCCCGGGAGGAGCTGAAGGGAGTGAAAAGAGGGCATATACCACCTCATTGGCATATCCCCTCCTTTCACTCCCTCCTCAATTCTGCTCCTCCCACTCTCCCTTTCTCTCCTCAGGTTAGTGAGCGCTCGCGCGCCCGAAAAAAAAAATACAAAATCAGCGCAAACGCAATAGCCCCGCATTTGCTACAGGTAAGCGCCGCTCGGTCCCGATGTCAGCAGCACTTCCGACAACAACTGCACATGCGCGAGATTTCTCTAAGGAAGGGGTCAATGTATCACTTTCGAAGATACGAAAATCCAAGATGGCGGCGGAAGTAAAAAAAGGATGCGACGCCGCGCAGGAGCTTTGGAGGTAAGTTTTTTTTTTTTGCCTAACATTCATTGCTGAGTTCTGGGTTCTGTTTTTACGAAAAAAAAAATTAAAGAGCTGCCGGTTTTCGGTCCGCTTTAAACTAATTAACACAGGGTGAGCAAGTTCTGTTCATGCATATAAAATTACACTTTTATGAGCCGCGGCTCTGATTGGTTGTTTGGCTGGCCTGACTGGCTCCCCGCCCACCGGCCATCTGCACCTGAATGGATTCTACTAACTATAAAAAAGGGCGAGCAGGAAGGGGGTTTTCTGGCTGCTCTAGAAAGAGGGGGACCCGAAACGCGTTGCCTGCCTGTGGGATGAGGGAAATTAAATCACTGGTCGTCTTGTTAGATGGTTTGATTCACTTTATTAGTAAAAGATATGGGCCCTTATTTAACAAGGGATAGCGCCAGGTAGCGAATGGTGAGCGAACGGTAATGACGCTCACCACCACGAGAACGCCGACTCCCCTCCGCAATCACACATTTATGAAGCCGATCCTGCTTAGCGACTGACAGAGCGCCAGATAGCGAATCATTCATCATTATTCCAGCCTCACCCCACAGCGCCAGCGCGCGACCTTGAACAGCGACAGGTATGACCTCTCGCTACCTGGCGCTCTCCAATGCATTTCAATGGAGCTAACTTTAAATATTCATAATTAATTGCTATTAATATTTTTTTTTTTTTTATGTCAAAAATTCTGTGACCACTTCTGCAATGTTAGATTTTTTTTTTTAAGCTAATTTATATTACAGGTCTGATATTAATGTATTCATATTACAAAATGTTTTGAAAAACATGTTTTTTTTTTTTTCTAAAAATATGGTTGTTTGGGGGTTAAAAAACTACTTTTAACCCATCGCCGCCAGCGTTTCACAGTGCGAGAATTTTTGGAGCGTGATTTGTTAATGAATATGCTGGGAGCTGTTCGCTATGGCTGTTCGTTGTCATGCGCTCCCATACAGCGCGGAACCCGTCAAACAGCGACTCATAACCCCGTATTCAACATTACCACACACCGACTGAGTCGCTGTCAACAGCCGAACAACGGCCAAGCACAGCGAATACTAGCGGACGCTGTGAAAATAACGCTACTGTCGCTCATCTGTCGCTACCTGGCACTATTAATGAATCAGCCTGATGTTTTAAGCATTCATCGGGATTCATGTGCTGAAGCCTTTTTCATGTGTTAAAATTACACGAGCAGGCTGATTCATTACTAGCGCCAGGTAACGGCAGCTGAGCGTCTGTATAGAGATGCTAAGAGCGACCTCTAGTGGTCTCTGATCGGCCGTGAGTCAATATTACAGAGCGCCTCAATCGCTGGCCGGCATTGATGAATTTGATGTGTGAGTCGCTATAACACCAGTACAGCCCTATATGGGAGCGAACGGTAGCGACTAGTCAGTGTGAGCGACTCAAACCATAATCATCAAAAAAACAGCCCCATACAGCGCCGGCACTCAAAATTGTGTAGTTGTAGCCCAGAGTGCCAGACGCCGTGTGACTAAAGTCCATTTTTAAACACATATATATTCACTAGTAACAAAGCGAAAACACATGGAATGACATTGTTATAACTGTTACGCACCGGGTTGAACGTGCGAAGAAGTGGACCCGCGGGATCTGCAGAACTGTTTGGCAGATACCGCGTCAGGGGAGCGGAGTCTAAGGAGCCACTGGTTTTCACCAGAGCCCACCGCAAGGCGGGATGGTCTTGTGCGGCAGGTGACTCCCAGGTCGCTACCCCCCAACAGCGGCACAGTTCCACAAACTGCTGAGGTGACGTGCAGTAGAGACAAACAGTGGTCGAAGGAGAAGGCCGAGGTCAGGACTGGCAGCGCGGGTTCAATAGCGGAGAAACAAGCCGAGGTCGGGACAGGCAGCACAGGTTCAATAGCGGAGAAACAAGCCGAGGTCGGGACGGGCAGCACAGGTTCGAAGGTCAATGGGAGAGCCGAGGTCATACACGAGGAATCAAGCAATACAGCGACTGTCATTCACGGAAGAACACCGAAGATCCGGCACAGGAAGGAAGGCAGGGTTCAATTTATGGGAAGAGCCGAAAAGGGATTGGATGGCAGACACCAATAATCAGGACCTTGGCCCTTTAAATCTGTGAAGGTTGACGCGCGCGCCCCCTAGTGGCCGGGGACGTGCGCGCACGGAAGGCGGAACTGCAGCAGTAGGAGGAAGCCGGCGGCCATGCCGGTCAGAGGAGGAAGCGCGGGGACCAGGTAAGGGGAAAACGCAGCCTGGGGGGCCAGCAGCGGACGCCCAGATGGCAGTAGAGCGGGAAGCGCTGCAGGAAGGGGACGCAGCGCTCGCCCGAGGAGAGGCGCGGAGGGGGGCGCTGCGCGGGGAAGACGCAGCGCTCGCCCTAACAGTACCCCCCCCCCTTAGGTCTCCCCCTCTTTTTGGGACCGAGGAAGTTTGAAATAAGGCTCCGATCGAGGATATTCTCCTCAGGCTCCCAGGACCTCTCTTCTGGACCGCAATTCTCCCAATCCACTAGAAAGTATCGTCTCCCTCTGGATGTTTTGGAAGCCAGAATCTCTCTCACCGAGAAGGCATCTTCGGTACCCGCGACCGGAAGTGGCTCCAACGTTTTAGAAGAGAATCGATTAGTCGTCAGAGGTTTTAATAATGAAACATGAAAAGAGTTGGGAATACGTAAGGAGGCTGGTAGATGAAGTTTGTAACAGACCGGATTAATTTGTTGCTTGATCCTGTACGGCCCTAAATAGCGAGGACCCAATTTATAACTGGGTATCTTGAAACGAATGTACTTGGCTGAAAGCCAAACTTTATCTCCAGGAAAGAAAACAGGAGCGATTCTCCTTCTTTTATTAGCGCTGTTCTTCATGCGGGTAGAGGCTAGAACAAGAGAATGTCGTGTTTCACGCCAGATAGAGGAAAAAATGTTAAATCATCCACGGCGGGTACCCCCGACTGTGTAGGTAAGGGTAGAGGAGGCAAAGGTTGACGGCCATAAACAATGAAAAATGGAGATTTCTTTGTGGCTTCAGAATCCTTGAAATTATAAGAGAACTCCGCCCATGGCAAGAGATCGACCCAGTCGTCTTGTCGGGCCGAAATGAAGTGACGTAGATATTGTCCTAGAACCTGATTGACCCTCTCCACTTGGCCGTTGGACTGGGGGTGGTAAGCCGAGGAAAAATCTAATTTCACTTTTAACTGAGTACAGAGAGCCCTCCAGAATTTTGAAACAAACTGAACTCCCCTGTCGGAGACAATGTGGGAAGGAAGTCCATGGAGCCGAAAAATATGCTTAAAAAAGTTTTTAGCCAACTGAGGAGCGGATGGGAGTCCTGGTAGCGGAACGAAGTGCGCCATTTTTGAAAAACGATCCACAACAACCCAGATCACTGTATTGCCTTGAGATGGAGGAAGATCCGTGATAAAGTCCATAGCGATGTGTGACCAAGGGATTTCAGGAATAGGAAGAGGATGAAGAAGGCCCGCCGGTCTTTGGCGAGGGGTTTTATTACGTGCACAGGTGGTACAAGCTTGCACGAATTCTGCCACATCCTTCTCAATGGAGGGCCACCAATAATATCTGGCAATAATTGCGTTAGACTTTTTGATACCAGCATGCCCGGCAATACGGGAAGCATGACCCCATTTTAATATTTGGAGGCGTCGACGAACCGGGACAAAGGTCTTCCCAGGCGGAGCCTGCATTAGGGAGGCAGGAGCAGAATGAATCAAATGATCAGGGGATATGATGAACTGAGGAGCAGTGTCCACGTCAGTGAAGTCCGAGGAGCGAGACAGCGCATCTGCCCTGATGTTCTTAGAGGCAGGCCGAAAGTGAATGCGGAAATTAAACCGCGCGAAGAATAGTGACCAACGAGCTTGGCGAGGATTCAAGCGCTGAGCAGTTTGTAGATACAAAAGGTTCTTATGGTCGGTAAAAATAGATATGGGGTGAAGCGACCCTTCTAGAAGATGTCTCCACTCTTCAAGAGCTAATTTGATAGCCAGAAGTTCACGATCCCCAATAGAATAATTTCGCTCCGCGGAAGAAAAGGTCCTAGAAAAGAACCCACAAGTATGATTTTTCCCTGATGGAGACCTCTGGGTGAGTACAGCTCCGGCTCCAATGGAAGAAGCGTCAACCTCCAGAGAAAAGGGACGAGAAGGGTCTGGTCTGGAGAGCACCGGGGCCATAGAGAATGTCTTTTTCAATGTTAAAAAGGCTGCCTCCGCCTGTGGAGGCCATGACTTGGGGTATGAATTGACGGTAATAGTTGGCGAAGCCCAGAAATCGTTGAATGGAACGCAGACCAACAGGCCGAGGCCAGTCTAATACCGCTCTCAATTTGCTAGGGTCCATTTGTAGTCCTTGGGCTGAAACAGTATAACCCAAAAAAGGCAGAGCGGTCTGGTGAAAGAGACACTTTTCTAATTTGGCATAAAGATGATGCTGCCGAAGGCGGGATAGTACCAGACGAACGTGCCAGTGATGCTCTTCGAGGGAAGAAGAGAAGATGAGGATATCATCTAAATAGACCACGACACAGGAATACAACAAGTCCCGGAAGATGTCATTGACGAACTCTTGAAATACGGCAGGAGCATTACAAAGCCCGAAGGGCATCACCAAATACTCGAAATGACCGTCACGGGTATTAAAGGCAGTCTTCCATTCGTCTCCCTTGCGGATGCGGATCAGATTGTAGGCTCCTCTGAGATCTAGTTTGGAAAAGATCCTGGAGCCACGAAGACGGTCGAAGAGTTCTGGAATTAAAGGTAAGGGGTATCGGTTCTTTACCGTGATCTTGTTAAGACCCCGATAGTCAATACAGGGTCGGAGAGAACCGTCTTTTTTCTGAACAAAAAAAAAGCCTGCCCCGGCGGGAGAAGAGGACTTCCGGATGAAGCCCCTCTGCAGATTTTCTTGTATGTAAGTAGCCATTGCTTGAGTTTCGGGGACGGACAGTGGGTAGATACGGCCACGAGGAGGAGTGGTTCCAGGCAGGAGATCGATCGGGCAATCATAAGGGCGATGTGGCGGAAGGATCTCAGCTTGCTTCTTACAGAAGACGTCAGCGTAGGCCCGGTAAACTTCGGGTAGGCCCGGTAGAGATGTGGTAGGATGATCGGTTCGAACTGGTAAGGCTTTCAAGCAATTCTTTAGGCAGGCTGTACCCCACGCCTTGATGTCCCCTGTGACCCAGTCTAGGGTAGGATTATGGAGTTGAAGCCAAGGAAGACCCAATAGGATTGGGGAAGTACAATGGGGTAACACAAAGAGTTCCAAGTATTCCTGGTGAAAGAGGCCAATCTTAAGGAGCAAAGGTTTGGTACGGTACTGCACCATACAATTCAGTCTATCTCCATTAACTGAGGCGATGAATAACGGTTTGGCCAAGCGGTTAACTGCTATGTTGTGTTTCTTGATCAGGGAGGCCTCTATGAAATTGCCCGCCGAACCAGAATCCAGGAAGGCCGGCAAATTAAGCACAGAGGCAGATGAGAGACAAAGCTGTGCAGGTACGGTAAATCTTGGAGAGGAAGCACACACACCCAGAGACGCCTCTCCCAACGAGTCTAGGTGCGCCCGTTTCCCAGTCGAGAAGGACGAATGGGGCAATCTCTTAGAAAATGATCAGGACTGGCGCAATACAGACAGAGATTTTCATTCCTCCTGCGAGACCTCTCCACGGGGGTTAGGCGAGAGCGGCCGACTTGCATGGCTTCCACCTCTGGAGATGATGGTACTGACAAAGGTTTCTGAAAGGTAGGAGCCAAACGAAACATCCTCCTGTCGCGTTGAGAATCTCTCTCCAGGCGAAGTTCTTCACGCCTCTCAGCAAAGCGTATGTCAATGCGGGTGGCGAGATGTATGAGTTCAGAAAGGGAGTCAGGAATCTCTCGGGCCGCTAGAACATCCTTGATCTTGCTAGAGAGACCTTTCTTAAAACAAGCGCAGAGAGCCTCATTATTCCATGCTAACTCGGAGGCCAAAGTACGGAATCGAATAGCATATTCACCAACAGAAAGATCGCCTTGCGTTAAATTCAATAGAGCGGACTCGGCAGATGAGGCTCTAGCGGGTTCTTCAAAAACCTGACGGAATTCAGTAACAAAGGCCTGGACGGTGAAGGTGAGAGGATCATTACGGTCCCACAAGGGAGTGGCCCAAGCCAAAGCTTTTCCGGAGAGCAGACTAATGATGAAGGCCACTTTAGAGCGTTCGGTGGGGAATTGATCGAACAATAATTCCAGGTGCATAGAGCACTGGGCTAGAAAGCCTCTGCACAACTTCGCGTCCCCCTCATATTTTGCTGGCAAGGAGAGGCGGATTCTGGATGAGGAAGCCGCTGGAGACTGCGGTGGCGGCACCGGTGGCGGTGGAGAAGGCGACTGCTGCTGGGTCAAGAGTTGCTGCATCATAGCGGTAAGCTGATTAATCTGCCGGGACTGCAAAACCACCAGCGCTGGGAGTTCGGAAGTCTCCGGCAAGGGCACCTCAGCGGGATCCATGGCCGGATCTTACTGTTACGCACCGGGTTGAACGTGCGAAGAAGTGGACCCGCGGGATCTGCAGAACTGTTTGGCAGATACCGCGTCAGGGGAGCGGAGTCTAAGGAGCCACTGGTTTTCACCAGAGCCCACCGCAAGGCGGGATGGTCTTGTGCGGCAGGTGACTCCCAGGTCGCTACCCCCCAACAGCGGCACAGTTCCACAAACTGCTGAGGTGACGTGCAGTAGAGACAAACAGTGGTCGAAGGAGAAGGCCGAGGTCAGGACTGGCAGCGCGGGTTCAATAGCGGAGAAACAAGCCGAGGTCGGGACAGGCAGCACAGGTTCAATAGCGGAGAAACAAGCCGAGGTCGGGACGGGCAGCACAGGTTCGAAGGTCAATGGGAGAGCCGAGGTCATACACGAGGAATCAAGCAATACAGCGACTGTCATTCACGGAAGAACACCGAAGATCCGGCACAGGAAGGAAGGCAGGGTTCAATTTATGGGAAGAGCCGAAAAGGGATTGGATGGCAGACACCAATAATCAGGACCTTGGCCCTTTAAATCTGTGAAGGTTGACGCGCGCGCCCCCTAGTGGCCGGGGACGTGCGCGCACGGAAGGCGGAACTGCAGCAGTAGGAGGAAGCCGGCGGCCATGCCGGTCAGAGGAGGAAGCGCGGGGACCAGGTAAGGGGAAAACGCAGCCTGGGGGGCCAGCAGCGGACGCCCAGATGGCAGTAGAGCGGGGAGCGCTGCAGGAAGGGGACGCAGCGCTCGCCCGAGGAGAGGCACGGAGGGGGGCGCTGCGCGGGGAAGACGCAGCGCTCGCCCTAACAATAACATTGTGGCATTAACACTTTAATGCCAGACCTGTAATGACAATTCTGCATAAAAGTATAAAATATCAAAAAGGTTTTCAAAAATGACATTTAATAGGCCAGGAGACATCACACAATGATTTGATTAAAAAAAAAATAAAATAAAACCCTGTTTAAAGAGAAGAAAAGTAACGTCCATTGAAATGAATGGGAGAGCGACAGGTAATACCAGGCGCTCTGGAAGCGACAGCGCCGGAGGTATATCTGTGATGATGAATTGGACACTACATGGCGCTGTTAGAGTCGCTCACCAGATTCGCCTTCATAAATGTGGTATTGCGCTCAGCATCCGGCGTTCACCGTTCGCTACCTGTCGCTAAGAGGCGCTACCTGCCGCTATCCCTTGATCAATAAACCCCTCAGTTTTTTTCTAAAGTCTGGCCGTCATGCCACCACCGCTGTCCTTACTCATCCAATCCTTACCTATTTTCTTGTTGCAGAATTTCATACTTAACACGCTACTCACGGACACCACAACGACCCCCAAGATTATTGAACTTATTTTTGGCGCTATAATTTCGAAGGAAAAACAGAACTAACCATGACCCTCCTGTTCCTGGTTAAAATGTACAGAAAATATTGTCAATGGCTATGGAAAAACCTTGCAGTTTTCATTGATTTTCGCCTATCAATGAAAACTGATCCCTGTCACCGATCAAGTCACATGGTTGCACAATCTGCTGGAATCAATGTGGATGAAGTTGGTAGCGTGTGCCAAAGTGCATGCACAGAAATGTTTTTAATATAATTGAGAATAAAATAATGTATACATTTTAATCTATTGTGTATGAAAATCAATATGTATATATAGTATATGCGAGGTAAGGTTGATCTGAGCTCTCCTGCCACAAAGGGGTCAGCCTAAACCCCTATCCTTTTGCATAAATTTAATGAGAGGAGCCAATCAACCTAAACCAGCAATCCATAGGTCTAAGCCATCCGATACTACACAAGTAAAGGGTGGCTTGGGCAGGTGGGGTGGCTTCTATTTGTACTTTTTGATACCTTGTGGTCTTCTATAATATGGATTGCTAAGTATTTTAGCATCACAGGAATAGTGGATTAATTGATTTTAACAGTGTCTTTGTGTTGCATGTGTGTTTTTATTTTTGCTATAGTGTAACATTTAATAAAATATTATTATTTTATGGTACTTGTGGAGTTGTGCCCCTATGTTATGACCCTTGTCAATTTGGTTTGGCTCATTATGTCCTATAACAAGGAGGGTCGTGCAGAAATGGTTCATCTGAACCGACTCCATTAGTATACAACTTTCACGAATACCTAGTTCTCTTCACAGTGAGACGCTGAGGGGGTGTGTGTGGTGCCTGCCCTGGGATCTGCTAGTCATTGTAGTCCACCTTGTAAAATCTGAAAACTTCAGTGAGGATTTTTTTAAATACTAATTAAAATGTCTCGGAAAGGATGGGGTAGAGGAAATGACATCCCTGCAATTTCTTCTGCCACTAAGGATAAGGATGTTGGTGCCAGTACCAACACTGTGGTCAGCAGCCATGTTCCCAGGCCCCGTAAAAGTAGCACCAGCCATTTGCCCAGGCCCAGCCATAGTATTGTCAGCATCCATTTGCCCAGGCCTGTCACTGATATTAGTAGCAGCAGCAGTAATGTATGTGGTAGTTGTAGCAGCATCAGCAAGTTAGAGTTGTCCATTTCCTCCAGTGGGCAGTGGGTGTGTTATTTCGAACAATGCATCCTTTGTGGACTGGTTAACTCGCTCTCGCTCATCTCAGAGGGGGGGAAACTCTGACACAATGACTTTTACTTTTTTCAGTGGATTCTTCCTCCACTACAGCTACACGTCACAGTAAAAGAAGCCTTTCTCTTGAATCATCTGTCTCTTTACTGCCCCCCCCCCAGCTGAGTATATTTTAAGTAAATTAACTCAACTTTCACAAATACCTAGTTTTCTTGAGAGATCAGGTCTGATGAAGAGAACACCGGATCCTCTCAGACCCGTGTTGAAGGCTTGAGGATGGGAGTATAAAGGAGTATCCATGTATTGCATTCTCATCCTCACCCAGCAGAAGCGGCACGTGTAGCCGCATGTGCAGGTGCCCCTGCTGTCCCTCCCTCTTCTGGACGGTTGTGCTGGCCTTTGCTTTGGAGGTGGTAACGCTGCTCATTGCACTGTGTGAATCCTTTGTCTATATGCACTATTGCACTTTGTGTCCATAAATACACAAGCATATTTTTTATGGTTATGTATTGCATTCTCACCCTCACCCAGCAGAAGCAGCACGGGTAGCCGCGTGTGCAGGTGCCCCTGCTCTTCCTCCACCTTCTGGACGGTTGTGCTGGCCTTTGCTTTGGAGGTGGTAACAATGCTTATTGCACTGTAAATCCTTTGTCTATATGCACTATTGCACTTTGTATCCTTAAATACACAAGCAAATTGTTTATGGTCTTGTGCATTTATTGTTGAAAATATATTAGTTTATAATTATGTGTGAATTCTTAAAGTGGACCAAAACCCAGGATTTTGACTATCCTGGGTTTTGGTCCTTTCCCCCAGGGTACCCCGCTACGTGAAACCCCTCGGATCGCCCGAGGAAACTCACCTCAACCTGGTCCTACGGCGCGTGCATGGCTGCTTGTCCAATAAGCGCACCCGGAGCCACTGAGCTATGCGTGTCTGAGCGGCGTCTTAGCAGAGTGGCTCCGAGCACGCTGATTGGACGAGCGGCCATGAGTGCACCGAAGGACCAGGATGAGGTGAGTTTCCTCGGGCGATCCGGGGGGTTTCACGTAGCGGGTTACCCCCGATCGGGGTGCCCTGGGGGAAAGGACCAAAACCCAGGATAGTCAAAATAGTCAGCCGCTTCCCTCTAACAGGGAGCGTGCCCGCACCGGCCATTCGCAAAAAAGTAATCCGGTTGTCATGCGGCTGAACTCGCACCTGGCCAAGTTGTTGGTGGTGCAGTCGCTGCCATACCACCAGGTTAGGTCCACCAGATGGCGTACCCAGCCCAGGTGGCGTGTCCCCAGTCACCATTTCTACTCCAACAAGGCCATCTATGCCTTGCACAGTTACGAAGAGGAGAAAGTGGGTCGGTCTATGCAACTGTCAGTGTGCAGCACAGTGCATGGAACAGTAGATACTTGGAGCAGTAGCTACGGCCAAGGGCAATCCATGTGTGTCATGGCCCACTGGGTCAACCTTGTGCAGCACAATGCTCTGATGCAAAAAGGTCAGGCATTAGTAACACCTTCGCATTTGTGCCGATCCACACTCAGCTTTGGACAACAGGCACCTATCCTCCTCCTCCTCAACAGAAGGTAGACAGCAGGGCATAGCTTACCCTCCCCCATCCTTCTATCACTGCAATACGCAGCACTGCCATGCCATATTACACATGCTGAGCCAGGATAAGAAAAGCCACACTGCCAAGGAGTTGCTGCCATGCATACATGAGGAATTCTCCTGCTAACTGTCTTAACGGCAACTTAGATTGGGCAATGTGGTTTCAGATAATGGGCCGAACATTGCGGCTGCTCTGCGTCTAAGTCACATGACACATGCCCCATGCTTGGCGCACATTATCAGTCCGGTCATCAAACACTTCTTAAAAACATATGTTGGTCTCGCAGATGTTCTGGTCATGTCCAGGAGGGTATGTGTTTGCTATAGCCAATCCTATGCCTTCAAACATGCTCTCCTAGACTTGCAGTGCAGAATGGTCTTCCTGAACACTGCTTAATCTGCGATGTCCCCAAGTGCTGGAATTCCACCCTGCATATGCTGGACCACCTCTACCACCAGTGCAAAGTGGTAAATGATTTCTTCATGCAGCAAACGGCCAGCTTTTCTGGCTAATGTGATTTTAAGCTCTAGCATAGGTAGATGGGATGACTATCCTGGGTTTTGGTCCTTTCCCCCAGGGTACTCCGCTACGTGAAACCCCTTGGATCGCCCGAGGAAACTCACCTCATCCCGATCCTATGGTGCATGCTCGGCACTTGTCCAATAAGCGCACTAGGAGCCACTGAGCTATGCGTGTCTGAACGGCATCTTAGCAGAGCGCCTCCGAGAGCACTGATTGGACGAGCGGTTGTGCATGCGCCAAAGGACCGGGATGAGGTGAGTTTCCTTGGCGATCCGGGGAGTTTTACGTAGCGGGGTACCCTCGATTGGAGTGCCCAGGGGGAGAGGACCAAAACCCAGGATAATCAAAATAGTCTGCCGCTTCCCTCTAACAGGGAGCATGCCCGCACCGGCCATTCACAAACCAGTCATCCGGTTGTCATGCGGCTGAACTCGCACCTGGCCAAGTTGTTGGTGGTGCAGTCGCTGCCATACCACCTGGTTAGGTCCACCAGATGGAGTGTGCAGCTCAGGTGGCGTGTCCCCAGTCACCATTTCTTCTCCAACAAGGCCATCCCTGCCTTGCACAGTTACGTAAAAGAGAAAGTGGGTCTGTCTATGCAACTGTCAGTGTGCAGCACAGTGCATGGAACAGTAGATACTTGGAGCAGTAGGCACGACCAAGGGCAATCCATGTGAATCATGGCCCACTGGGTCAACCTTGTGCAGCACGATGCTCTGACGCAACAAGGTCAGGCATTAGTAACACCTTCGCATTTGTGCTGATCCACTTCAGCTTTGGACAACAGGCACCTACCCTCCTCCTCCTCCTCAACAGGCTTGATCGACCATCCCTGTCCGCTGCCTGTACTGACCTTTGCTTTGTCTGACCTTGAACCTGCCTGCCCCTTTGAATACCCCGCGAACTCTGACCACCCGGCTTGACCCTCTGGCTACCCTTGACTACGCACTTGTCTCATCCCTGTACTCTGACGCACCTTCTGGACTGACTACCTGTGAACGACCTCGGCTTTGGGATACCCTTGTGGTTCATCGGCCTTCACCGTAGGCAGACATACTTTGTGCCTATTAAGACCTGGGGGCAACTGTGTCCGGTGAGGCGTATCTAGCGTCCCTGCAAATGGGGGCTTGACTATAAGCAGAGGTGGCGGTGGAGATTGGGGGTTGTCTGCTTACAGAAGGCTGGTGTCCCGCTGGGCATCACACAATGTATAGTCATAAAGGCAATCTAGTAATAATGACTAGTAATGCATCATATCTATAAAGGCAATGTCTCTAAACAGACTTCAGGATTGGTCCATCCTTATCTGCATAGCACATTCCACATGTGCGCAGTAGGCAGTTGGTTACACAACATCAGATATCTTCTACGTCAACTAGGGTGTGGTACTCTTCGTCAGATGCCATCTTGTATTCACATGCCATCTTGAATTTATGATTTTATTTCATATATATTTGTAGTAGGGAGCTTTCACACTGGAATCATTGTCCCAGGGTCCCTGTCCACCACAAGGCCGCCGGCGTGACTACCTTCTGGGACCTTGTAATTTGGGGTAAGTATGGGCGGAGCAAAATATGGAGCCAGGCAGCAGGTGCATTTTTTTTCTTTTCTTTTTGAGCAATTTGTTAAAATAAATGAACCATAATCTCTAGTCCAGGGGTACTCACCCACTTCTTGTAAAGGTCCATTTACAGGCATCTGGTGAGAGGCGGAGGTCCGAATGGGGCGCTGTCAGGGGGGATGGATAGTTAGAAATCAGCACATTGGGGGTGGGCTGGGGTGGATTATACCTTGCAATGCCACTTCCTGTCCGTGCAGTACTTCATATTGCAATGCTAGGTGCCAGGGAGTCATGACACTGGCAGGGAGACAAACAACTACAACGCCAATCTGTAAAGGGGCAGCGCTGAGCATGGCAACACAGAAGCAACTAAGTGCAGGGCTGTCAAGTCAGGGGTCCAGAAATTTGGCACCGAGGTCCGCATTCGGACCCCGGTCCGCCAGTTGAGTACCGCTGCTCTAGTCTATTCATCTCTAGCATTCAGGAGCCAGAAAGAGGTTGGATACATTGGAGATAAGGGGGGGGGGGTCCCTGATGGATAGCGCTCAATCTATACATTTATTGTGCCCGCTAGTTGAATGTATGAATCACGCTTTGAATCGTACATGTCCAAATCATAAATTTAATAGCTGACTGTAAGGTGTTACCACTGTTGAAACTTGTGCAATGTCTGGTGGTGCTCAAAAAACATTGGGAAACCCTGCATTAGACCAAAAAGAAAATGACCTCTGATGGGCTACAGTGATAAATACATTTATAGGGTAAATATGACCCATGTTGAACCATAAAGAAAACTGATCCCTGGTAGGCCAAGGTAGAAAATTATCCCTGGGAGGCTAGGATGGCAAAACATGCCTGGTAGGCTGGGGTGGGAAATAATCCCTGGTAGGTTATAGTGATAAATGATCCCATATCCATAGGCTATGATGAAAACGATTTCTGTTCGCCTAGGGTAGAAAAAAATCCTTGGTATGCTCAGGTGGCATAACATCCCTGGTAGGTTAGAGTGGGAAATGATCCCTGTTGAGCTAGAGTGGCAAATTATTCATGGCGGGCTGGGATAGAACATTATTTCTATTGTGCTAGATTGAAATCAAACCTTTGTATAATATAGTGGCATAACATTTTCAATAAACAGGGATAATTAAGCCCTAGTAGGCAATGGTGGCAAATATTTATGGTTGGCTGGGATGGAAAATCATCCTTGGTAGGCTACGGTGAAAGATGATTCCTGGTGGGATGGAATTGATTAACTCCCAATGAGCTAGGCTGGAATATGATCCCTGGTTTACTATGCTGTAGAATGATCGCCAGTGGGCTAGGGTGGAATCTATGGCAGGCTAGGGAGGCCAAATATCTTTGGTAGGCTAGGATGAAATATTATCCCTGGTACACTGAGGTGGATTAAAGTAGGCTAGGGTGTCCAAGTTCCATATCCAAGCTGGTGATAAATGATGCCTGGTGGGGTAAAAAATGATTTAAAGTGGGCTAGGGTGCAGGATCATAAGCTAAGATGGAACATGATCCCTTGTGGGCTAGGGTTAAAGATGGTCCCTGTCAGGTTAGGGTGATAAATTACATCTGGTGAACTGAAGTGGAAAATAATCTTATGGGCTGGGGTGGAAAATAATCCCTGGTGAGCTAGAGTGGAAAACGATCCCTGGTGGGCTTGAGTTTAAGATGATGACTGGTGGGTTAGAGTTGAAGATGATCCGTGGTCGGCTAGAGTTGAAGATGATCCCTGGTGACCTAAGGTTGAAGATGATCCCTGGTGGGCTAGGGTTGAAGATGATCACTGATGGGCTAGGGTTGATGATGATCACTGGTGGGCTAGGGTTGATGATGATCCCTGGTGGGCTAGGGTTGAAGATTATCCCTGGTGAACCTGAGTTGAAGATGATCTCTGGTAGCCTAAGGTTAAAGATGATCCCTGGTGGGCTAGGGTTGAAGATGATTCCTGGTGTGCTAGGGTTGAAGATGATTTCTGGTGGGCTTGGGTTGAAGATGATCCCTGGTGGGCTAGGGTTGAAGATGATCACTGGTGGGCTAGGGTTTGCTGATGATCCCTGGTGGGCTAGGGTTGAAGATTATTCCCGGTGGGCCTAAATTGAAGATGATCTCCGGTAGCCTAAGGTTGAAGTTGATTCCTGGTGGGCTAGGGTTGAAGATGATCCCTGGTGGCCTAAGGTTGAAGATTATCCCTGGTGGGCTAGGGTTGAAGATGATCCCTGGTGGGCTAGGGTTGAAGATGATCCATGGTGGGCTAGGGTTGAAGATGATCCCTGGTGGGCTAGGAAAAAGAATGATCCTTTAGTTTGATCTCTGAGGCTAGGATGGAGCATAATGATTGGTGGGCTAGGGTGAATATGATCTCTGATGGGCTAGGCATCAAATTTGCATTTGATTGTTTAGAGTGGAAAATGACCTTTGATGGCTAAGGTGGTCTAAGGTGGAAAATGATACCTAGTGGGCAATTATCATTTTCTCAAATAAGGGGCTACATTTAGATGCTCCCTAAAAAAGGTGGACATGTTCTGGCTTTGGCACGCCATACATCCACTAGGAAGTCTTCACTGTAGGAGACTGGTAGAGAATAATAGGAAAAAGAGTTCTCAGCAGTAATAGTAACACAGTCTGCTTCCTTCTTCCTTCTTTAGAACATGTGTTGCCAAAGCCAACTTTCCCTTTTCAGAGAACGTCTGGTTTCTACTAGGATCCTGTACTTTGACTGTGACAAAAAATATCTGCATATGATGTGCCTCACTGGTGAACTGTCTATTTGTGATGGTTATACTATCATAACCATTTATTGCAACATTGTATAGAAGTGTCTTTCCCCATGTCCTTCTGTTCCATCCTTCAGAGTTATTCCATAGCACAGAAAGAGAGGATCATGAAATCTGGGTGCAGCCTGAACAGGAGAGCAGTCATTGTGCCACATTCCCTGTTCCAGCATGGAGATAATGCAGATGATGGATGGTTTCTTGCACCAGTTAGAGCTTGTGGTGCTTTACCTGGCTCTTTGCAACCTCATAATACAAAATGCTTATAAGCTGCTGAAGGGCATCCAATCCACGTGCTGTCTCCTGTGGAAGGCCGGTCTTAAGAAAATGTACAAGTGGTTGGTTCCTAGAGTGGGGCCAGCCTAGAATTACTCGACCCTCCAGAATCCTAGAAGTGTAAACAGAAAGGAATAAGTGGAATAAATAGACAAAACCCCACCAGGGGGTAGGCTGGTCATGAGTTTTGGCTCCCTAATAAGATTTAAAATGGAAGAGCTGAGGATGCAGTTCACTATTCAAGACTAATTGGCAACATAATAATTAGCACACACCTGAAGATATCAATTTATAAAGTGTGCTTATGAATCTTTCAAACTGATAACCTTTGCTTGGGAGCAATCACACCTCATATACAGTTGGGGTTTCCAGCTTCAAAAGGCACTGAAGAAGCCAGTCAAGGCGAAACTAGTCTGCTGTTATTGGAAGCACTGATATGGGACCCTTACCAATGCACTTTTGCTATGTATGTGCAACATATGCTGGTTGATACAAATAATTGTTTTTAAAGCTTAAAATAAAAATTGTTTTGTATATAAATGTTTCATATTGGTGAGGTAAATTTGCTCTGTGCTCCAAAATACAAAAAATTAGCTAGGGGAATGGTCCAAGCCCCTCAGCTCTTTGATCTTAAGAAACACAGAGAATGGGCAGGTAAGGGGGCCATACCACATTACCACTATTGGGTAAAAGCTTACAATAGGGAATACAGGCACATACAGAAGGGGAAGAGCTTGCAATCTATTAGTGTACATTCACATTTACATTCAAATTAGTGTATATCCACAGTTCTCTGTGTTGCTGCAGAACAAGTCATGTTAATTATCCTCTATGGGCCCATTCACACTTTACATTCGTAACTTAGCCAAAAAGTCTTGCTTGCTGCATTCCAACCGAAATACAACTGCAGATGTTTCCATTTCCACTGACTGGCAAACATTACACACATTTACTTTCCCTTTCAAATTACTAATACTTTGCCTTACCTTTAACCCTTTGTTGCCAGACCATTTTTCACAATTTTGCGTTATATAGGTTTAACTGTATATTTTTCAGGAAAACAATTAGTTTTTTTGTTTTTTTTTATATATTGTTTTTCTCAGGTGAGTTTGGGGTTTAATATGAAATGTCTTGTTTGTAATTTTTTTCAGTGCTTTTTTGGGGGAGAATAAAATGTAAAAAAAAATAATTTTTTTAAACTGGTTGCATTTTTTAAATTAAAAAATGTAAGTTTTCAAAAAAAAAAACAATATTGCATAAAAACGCCCCATTGCTCCCGATGACAACAGTACCACATATGTATCATTAGACACCCTCTTCTTCCCAGAAGAACCCCAAACCAAAAAGGTCCAAAAGGCACCTACTTTGTTTTTCTCATTTTTAAGGCTTAAAGGCTACCAGCCCACATATTCCTCACAGGCCGCAGGCTCTTCTACATCCCCCTTGGACTTTGGGTATGCAGGTAATGCACTTTCCTGCAGGTGACTTGCTAGACCCTCCTGCCCTGCAAACTGATTCAGGGGTCCCAAGGACCCTTAGCCAGTCGTAAATTATAAAAAAAAAAACACAGCGAAAAATTAATTTATTTATCTTTTCTACCTTCCTCAATTCTATTGCCAAACACTGTGTCCCACTCTGATCACCACAGATCCATGACTGCCAAAAGTCTGCTGTCAGTGATCGGTGGATTCCCCTGCCCCACACCCCACCATTCTACACTGTACTAATCCTTATGTCTAAAACTAGCACCAATTGTGATCCTTGCTTCAGACCCTTACAACTAAAGTGACTAAAAAATCTAATGTCTTATTATGCAAGATGTAAAAACATGAATTGCAATATCCCCATAACAAAATCCACAAGGGTCACCTTGTTATGCAACAATGCAATCAAATATAATGCAATATAAATAGCTGAGCAGGCAATCAACCAGCTTCCCGGGTTTTCGAGTTCAGCCAAATGCTGAACTTGGCCATGAACTGCGCTGAAGTTCGTTCTCACGTTCACAAGCCTAAGCTTGCAATGTTCATTACGAGCCTGAACTTTGCAGCTCAGGCTCTTTCATCACCAGCTGTGAACCAGAATGTTAGCTGACATTACATCCCCCTTGGCATTCATGTTAGTGTTCGTCCACCAATGCCCTCCATTTTCCCACAGGGGACATTCTTGTGCTGCTTTTGTGGCCTTGCACCTTATCTGGACCCTCCATTACCTGTTGGCACCTGTTTGGTTTGGGTGTAATAGGGGAATTATGAAATATGATAATTAATATGAATATTAATTATCAATATTTCATAATCATAACCGGGAATATGATTATCGGTTATAATTATCAATCTCCGTCTATATCCTATTGTATCCCTTGGTATTTGTCTTCTATCTAAACACACTTTGTCTTGTAATATACGTCACATATACACAGATGTAGGCAAAATCACAACAGATTTATTAGATAAAACCTTAAAGTGGACCATCACCCTCGGGTGATCGGCCCGGGAATCTATAAGATTCCCGGGCCGATCACCTCCCTCCCCGCGGGACATCCGAGATCGGGGTGTCCCGCGGGGTGAAACCCCCCCAAACACCCCAAACCCCCTTACCTTACCGGCCGCCGCCTCCCTCGCGCCCCTCTAGACGTGCGCGCGCCGGCTGTCTGTGAATGGCCGGCGCGGGCGCGCGCACGTCAAGATTGACGCACGGGAGGCGGCGGCGGAGGAGCCGCTTGTCAGCGGCTGTCAGAAGCTTGTCCGTCGGCGCTGGGAGCGGGGAGAGGTGAGTTTTTCGGGGGGTTCGGGGGGGTTTCACACAGCGGGGCACCCCGATCGGGGGTGCCCCACCGAAGTGGACCAAGACCCAGGATAGTCAAAATCCTGGGTGTTGGTCCACTTTAACCCAATAATGTAGTATACAGATTGTATATACAAACTGAACCAGCCCCCAATAACAAGTAATCTATACAACTCATTATTAAAACCTTGATAAACACATACATTTACCGCCCAACACCCACCTACTACACTAAGCTGTCCTTAGGTTCTACAGAAAGGGAGTTACACAAGTATAGAGGGAAAGAGAGATAGGGATGGTTTAGAAAGGAATTGTGATGAGAGGCTTAGAGAGAAAGATTGAGAGAGAGGGAAGGTAAAGGTAGCTTATTGAGAGATAGAGAGAAAGAAAGGATTGGGAGAAGTAGAGAGAGATTGAGAGATCAAGAGGGAGAGGAAGCAATGATAGTTAGCGTATAGAAGTTCTCTTGTATGTTGTTAATGGCCGTTGGTGTCTCTGGCGGTGGGGGGGGGGGGGGGAGAAGATCTTCTTCTCGTCTGTCTGGGCCCTGGCTTTTTATGTCCCTTGACAGCAAAAGGTGTGAAAAGTCTACACCTCTTGTGGGAGTTGACTAGTAAGCAGAGGTAAATATTTCATCCAAATCTGCTCCACATAATAACTTTTCCCAGATATGTCCCACAATTAACAAAACATTATTTTCTAACTCAGCAAAATATTGCCCTTCATTTGATACCAAACTTCAAATGTCTATGGCTTTCCATATATGAGTATGATTTTCTAGCCATGATCAGTGTACTAGCAAATTAATGTTTGGTATCACGTGAAAGTGCAATACCTGCTGCAAATGTTTGCGTCATTTGTATTAATATCCCATGAATGTAACTAAAGTTATCTAAGAAAGAAGTTTATGAGACATTTCAAAGTTTAACTTTCCACAGGCTGTCAGAATGTTCATGCTTTCATCCTTTACTATGGCCCTTATTTATGAAGGAATAGCGACAGGTAGCGACTGGTGAGCGGCCGGTAATGACGGGCCCCGCCACGAGAACGCCGGCTCCCCACCACAATCACACATTTATCAAGCCAATCCTGCTTAGCGACTGAGATAGCGCCATATAGCGACTCATTCATCATTATTCCAGCCTCAGCCCACAGCGCCAGCGTCCAACCTTGAACAGCGACAGGTATGACCTCTCGCTACCTGGTGCGCTCCAATGCATTTCAATGGAACAATCTTTAAATATTAATAATTAATTGTTATTAATTTTTTTTTTTTTTTTAAATGTGAAAAATTCTGTGACCACTTCTGCCATTTTAGATAATTTTTTTAAGGGAAAAAAAAAATTGTACAGAATTGATATTACAGGTCTGATATTAATGTATTCATATTACAAAATTATTTAAAAAACTTGTTTTTTTTGGTTTCCAAAAATATGGTTGTTTGGGGGTTAAAAAACTACTTTTAACCCATCGCCGCCAGCACTCTGGGGTTTAAACATGCATTTTACAGCGCGAGAATTTTTTGAGCGTGATTTTTTAATGAATATGGTGGGAGCCGGTCGCTAGGGCCAGTCGCTATCATGCGCTCCCATACAGCGCGGAACCTGTCAAATAGCGACTCCTCACCCAATATATCAACTACCGAACAACGGCCAAGCACAGCGACTACTAGCGGGCGCTCTGAAAATGCCGCTACAGTCGCTCAACTGTCGCTACCTGCCGCTATTAATGAATTGGCCTCTATGTTAATTTCGCAGGATTTCACAGGGCAGTGTTAACTCTGTTGGTCAGTGTGTAGGTGTTATGTTTCCCGGGAATCTTCTCACAAATGGTAGCTATATATACAAAATGTATACACACACATGATATATATATATATATATATATATATACCAAATGAATCTGTTCCACCCTTGGGCCACCCTTAACATTGGGCACAAAAATGTTTTTCTAGACAATGTATCTCTACCATAACGAAGAATTAGTCCTCAATAAATTTGCTTCTAGGTGATTCATCTGTTGCCGACGCCTAATTTACTGACCATGGATGTTTGACTGATCGGCCTCCTAATTTACAGCTTGGACTCCTAATCTATCATTTGGAATCCTAATCTACTGACCATGACTGTTTCAACACTTGGAGCTACTTTTGCCTGAACCTGGCATGCCTTGGTTTTTGCCCCCTGGAAACCATTTACTGTGCTTTCAATCTTCTGTTCATAACCTACATTTATAGACTAACTTTATAGACTAGCAAAAACACCAAAAGCAACAGATAAGTGCACCACCAATCCACAAATAATTAATTAATTAATTAATTAATTAATTAATGCAACAGGGCAATGTGCTGAGGGTAGCCCCCCAAAATTCAACCCCAAACAATTATGCCAAGTTGCGATTCCAGCTGTCGCAAAAAGAGTTAGCTTAAACAGACTGCACCAAAAAAGTCCTTGAAATAAACTTAATCAAACCAAAATCATCCGCATTGTATTTATTGATTTTAAATTACACTCATCATGTCATAAAAAACACACACTTACACACGCATATAACTCCATAGCAGGAGACCACCCCTGGGCAAGAGAAAAGCCAAAAACTGATAATCCTATCTACAAACTAATAAATAACATCTAAAAAAGATATCTATTTTGTGCATACATAATTTCACAATCAAATAAGCAAAGTGCTCAAGTGCTAAGGTGAAGTGCTGAGGCAATATGTGCAAAATTATCCAATATATTTCAAGTGTAAACAGATCATTAAGAAAAGATTTCACCTAAATGTGATGCCCAAAAAGGATGGTGACCCCACTGTTCCAAAGACAGGAGATAGAATCCCATTCCGTGGCCCACTAATCCAGCCACTTCCTCAGGGTATAACTTTGCACCGCCATTAGGTCTTCTTTTATATCCCCCATCAGCCTGATATTATGGTTCCTGCACTCGCCCCGGTCCCAGTTAATGCATTTACCAAGCAAAATGTTGCATGTTTGGCCGGCGATGTCCATGTTTTCTGGATTTACATCAACATCAGTTTGGCTTGGCGATTGCAGGCGAACACCTTTTCTGTTTTCCAGCTTTTAGTTGCGATCGTTTGTGGAGAGATTGTCACTTTAGGTCTTTATAACATCAGATAGGTAACTAGTATGTGAAAAAAAGACAGAAAGCTAGAAAGCTAAAAATCCAATCCGATAAGTTTAGGGAAGTTGCTCTCTTTGGGCATCCCACTAAACTTATCGGATTGGATTTTTAGCTTTCTGTCTGGTAGGTCCCAGAGAGTCAAACTGGGTCCCTTTGTTTCCACGTCCAGGATCACAAACATGGGTGCACCACAGGTATGTGTTCTGTCTCCTCTTCTCTTCTCACTTTACACCAATGACTTAATCTCCTCAGATCCATCGGTCAAGATCATTAAATACGCTGATGATACCACCTTAGTAGGCCTCATCAATGACAACGATGAGTCTAACTATAGGGCACAAGTAGAAACCCTTGAATCATGGAGCAAAGCAAACAACCTGATCCTGAATACCCAGAAAACAGTGGAACTTATAATTGACTTTAGGCGATCCCACCAATCACACCATCCTACTTGAAGTGGGACAAGCAAGCTACCGTCATCTTAAAGAAGGCCCAACACAGGCTATACTTCCTATGACAGCTGACAAGATACGGTTTGTCAAAAAAGATCTTAAAAACCTTCTACAACGCTGCCATAGGATCAATCCTGACCACTTAATTTACAGTCTGGTATGGCGAGGCCACAGACAAAGACAAGCACAGGCTGAGAAGGATAACCAGGACTGTCGAGAGGATAATTGGATCCCCCTTACCTTCTCTAGAGGAGCAATTCATGAGGAATGTTCCCTCTAAGCCGGAGCAGCTTCTGTGCAGAGTAGCGAGGGAGCTGGGCAATGTCCCATGAAAGGTGGGCAATTCTAAACCTAAGATAAAAACACTGGTATATCTACTAATAAACCAAAATAACGTATTAAACAAAAAGATATGATAGAATAGTTCATTTACATACTAGAGTTGTACTTGGAAATTGTGTACAATAAGCCCCCTCGTCAATGCCATGCCACACCCCATACCTCACCAAATTTCCCACCCATCGACACCATTTCACACTCAACCTTCTTCAATGATATTGAGTGTGCTAGCACTGGCATTCAGTTCAAAAGAATTGCATTGGTCTGCACGGCATACGGCACTGATTGGATGAGAGCCCACACATGGGAACAGCTGGTTGTGTGAGAAATCTGGGGGGTCTCACACAGCGGGACAAGAACCTATCACCAGGATATAGTAAAAATTCCTGGTGATACCATTCCTGCAGCCTTAACGTATTACTTATAAATGAGAGCTTGCAGAGAAAATTTTCACCTTTCCCCAGTCCCACGGTGCATGCACGAGCTCTCATTCAATCAGCACATTTTAATGCACGGCATAAAGTGCTGTTTGTATGAGAGCTCTGGCAAAGGGGAGTGGGAGCAGGCACATCCTGGTTACTCTGTAAACGGTGGAGTGCTCCTGCCCCTAGCCTCAGCTACAGAGAGGCTGGGGATACAGCTGTGGGAGGCTCACACAACCACCAGCCCTGGAGTTTGAAAGACTCTAGAGAGGCCCAATTAAATGACCTTTGGGAATCCCGAGTTGGGATGCCCAAACCTCTCTATAGTCTTTCAAACTCCAGGGCCGGTGGTTGGTAAACAGTGTTGAACTCCCCACACACAGTGTTAAGCCCCCCCCCCCCCCATGCAGACTTACCAGGGATCAATGGTGCCAACCAGCCATCAGTGTCCTTCTAGCTGGCCTGCCAGCCAGCCAGCGTGCACGTGCAGTGGCGCCCCCCTCAAAAATTCCAACATGTAGCGGCGCGCTGCTCCTCGACAGAGGAGGCAGTAGACCAGCAGGGGGAATGGGGGCGGGAACTACACTCATCATCGCGCTGC
This sequence comes from Gastrophryne carolinensis, assembly GCA_027917425.1. Lineage (NCBI taxonomy): Eukaryota > Metazoa > Chordata > Amphibia > Anura > Microhylidae > Gastrophryne > Gastrophryne carolinensis. The sequence continues at coordinate 438,208,889 of CM051238.1, read as the reverse complement.
TCCGCTCAGCCAATGCTGTGGCGGCAGCAACAGCGACAGATGGGGGTGGGATGTAGGGCCCCACTGAGCCACCAATGTAAAAAAAAAATGACAGCTGCACGACGTGCGCAGACCCCGGGCAGAGCTACGCGCCAGGGGAGCTGGCGGTGCGCGGCCGCGCTCCCGCGCACCTTACAGGGCACACTGTTCATGAGCAGAATCTCCTCTAGGGCTAAGAAAATATCTGGAGACTCGACGCACCCAGGACATTCCATCTTTAGGCTCCTACCCTCTGGCCGCAGATTCATGGCTCATTCAACCAAGACCTCCAGAAACAAAAACGTTTTCCTCTGGCCGTTATGGCTCTTAATAAATCCAGTGTGAGAGGCACTTAACTCTATCCTGCTCTGCATTGCTGATAATTCTGTTAGTCTTTAAGAATTAAAACTGTACTGTACCGTAATCCTCTGTTACTTCTGTGGTATGTATGTAATTGTTTATAGCTCTCATGGTGTATCTCCTTGCCAAAAAGCATTCCTTGTATGTACCCTGTACTTACTTGGCGGTCAATAAAGTATTGAAGTATTGAAAAACAACTAATGATACTGTGTTCACGTTACTTTTTGAATTTGTCACTAAACTTTTATTTTAAATCTTTTCAAACAATCAAAACTCTCCCAGTGCACACCACTTATATTCTTTCACAAAGTGAGGCATCCCAACAGCTTCCAGAATTGGCAGCTGTATGAGGAGTCAGCCTTGGGAGCAATTGACTTGAGTAGCCTTAGCTTAGGTTTAATATAGTGGGACAATTCACTGTAGCGGACTGACACCACTCAGGGCCCCCGGGCCAAAAAGAGCAAGGACCCCCAGCCCCCTTTCTAAACATGAGTGATGTTTAAATGTTATCTCCTTTTGATAGAAATCATGGCTTAAAAAAAAACAACACTAGGGGGTCCCCATACCATCTAGGACATAATATGATCTGGCTGTAGCATCATCTTTATTCAAGTTAAAGGCAGGCTGCGTTGGAATAATACAGTATGCATATAAAAGTTCAGTATGTATATGAATAGTTGGCATAGAAAGGAAGAGGGGGTGCAGTGAGTTAGCTATGGTGTACTTCAATGGATGGCAATGCCAACCCGCCTAACTACACCAAAAGCTTCAACACACTGAACTATTCTCCTCCTTTTTATGCCAACTTGGATCTCTGTCTGTGATACCCATATAGTTGCCATAGAAAGGAAGAGGGGTTTAGTGACAGGATAAGACTGGAAATAATTGTGGGTAGAGGGATGAGTGTGGATGGAGGGATGAGTGGGTGACAGGGGCAGGCTGGGGATAAGTGTGGATGGAGGGATGAGTGGGTGACAGGAGCAGGCTGGGGATGAGTGTGGATGGAGGGATGAGTGTGGATGGAGGAATGATTGGGTGACAGGGGTAGGCTGGGGATAAGTGTGGATGGAGGGATGAGTGTGGATGGAGGGATGAGTGGGTGACAGGGGTAGGCTGGGGATGAGTGTGGATGGAGGGATGAGTGGGTGACAGGGGTAGGCTGGGGATAAGTGTGGATGGAGGGATGAGTGGGTGACAGGGGTAGGCTGGGGATAAGTGTGGATGGAGGGATGAGTGTGGATGGAGGGATGAGTGGGTGACAGGAGCAGGCTGGGGATGAGTGTGTATGGAGGGATGAGTGTGGATGGAGGGATGAGTGGGTGACAGGGGTAGGCTGGGGATAAGTGTGGATGGAGGGATGAGTGGGTGACAGGGGTAGGCTGGGGATAAGTGTGGATGGAGGGATGAGTGTGGATGGAGGGATGAGTGGGTGACAGGGGTAGGCTGGGGATAAGTGTGGATGGAGGGATGAGTGTGGATGGAGGGATGAGTGGGTGACAGGGGTAGGCTGGGGATAAGTGTGGATGGAGGGATGAGTGTGGATGGAGGGATGAGTGGGTGACAGGAGCAGGCTGGGGATGAGTGTGGATGGAGGAATGAGTGTGGATGGAGGGATGAGTGGGTGACAGGGGCAGGCTGGGGATGAGTGTGGATGGAGGGATGAGTGTGGATGGAGGGATGATGGGTGACAGGAGCAGGCTGGGGATGAGTGTGGATGGAGGGATGAGTGTGGATGGAGGGATGATGGGTGACAGGAGCAGGCTGGGGATGAGTGTGGATGGAGAGATGAGTGTGGATGGAGGGATGAGTGGGTGACAGGAGCAGGCTGGGGATGAGTGTGGATGGAGGGATGAGTGGGTGACAGGGGCAGGCTGGGGATAAGTGTGGATGGAGGGATGAGTGGGTGACAGGAGCAGGCTGGGGATGAGTGTGGATGGAGGGATGAGTGTGGATGGAGGGATGATGGGTGACAGGAGCAGGCTGGGGATGAGTGTGGATGGAGGGATGAGTGTGGATGGAGGGATGATGGGTGACAGGAGCAGGCTGGGGATGAGTGTGGATGGAGAGATGAGTGTGGATGGAGGGATGAGTGGGTGACAGGAGCAGGCTGGGGATGAGTGTGGATGGAGGGATGAGTGTGTGACAGGGGCAGGCTGGGGATAAGTGTGGATGGAGGGATGAGTGGGTGACAGGAGCAGGCTGGGGATAAGTGTGGATGGAGGGATGAGTGGGTGACAGGAGCAGGCTGGGGATAAGTGTGGATGGAGGGATGAGTGTGGATGGAGGGATGAGTGGGTGACAGGGGTAGGCTGGGGATAAGTGTGGATGGAGGGATGAGTGGGTGACAGGGGTAGGCTGGGGATAAGTGTGGATGGAGGGATGAGTGTGGATGGAGGGATGAGTGGGTGACAGGGGTAGGCTGGGGATAAGTGTGGATGGAGGGATGAGTGTGGATGGAGGGATGAGTGGGTGACAGGGGTAGGCTGGGGATAAGTGTGGATGGAGGGATGAGTGTGGATGGAGGGATGAGTGGGTGACAGGAGCAGGCTGGGGATGAGTGTGGATGGAGGGATGAGTGTGGATGGAGGGATGAGTGGGTGACAGGGGCAGGCTGGGGATGAGTGTGGATGGAGGGATGAGTGTGGATGGAGGGATGATGGGTGACAGGAGCAGGCTGGGGATGAGTGTGGATGGAGAGATGAGTGTGGATGGAGGGATGAGTGGGTGACAGGAGCAGGCTGGGGATGAGTGTGGATGGAGGGATGAGTGTGGATGGAGGGATGATGGGTGACAGGAGCAGGCTGGGGATGAGTGTGGATGGAGGGATGATGGGTGACAGGAGCAGGCTGGGGATGAGTGTGGATGGAGGGATGAGTGTGGATGGAGGGATGATGGGTGACAGGAGCAGGCTGGGGATGAGTGTGGATGGAGGGATGATGGGTGACAGGAGCAGGCTGGGGATGAGTGTGGATGGAGGGATGAGTGTGGATGGAGGAATGATGGGTGACAGGAGCAGGCTGGGGATGAGTGTGGATGGAGAGATGAGTGTGGATGGAGGGATGAGTGGGTGACAGGGGCAGGCTGTGGATGAGTGTGGATGGAGGGATGAGTGGGTGACGGGCAGGCTGGGGATGAGTGTGGATGGAGGGATGAGTGTGGATGGAGGGATGAGTGGGTGACAGGGGCAGGCTGGGGATGAGTGTGGATGGAGGGATGAGTGGGTGACAGGGGCAGGCTGGGGATGAGTGTGGATGGAGGGATGAGTGTGGATGGAGGGATGAGTGGGTGACAGGGGCAGGCTGGGGATGAGTGTGGATGGAGGGATGATGGATGACAGGGGCAGGCTGGGGATGAGTGTGGATGGAGATATGAGTGTGGATGGAGGGATGAGTGGGTGACAGGGGCAGGCTGGGGATGAGTGTGGATGGAGGGATGAGTGGGTGACAGGGGCAGGCTGTGGATGAGTGTGGATGGAGGGATGAGTGTGGATGGAGGGATGAGTGGGTGACAGGGGCAGGCTGTGGATGAGTGTGGATGGAGGGATGAGTGTGGATGGAGGGATGAGTGTGGATGGAGGGATGAGTGGGTGACAGGGGCAGGCTGGGGATGAGTGTGGATGGAGGGATGAGTGGGTGACAGAGGCAGGCTGGGGATGAGTGTGGATGGAGGGATGAGTGGGTGACAGGGGCAGGCTGGGGATGAGTGTGGATGGAGGGATGAGTGGGTGACAGGGGCAGGCTGGGGATGAGTGTGGATGGAGGGACGAGTGGGTGACAGGGGCAGGCTGGGGATGAGTGTGGATGGAGGGATGAGTGTGGATGGAGGGAAGAGTGTGGATGGAGGGATGAGTGTGGATGGAGGGATGAGTGTGGATGGAGGGATAAGTGGGTGACAGGGGCAGGCTGGGGATGAGTGTGGATGGAGGGATGAGTGGGTGACAGGGGCAGGCTGGGGATGAGTGTGGATGGAGGGATGAGTGGGTGACAGGGGCAGGCTGGGGATGAGTGTGGATGGAGGGATGAATGGGTGACAGGGGCAGGCTGGGGATGAGTGTGGATGGAGGGATATGTGGGTGACAGGGGCAGGCTGGGGATGAGTGTGGATGGAGGGATGAGTGGGTGACAGGGGCAGGCTGGGGATGAGTGTGGATGGAGGGATGAGTGTGGATGGAGGGATGAGTGGGTGACAGAGGCAGGCTGGGGATGAGTGTGGATGGAGGGATGAGTGGGTGACAGGGGCAGGCTGGGGATGAGTGTGGATGGAGGGATGAATGGGTGACAGGGGCAGGCTGGGGATGAGTGTGGATGGAGGGATGAATGGGTGACAGGGGCAGGCTGGGGATGAGTGTGGATGGAGGGATAAGTGGGTGACAGGGGCAGGCTGGGGATGAGTGTGGATGGAGGGATGAATGGGTGACAGGGGCAGGCTGGGGATGAGTGTGGATGGAGGGATAAGTGGGTGACAGGGGCAGGCTGGGGATGAGTGTGGATGGAGGGATGAGTGGGTGACAGGGGCAGGCTGGGGATGAGTGTGGATGGAGGGATGAGTGTGGATGGAGGGATGAGTGGGTGACAGGGGCAGGCTGGGGATGAGTGTGGATGGAGGGATGAGTGTGGATGGAGGGATGAGTGGGTGACAGGGGCAGGCTGGGGATGAGTGTGGATGGAGGGATGAATGGGTGACAGGGGCAGGCTGGGGATGAGTGTGGATGGAGGGATGAATGGGTGACAGGGGCAGGCTGGGGATGAGTGTGGATGGAGGGATAAGTGGGTGACAGGGGCAGGCTGGGGATGAGTGTGGATGGAGGGATGAGTGTGTGACAGGGGCAGGCTGGGGATGAGTGTGGATGGAGGGATGAATGGGTGACAGGGGCAGGCTGGGGATGAGTGTGGATGGAGGGATAAGTGGGTGACAGGGGCAGGCTGGGGATGAGTGTGGATGGAGGGATGAGTGTGTGACAGGGGCAGGCTGGGGATGAGTGTGGATGGAGGGATGAGTGTGGATGGAGGGATGAGTGGGTGACAGGGGCAGGCTAGGGATGAGTGTGGATGGAGGGATGAGTGTGGATGGAGGGATGAGTGTGGATGGAGGGATGAGTGGGTGACAGGGGCAGGCTGGGGATGAGCGTGGATGGAGGGATGAGAGTGGATGGAGGGATGAGTGTGGATGGAGGGATGAGTGGGTGACAGGGGTAGGCTGGGGATAAGTGTGGATGGAGGGATGAGTGGGTGACAGGGGTAGGCTGGGGATAAGTGTGGATGGAGGGATGAGTGTGGATGGAGGGATGAGTGGGTGACAGGGGTAGGCTGGGGATAAGTGTGGATGGAGGGATGAGTGTGGATGGAGGGATGAGTGGGTGACAGGGGTAGGCTGGGGATAAGTGTGGATGGAGGGATGAGTGTGGATGGAGGGATGAGTGGGTGACAGGAGCAGGCTGGGGATGAGTGTGGATGGAGGGATGAGTGTGGATGGAGGGATGAGTGGGTGACAGGGGCAGGCTGGGGATGAGTGTGGATGGAGGGATGAGTGTGGATGGAGGGATGATGGGTGACAGGAGCAGGCTGGGGATGAGTGTGGATGGAGGGATGAGTGGGTGACAGGAGCAGGCTGGGGATGAGTGTGGATGGAGGGATGAGTGTGGATGGAGGGATGATGGGTGACAGGAGCAGGCTGGGGATGAGTGTGGATGGAGGGATGATGGGTGACAGGAGCAGGCTGGGGATGAGTGTGGATGGAGGGATGAGTGTGGATGGAGGGATGATGGGTGACAGGAGCAGGCTGGGGATGAGTGTGGATGGAGAGATGAGTGTGGATGGAGGGATGAGTGGGTGACAGGGGCAGGCTGTGGATGAGTGTGGATGGAGGGATGAGTGGGTGACGGGCAGGCTGGGGATGAGTGTGGATGGAGGGATGAGTGTGGATGGAGGGATGAGTGGGTGACAGGGGCAGGCTGGGGATGAGTGTGGATGGAGGGATGAGTGGGTGACAGGGGCAGGCTGGGGATGAGTGTGGATGGAGGGATGAGTGTGGATGGAGGGATGAGTGGGTGACAGGGGCAGGCTGGGGATGAGTGTGGATGGAGGGATGATGGATGACAGGGGCAGGCTGGGGATGAGTGTGGATGGAGATATGAGTGTGGATGGAGGGATGAGTGGGTGACAGGGGCAGGCTGGGGATGAGTGTGGATGGAGGGATGAGTGGGTGACAGGGGCAGGCTGTGGATGAGTGTGGATGGAGGGATGAGTGTGGATGGAGGGATGAGTGGGTGACAGGGGCAGGCTGTGGATGAGTGTGGATGGAGGGATGAGTGTGGATGGAGGGATGAGTGTGGATGGAGGGATGAGTGGGTGACAGGGGCAGGCTGGGGATGAGTGTGGATGGAGGGATGAGTGGGTGACAGAGGCAGGCTGGGGATGAGTGTGGATGGAGGGATGAGTGGGTGACAGGGGCAGGCTGGGGATGAGTGTGGATGGAGGGATGAGTGGGTGACAGGGGCAGGCTGGGGATGAGTGTGGATGGAGGGACGAGTGGGTGACAGGGGCAGGCTGGGGATGAGTGTGGATGGAGGGATGAGTGTGGATGGAGGGAAGAGTGTGGATGGAGGGATGAGTGTGGATGGAGGGATGAGTGTGGATGGAGGGATAAGTGGGTGACAGGGGCAGGCTGGGGATGAGTGTGGATGGAGGGATGAGTGGGTGACAGGGGCAGGCTGGGGATGAGTGTGGATGGAGGGATGAGTGGGTGACAGGGGCAGGCTGGGGATGAGTGTGGATGGAGGGATGAATGGGTGACAGGGGCAGGCTGGGGATGAGTGTGGATGGAGGGATATGTGGGTGACAGGGGCAGGCTGGGGATGAGTGTGGATGGAGGGATGAGTGGGTGACAGGGGCAGGCTGGGGATGAGTGTGGATGGAGGGATGAGTGTGGATGGAGGGATGAGTGGGTGACAGAGGCAGGCTGGGGATGAGTGTGGATGGAGGGATGAGTGGGTGACAGGGGCAGGCTGGGGATGAGTGTGGATGGAGGGATGAATGGGTGACAGGGGCAGGCTGGGGATGAGTGTGGATGGAGGGATGAATGGGTGACAGGGGCAGGCTGGGGATGAGTGTGGATGGAGGGATAAGTGGGTGACAGGGGCAGGCTGGGGATGAGTGTGGATGGAGGGATGAATGGGTGACAGGGGCAGGCTGGGGATGAGTGTGGATGGAGGGATAAGTGGGTGACAGGGGCAGGCTGGGGATGAGTGTGGATGGAGGGATGAGTGGGTGACAGGGGCAGGCTGGGGATGAGTGTGGATGGAGGGATGAGTGTGGATGGAGGGATGAGTGGGTGACAGGGGCAGGCTGGGGATGAGTGTGGATGGAGGGATGAGTGTGGATGGAGGGATGAGTGGGTGACAGGGGCAGGCTGGGGATGAGTGTGGATGGAGGGATGAATGGGTGACAGGGGCAGGCTGGGGATGAGTGTGGATGGAGGGATGAATGGGTGACAGGGGCAGGCTGGGGATGAGTGTGGATGGAGGGATAAGTGGGTGACAGGGGCAGGCTGGGGATGAGTGTGGATGGAGGGATGAGTGTGTGACAGGGGCAGGCTGGGGATGAGTGTGGATGGAGGGATGAATGGGTGACAGGGGCAGGCTGGGGATGAGTGTGGATGGAGGGATAAGTGGGTGACAGGGGCAGGCTGGGGATGAGTGTGGATGGAGGGATGAGTGTGTGACAGGGGCAGGCTGGGGATGAGTGTGGATGGAGGGATGAGTGTGGATGGAGGGATGAGTGGGTGACAGGGGCAGGCTAGGGATGAGTGTGGATGGAGGGATGAGTGTGGATGGAGGGATGAGTGTGGATGGAGGGATGAGTGGGTGACAGGGGCAGGCTGGGGATGAGCGTGGATGGAGGGATGAGAGTGGATGGAGGGATGAGTGTGGATGGAGGGATGAGTGGGTGACAGGGGTAGGCTGGGGATAAGTGTGGATGGAGGGATGAGTGGGTGACAGGGGTAGGCTGGGGATAAGTGTGGATGGAGGGATGAGTGTGGATGGAGGGATGAGTGGGTGACAGGGGTAGGCTGGGGATAAGTGTGGATGGAGGGATGAGTGTGGATGGAGGGATGAGTGGGTGACAGGGGTAGGCTGGGGATAAGTGTGGATGGAGGGATGAGTGTGGATGGAGGGATGAGTGGGTGACAGGAGCAGGCTGGGGATGAGTGTGGATGGAGGGATGAGTGTGGATGGAGGGATGAGTGGGTGACAGGGGCAGGCTGGGGATGAGTGTGGATGGAGGGATGAGTGTGGATGGAGGGATGATGGGTGACAGGAGCAGGCTGGGGATGAGTGTGGATGGAGGGATGAGTGGGTGACAGGAGCAGGCTGGGGATGAGTGTGGATGGAGGGATGAGTGTGGATGGAGGGATGATGGGTGACAGGAGCAGGCTGGGGATGAGTGTGGATGGAGGGATGATGGGTGACAGGAGCAGGCTGGGGATGAGTGTGGATGGAGGGATGAGTGTGGATGGAGGGATGATGGGTGACAGGAGCAGGCTGGGGATGAGTGTGGATGGAGAGATGAGTGTGGATGGAGGGATGAGTGGGTGACAGGGGCAGGCTGTGGATGAGTGTGGATGGAGGGATGAGTGGGTGACGGGCAGGCTGGGGATGAGTGTGGATGGAGGGATGAGTGTGGATGGAGGGATGAGTGGGTGACAGGGGCAGGCTGGGGATGAGTGTGGATGGAGGGATGAGTGGGTGACAGGGGCAGGCTGGGGATGAGTGTGGATGGAGGGATGAGTGTGGATGGAGGGATGAGTGGGTGACAGGGGCAGGCTGGGGATGAGTGTGGATGGAGGGATGATGGATGACAGGGGCAGGCTGGGGATGAGTGTGGATGGAGATATGAGTGTGGATGGAGGGATGAGTGGGTGACAGGGGCAGGCTGGGGATGAGTGTGGATGGAGGGATGAGTGGGTGACAGGGGCAGGCTGTGGATGAGTGTGGATGGAGGGATGAGTGTGGATGGAGGGATGAGTGGGTGACAGGGGCAGGCTGTGGATGAGTGTGGATGGAGGGATGAGTGTGGATGGAGGGATGAGTGTGGATGGAGGGATGAGTGGGTGACAGGGGCAGGCTGGGGATGAGTGTGGATGGAGGGATGAGTGGGTGACAGAGGCAGGCTGGGGATGAGTGTGGATGGAGGGATGAGTGGGTGACAGGGGCAGGCTGGGGATGAGTGTGGATGGAGGGATGAGTGGGTGACAGGGGCAGGCTGGGGATGAGTGTGGATGGAGGGACGAGTGGGTGACAGGGGCAGGCTGGGGATGAGTGTGGATGGAGGGATGAGTGTGGATGGAGGGAAGAGTGTGGATGGAGGGATGAGTGTGGATGGAGGGATGAGTGTGGATGGAGGGATAAGTGGGTGACAGGGGCAGGCTGGGGATGAGTGTGGATGGAGGGATGAGTGGGTGACAGGGGCAGGCTGGGGATGAGTGTGGATGGAGGGATGAGTGGGTGACAGGGGCAGGCTGGGGATGAGTGTGGATGGAGGGATGAATGGGTGACAGGGGCAGGCTGGGGATGAGTGTGGATGGAGGGATATGTGGGTGACAGGGGCAGGCTGGGGATGAGTGTGGATGGAGGGATGAGTGGGTGACAGGGGCAGGCTGGGGATGAGTGTGGATGGAGGGATGAGTGTGGATGGAGGGATGAGTGGGTGACAGAGGCAGGCTGGGGATGAGTGTGGATGGAGGGATGAGTGGGTGACAGGGGCAGGCTGGGGATGAGTGTGGATGGAGGGATGAATGGGTGACAGGGGCAGGCTGGGGATGAGTGTGGATGGAGGGATGAATGGGTGACAGGGGCAGGCTGGGGATGAGTGTGGATGGAGGGATAAGTGGGTGACAGGGGCAGGCTGGGGATGAGTGTGGATGGAGGGATGAATGGGTGACAGGGGCAGGCTGGGGATGAGTGTGGATGGAGGGATAAGTGGGTGACAGGGGCAGGCTGGGGATGAGTGTGGATGGAGGGATGAGTGGGTGACAGGGGCAGGCTGGGGATGAGTGTGGATGGAGGGATGAGTGTGGATGGAGGGATGAGTGTGGATGGAGGGATGAGTGGGTGACAGGGGCAGGCTGGGGATGAGTGTGGATGGAGGGATGAGTGTGGATGGAGGGATGAGTGGGTGACAGAGGCAGGCTGGGGATGAGTGTGGATGGAGGGATGAGTGTGGATGGAGGGATGAGTGGGTGACAGGGGCAGGCTGGGGATGAGTGTGGATGGAGGGATGAGTGTGGATGGAGGGATGAATGGGTGACAGGGGCAGGCTGGGGATGAGTGTGGATGGAGGGATGAATGGGTGACAGGGGCAGGCTGGGGATGAGTGTGGATGGAGGGATAAGTGGGTGACAGGGGCAGGCTGGGGATGAGTGTGGATGGAGGGATGAGTGTGTGACAGGGGCAGGCTGGGGATGAGTGTGGATGGAGGGATGAATGGGTGACAGGGGCAGGCTGGGGATGAGTGTGGATGGAGGGATAAGTGGGTGACAGGGGCAGGCTGGGGATGAGTGTGGATGGAGGGATGAGTGTGTGACAGGGGCAGGCTGGGGATGAGTGTGGATGGAGGGATGAGTGTGGATGGAGGGATGAGTGGGTGACAGGGGCAGGCTAGGGATGAGTGTGGATGGAGGGATGAGTGTGGATGGAGGGATGAGTGTGGATGGAGGGATGAGTGGGTGACAGGGGCAGGCTGGGGATGAGCGTGGATGGAGGGATGAGAGTGGATGGAGGGATGAGTGTGGATGGAGGGATGAGTGTGGATGGAGGGATGAGTGTGGATGGAGGGATGAGTGGGTGACAGGGGCAGGCTGGGGATGAGTGTGGATGGAGGGATGAGTGTGGATGGAGGGATGAGTGGGTGACAGCAGGGGCAGCTTATGAATGAGGTACAGAGGGGAGACATAACATATTACAGCATAAGGAGGTGAACTTATACAATAATTTAAGCTGACTGCAGCAGCATTACTTCTATCCCTGGTAACAGCTGCAGCTGGCGTGTGTCTCACCTCACTGACACAGAGCCAGAGGTCATGTGTCAGGCAGGCAGGAGATCGGCGAGCAGGGCATCACCACCATAATGCCGGTATCAGGAGCTTTGAGCTGCCCGCACCTTGCCTGGCCCTCCCTCCTGTCACAGTGCAGCGGGCCCAGGTGCCTCAATGCTGGGCAGCTGCATGATATATGGGATGGACAGGGCCCATGACATAAATCTTAAAGATTTTCCCCCCTCTCACCTCTGATGTCGGCCTTGATCTGGGACTCCTCGCATTTCCAGCCTCGCTGGGGACCAGAGAGAAGCCCCGCCCACTCTGGAGGGAGCGCGCCCGCTACGCTGCACAGCCAATCATTCATTGGCTGTGACAGTTGTCAGTAGACCCTCCGACTGCCCCAACAGGCAGCTTTGTGTTGCCACCCGGATGTCATGTGCTGCAGTACAGTGCGCCGGGCGACCGTGGCAGCTCCTTGTTGCCAGCCAGCAAACTATGGGGCAGGGGGGAGGCGGCCTACCAGGATTTGTCCCGGTACGCCCTATGGCCAGTCCACCCCTGCTGGCGGCGGACTGCGGGCCCTTTTCCAGGCCCGGGCCTTAGGACGACGTCTGATTGGACCTGCCTGTCAGTCTGCCCCTGCCAATTCAAGGGAACAGGGTAAAACGTGTTTATTACATTTAGCGTTAAGCCTTTAGCACCTGGCAGGTGCTCAAAAGTCAATCAATCAAACCCCTTCTACCCACCCAGAATGAAGATTTGGGAGACAATAGCGCCTTTACTATTTGGCCAAGACCAAAATTCCTTTTACTCACATGTGTTTAATTTTAATGGATGAGTTGGCAGCCATATTTGGGTGTTGTCAGTTAAGCAGTATCTGAGATTTATTTTTATGTACATACACATGTAACACTACATCTGCCCCACCCAATGCCTCTGTGGTGAAAAGACATCAGCTAAGACTATTTTTAAAAATCAAACCCTATTACGTGTAATATAAAGTAGAGTACCTACAATATTATATTGGTCGGTTTTGTGCACAGTTTACTATATGTACAAAAGGAAACACCAAAATGTTTTATTACATGAAATATGTATTTGTTTGTTCAATATATTCTTTTGATTCTTAATATAGTGTTTATTCTCATACACAGGGCATTGAAAAAGCCCAGCGCGGGCGAAACATGTCTGCCCTATAACAAGAGGATAGAATCACTACACAGCAGCCATAAAGCGAGCATTAGAAAAACAATCGGCACAACTAATGGCTTCAGGGTCGGGATGAATGCACTCAGGGCCAGGATTGACATGCTTGATAATAAATTGGACAATACAGTCCAAACAGTTAACCAGGTTTCCCACAGAGTCACTGAATTAACCGCTCACGAGAGACTGATGATGCTAAAATAGAAGATCTAGAAAACAGATCTAGGAGAGTGAATTTCCGGATTAGAGGATTACCGGAATCAATTGGAGATTTATCTACAGTGGTGGAAGATCTGTTCAGACTCCTGACGCTTGATTTGGATGATTTACATTGTGAACTGGACAGGTATCGCAGAGCATTAGCACCTATGGGGGTCCGCCATGTGACATTATAATCAAGCCATTCTTTTTCTCATCCAAGGAACAACTTGTGCAGGCCGCCTGGGATAACCCAGAAATCAAGCTGAGGGGGCACCTAGTCAGGGGCATAGCTGGGGGGGCAGGGAGGGTACGTGCCCTGGGTGCAGCAGGTCAGGGGGACACCAAAGGGGGGCCTGAACACAGATGCGGGCACCAATTAGAATCTTTGCCCCGGGTGCCAGAAAGCCTAACTACTCCTCTGACCTATACACACTCCTGTTAAGCACAACCCCTCAAAGAATATATGCACAGGGAAATTAAGAGTGTGCCACTACCGGCATCCCAAATTGATACAACAATACACCAAATAGCTTCTGCGGTTCGGGCACTCCGCAGAAAAGGGACTAACACCACGAAGGCACCACTCTCACCCTAATAATAATTCAATAACACCATTAGAACTTGATATCCATCTATTTAATTCATCCAAAAAATGTTTTGCCTTAAAACCACATTAAGGACAATACAACATTGCTACAAACATTTAAAAAACACATATACAAACCCAAGCCCCAGCAGGAGTGACCTAATCAATCCCTATTAATTCCATTATACCCACATTATTCCAAATATTCCACATATGTATACCCTATCAAAAACTATTAGTGCCAATGTGCAAAAAGTGCCAAATGAATATGCGAATCAAGTATGCAATTAGATATGAAAAAGATAAAAACTACCTAAGAAAACTTCACCTCCGTGTAAGATGGATCCCCTCCTGCTGAGCGAGGTACACAATTCACCCATGCGTTCCGTGACAAAACGTCACTTTCTCAAGGTGCCACAGCTAGCGCAGCCAGTGCTCCTACCTTTATAGTCTGACCTAGTCCAACTATTCTCAGATATCTCCCCAGTGACTATACAAAAAAGACGCAGCCTCAAACTACTCCTAAAACCAATGCAACAAAGGGGGATAAGATATTGCTGGGCGTTCCTCTTCCAGCTGGTGTTAGGAACTGGTCTTAGGAATGATATCACATAGGCCCACTCAAACATCACCACATCTAACAAATGCCCACTCAAACTGTTAGACAATATCTCTCTTATGGAAAATGCCACAGGGGAACAGAGCTTCGCAATCTCAAAGAAATGCCACTTGAGGTTCCTGGTCTAACCTGGAGGTTCCGCAAGATATTCTGCCTTCTCGCCCTTTTTTCCTTTTTCTAAGGGAGTTCTGGTGCCAGGTCAGAACTATTGTTCTCTCCCTGTACCACAATTCTTTCTTAGCCGTTAATATAGTTGGAGTATAATCTTCTAAATGCTTACAATTAATAACCTTTCATGTTACAGGGTGGTTCCTCTCCTCCGTTTATTTATTTTGCCCAGTGCTCGGATATCTTTTTGTTCTATATATGCATAACATTGTTTGCAAGGAGTTCAGAATGTTTTACTTCTCAGGTGTTTATGCTCAATATTAAGCACTTCAATCGGATAATGCTGCTACCAAGTGGAGAAATGTGGTAATAGACAGTGTCTGATGGAGTAAAGTGGACTAAAATCCACCGCTATCGGCCCGGGAAACTTATAGATCGATTCCCTCCCCCGATGCCCCTCTGTATGAGACCCCCCGGATCGCCCCATACACTTACCTTGTTTCCCGGTCCAACAGCGTATGCGCAAGCTGTGGCCGCATCTCCGCTATCCCTATAGCAGGGCACATTCCCGCATCGGGCATTTGTGTTAGAAGGGAGCGGGAGATGCAGCCTCCAGCTCACCCGGAGTCACTGGTCTTAGACGAAGGATTAGACGACGTGACATCGGCCGCTCTGAGCGCACTAATTGGATGAGCAGCCGCACATGTCCCGTAGAACCAGGGAGAGGTGAGTTGGGCTCAGCGATCTGGGGGGTTTCACACAGCAGAGCACCCTCGATCGGGTTGCCCCGGGGGGAAGGAGCAAAGCCCAGGATAGTCAAAATCCTGGGTTTTGGCTCATTTTAAAGAGGAACATCGTGCCAAAAAAAAGGGCCAATTCCCCCCCCCCATCGGCCCCTACTTACCTTTTGTATGTTGCCGCTGCCTTCTCCGGCAAAATTTGTCTGCTTTGGGGCCCGATAGCTGCCCTCTGCGCCGGCTTTGCCATCAGCCAGATGTCCGTGTTAGAGTTTGGCGTCCAGCCCGAACACAGGAAAGCTGCTGTAACTTACCTTAGCCCGGTCCTCTTCTGTCGGTAGCGGCGGAGCGGCAGCAGTGGCAGCGGTGTTCCAAACTGGCCCCAGAGCGGGCTTCAAAAAGAAGGCCCCCGGCTCCCATGAATGAGGACACAACTAGTGCTGGCACTAGAAGTGTCCTCACTCATGGAAGTTGGTGGCCATCTTTCTGTAGCCCCGTCTGGGACCAGTTTGGAATGCCACTGCCGCCTGTGCCCCCATGAGTGAGGACAATGGCAGCTGGCACTAGCTGTTGCCAGTGTCCTCACTCATGGGAGCAGCCATCTTTTTGAAGCCCGGCCGTGGCCATTTTGCCCTGTACAAAATGAGCTAGGGAAAGTACTCAAAACGATAACAAAAACTAAACATATTAAAGAAATACACAACTAAAGAAAAAAATAAATGAATTCCTCAATATATACATATATACAAAAATATAAACATTAATAAATAAATATATACACAAATACATATATACAAAATATATACATATATATATATATACATCAATAAATAAATAGATACACAAATAAATAAATAGATACACCAATCTATACATAAATAAATATATACACAAATATATATATATATATATATATATATATATATATCTCAATCTATACATATATACATTAATAAATAAATATATACACAAATAAATAAATATATACATCAATCTATAAATATTGAGGAGGTAGCAAACACTTTAAACAGTGACTAAGGTTCTGGCACAGCCAAGTCACCTGGGCCCCACGCCTGGTTCATCTTAAGGTGTGCAAGGATGTCCACGTTGGCTGTGGTTAGGCAGATACTCTTGTTGGTAATGACACCCCATGTGGTGCTGAACATACGTTCTGATAGGACACTTGCCGCAGGGCAGGACAGCACCTCCAGGGCATAGAGAGAAAGCACTTGCCACGTGTCCAATTTAGCGACCCAGAAATTGAAAGCGGAGGACCCATCCCTTAGTACCGGAAAACACGTGGACAGGTAGTCATCACCCATGCAAGTCAAAGTCTGCCTCCTGGTACTAGGGGGCCATAGCATCCGATGGTGGTGGATGTGGAGGACAATGGAATAAGTTGTTCAACATTGAGGCCGTGTTCACCCTCCCTAGGAGGTGCTGCCGGTGTCCCTGCTGCGTAGGTGACTTGATCCGCCTCCTCCTCCTACTCCTCCTCGTGCCACCACTGAGCCCTCGAAATCAGCTGGGAACTCTGTCAGTAGTGCGTCCACCAGCGTGCATTTGTACTCTCATTTTTCAATCCCGCTCTGGTGTTGGAATCAAGAAGGTGATGTTGTCCTTATAGTGGAGATCAAGCAGGGGGGCAACCCAGTAATCAGCAATAATGACTATGCGGACAACTCTGCAGTCGTTGCGCAGGTACTGGAGCATGTAGTGGCTCATGAGTCAAGGAGAAGTTGTCCTCTGTGTCAGGTGGCTCCTGCTTCTCCTCCTGCTTTTGCTTCTTCCTCCAGCCACACTCCAGTGAGGCCTGTGAGCTGCGCCGGGTGCCACCCTGCTCTATGAAAGAATAGGTATCTCCTTTCACTTGCTGCTGGCCTGCACTTCGACTCACCCAGACATTTTGGAGCTGGAACTCTACTATTGCTGCTCACACATCCTTTCCAGCATGTACAATGTGGAATTCCACCAGACGGGCACATTTTAATTTTTTCCAAGCTGTTGGTGCAGGGCAGGGATGGCCTGGCGAGAATAGTAGTGGTGGCCGGGAACAGTATATTGTGAGACAGAGACCCTTAACTTCCACCAGGCGGAATAGGAGCATTTCAAAAGCCAGCAACTTTGAAATGCTCCCCTTCAGGGTCAGGGCTCGTGGGTGAGATGGGCCCAACTTTCGCTTTTTCTCCAAAGTTTGCGGGATGGAGAGCTGAACACTTACCTGGGATGATGTGGTGGTGATGCTTGGTGGTGGTGCTGTTGCTGTTGCTGGAGGTGGTGGAGTTCCAACATTCTCCCTTTGGGGGAGACAGGCGGCCTTGTTGTTGGGGTCTAGGACCTCGTCATTCTCTCTGGCACCCTTTTCCACTTACTCCTTCCTGCTAGCTTCCCTCACAGCCTCAACATTGCAGAAAGCTGCAGCAGTCAGAACTTAGGTCTCATCTTCATCCAGGGTGTCCTGTTTATGCTGACCAGGTCCTCATTCTCCCACTTTTCTACATAAAAAACAAGGAACACAGCAGACAGCTTAGGGATAGGATTTGGCAATAAAAAAATAGGCCAAGCTCTGAATATGTCCTAGAGAGTGCTGTTCAATTCATCCTGGGTAAATGGAAGGTGTATAGTACAATTTCAAACCTACCAAGACATGGTCGCCCACTGTCCATTGACAGCCCAGGCAAGGAGAGCACTAATCAGAGAAGCGGCCAAGAGGCCCAGGGTCACTCTGGAGGAGCTGCACAGATTCATAGCTCAGATGGGAGAATATGTCCACAGGACAACTATTAGTTGTGTCCTCCACCAATAAGGTCTTTACGGAAGATTGCCAAGAAGAAGACATTTTTGAAAGCAAGCCAGAGATAATAGTCTGTTTGCTCTTGGCCTCAAGCTATGTAGAGGACACAGCAAGCATGTGGAAGAATGTGCTCTGGTCAGATGAGACCAAAGTTTAACTTTTTGTCCGAAATCCCAAACTCTATGTATGCAGTGGAGGTAGCTTGCGTTGGGTGCCACGGGACTGGGGGAACCCGCCTTTATTGCCTCTATAGTGTGTATGCCCCTGGCTGTAATGTTTAACCTTCGGGGGCATGAATACCCAGGATGCCCTATGTATGCAGGCTGGTTACTGGTCATCGGTACTCATTGTCCTGCTGAAGAAAAAAAGCAGACGACTATACTCTTCACATGTAATTTCTTTATTGTTGTCCAAAGCAACATTACAACACCATTTGTACATCTTTTGAACATATCCCATACAGGTTTTTCCCATCATAACTTTGAGTGCGCAGTTCTTCTCCAACAAGATGCTGACACAGTCTTAACTCCTCCCTAACTTTCGGACACCTACCAATGTACTCTCACTGAATGCACTGAATCTCGGGCTGGGAGGTTTTTACCTTGCACTGCTGCCTCTCTTCCTCCTGCTATACAATGTAACAAGACTGGCTTACAATGTAAAAGCCAGTCAGCTCCCTGCTTTGTAACCCAGTGTAATAGCCAGCCATTGGCTGATATTACAATTGTAGTGAGAGCAACCCTACTGTGATACACATTGTATAGCCACTACAAGCTTGCTTACAGCTGATGCAGCTTTGTGGGGGATCTAAAAATGAAGAATGCTGCAACTGTAGGTCTTGTTTCCTAGGCCCCTGGACAGCTGACTAGTATTGATCTTCTGCACTGACTGAAGTTCCGACTTTCTTAGCTTCCTCAGAGCTCCTTTCAAGCTGTCTTATTGCTGCAATGTTACAAATTAAAATAACACTGCATCAGTCCCAGTCCTTTATAGGTGATCCTGCTTTCTTTTTAATTGATTTTAAATGTCTGTTTTGTATGTGCATGGACTAGCTATGTATGTTTAAACATTAATAAAGGGATATCTGTTTACATTATTATTGGTTGTGCGGCTGGATACTTTTAGGTTCTCCTTCGGGGACCGATCTGGTGGTTCCACATATTAAGTCCAGTCCTTTATAGGTTCTGGTATCACCCAGTCCCCAAAAGTGCCCTGCCATCTTAATATACACTTCTGAACCATTAGGGGGCAGAACCCAAACTACACTAGAATAGAGCTGCTAGAGGGGGCTTATGAGATGAGCTTATGTGGGTCTGTGGTCTAGTAACTAAGAATTCAGGCTTGGCTGATCCCTAAGCCTTGGATACCTACAGAGCCAGCAGTCCTGAATGCATTGAGTCCTGCGCTGTAGAGTTTTTACCTTGTGCTGCGGCCTCTCTTTCTCCTGCTGTGCAATGTAATACAGATGAGTCATTAGGCTCTCGTATGAGTGTACGAGCGATTCTATGCATGCATTGCAATCCTTCTGTAAAGTTTCCGTCCGTTCGAGTACGAGTACGAGGATGTCATTTTCCAGCGTGACTTTTCCGTTTCATTTTCTCATGTTAGGCTTTCGTTTTTGCCCTTTTTCCATCCTCTCCTCCCACGAATCCTTTACGTTTCCCATTAGATTCTATTTCCCTTTTTCAATAAATAATCGTCCAGACGGAAATCCTTACGATCTTGCGCCTGCGCACTACAAACTTAACTCATTAAAGGGCTCGCCTACATATTTGCCACCCTCACTTCTACTACAATGTTTAGCTAAATCACTTAGCTCTATCCTCCATCTTCCCTTTTGGACCCTTAAAGCTCACCACAAGCACTTAGCACTATCCTCAATCTTCCCTTTTGGACCCTTAAAGCTCACCACAAGCACTTAGCACTATCCTCCATCTTCCCTTTTGGACCCTTAAAGCTCACCACAAGCACTTAGCACTATCCTCCATCTTCCCTTTTGGACCCTTAAAGCTCACCACAGCCACTTAGCACTATCCTCCATCTTCCTTTTTGGACCCTTAAAGCTCACCACAACCACTTAGCACTATCCTCCATCTTCCCTTTTGGACCCTTAAAACTTACCAAAACCACTTCCCGGTTAGGTTCTTCTTCCATTTTAGGCCCCTAAAACTTACCCAAACCACTTCCCGGTTAGGTTCTTCTTCCATTTTCGGCCCCTAAAACTTACCCAAACCACTTCCCAGTTAGGTTCTTCTTCCATTTTAGGCCCCTAAAACTTAAAATGAAGTTAAGACAATACTTGACAACCATTGGCACATCATAAAAAATGACCCCGACATTGGCGACTTAATCCCGGACCAACCAACAATCACCTACAGAAAATCTCGATCAATCAAAGACCACCTAACACACAGCCACTACTCACCAATATCCACAACTAAGTGCTGCAAAACTAAAGGCACCTACCGATGTGAAGGATGCTCATCGTGCCAATATATCAAACAAGGCAGTGCAGCCAACCTCCCCACGGGCGAACAAATACAATTGAAACACTTCGCAAACTGTAATACTACAGATATAATTTACCTACTGCAATGTACCTGCCCACGTTTTTATATCGGGAAAACGAATCGGAAATTCAAAATTAGAATTTATGAACACATACGGGATATTAAAAGGAAAAACATCACAACCCCAATAGACAGACACTATGCAGCATACCACCAGGGCATCCCAAATGGAATCACCTTCCAAGCATTGGACAGAATTCACCCACACCCAAGGGGAGGCGACATTACTTTGAAAACACTCCAACAAGAAACAAGATGGATAACGAAGCTTAAAGCCACTTTACCACCAGGACTAAACGAGACCTGCAGCTATGTCCCCTTCTTGAAAAGATAACCTACCTGAAAACACCCCTAATACCCATCCAAATCCAAACCCCACAATCCACACCCCATTAGTGCCATATACCCTCATTATACCACTATTATAGAACTTCATATGTCCCAAACACCACTCTTTCTCTAATGCACCAACTTAACCCCAGCGAGGGGTTATACATTACAGATTTACTCAAACTTATTATGTAATGTCCCCTAGTCATGAACTAAGCATGTACTTTAACATTATCACAAATGTGTGTTAATTATGCCTTATTATAACATATATGTCTTATGTATATTTTGTTGGCCTTACATAGTATTTGGAACTACTACCCTTTATACGCTACTATTAAGTATCCAGGAACTGGAATTACTACCGGTTTTAAGCTACTATTGAGTAGCATAACACTATGACCTTATTTCCCTTTCCTACCTTCTACTGTCAATTATGCTACAGTTGGTAACTAGCAGTACTCATTTATCACCACTAGGTGGTGCCGTTCTATCCTACGACCACCTCTAATACTTTACAACAGCCGCCGCGGTTATCACTGAAGATAACCAACAAAATGGCGGCTCCCATGTATGGCGACAGGCGCGAGCTGGGGCCATTGAAGGAAGCGGAAATACGCAAGTTCCCTTGTGTTTTCCCTTCCTGCTGCTCCGATTGGCCACTGACGGAGCAACACCCCAGACTCGAGGGACCAATAGGACCCCGGTCTGAGGGACGGGCCCCTGTGACGTCCCCCTCCCCACACAGTTAAACGCGAGTGCCGACATGGCGCCGCACATCCAGCGCAGCATTGGAAACGTCACCACCCGCCCTTCACGGACGGGTGCGCTCCAGCCGACAGCCACACGCCACCCAGGTAAATGCCTACTTGCACGCACAGTATTCTCACGACCGACTATAATACTTAGGATGCTTACTTTATGTCTCCCTTCTGAACAGGGATCATACAGAAATAACCATCATTGGTCATATGAACTACCCCACTAAGGTACAACGTTTTTTCATACCCTTATAACCCCACACATCAAGCCCAAGTACTGACCTCCTTATCATTGCCTACCAGGTGGATACCTTCACTAAGATGTTGGAAACTTTACCCCATTACTATTTCACCAGCCTTACTACCAACTGCACAATGTAATTATTAACTGGCCCTTCAACCGTTACCAACCTACCAAATACTATGATAATGCTATATATTTTTATAACTTTTACAACTTATCCCAACTCCTGCTAGGGGAGTCATTATATTGTATTATCCAACATGTTCATTAAATGTTATACAATGTATTTACCATAGAATATACAATGCAAAATGACACTGCCATGTAACTAAGTACTGACATCTATCATTATGCTACAGATGTAAACATTGGCCATATACACTGAGGAAGCGCTAAGCCGCGAAACGCGTCTGTATAAAGCCAAAAAACAAGATTAACCCTTGCTACAAACTGCATTTGCTACAAACTGTTTTAACAGTACCTAACGGATACCTACCTTGCTACAAACGCTACTTGCTACAAACTGAATTTGTTAAAGGACTTAATAAAACTCCACAGATTTCTGTGAGAACAATTTTGTACCCTAACGCAATCCATTGTTATTCTTATATATTTTCCTGGTATTCCTGTATGACACAAGTATAATATATTGAATTATGACACCTTTGTTCCACTACATACACTAACAAGGAGGACTGGGACACCCTCCTAGGGTCCAATAAAGCCCCCCAACTTTTAATTTTCCCTTCTAGAAATCAGGGAAATCTCCCCCCTCTTTTTTTTCCCCCTAAAACTTACCCAAACCATTTCCCGGTTAGGTTCTTCTTCCATTTTCGGCCCCTAAAACTTACCCAAACCACTTCCCGGTTAGGTTCTTCTTCCATTTTCGGCCCCTAAAACTTACCCAAACCACTTCCCGGTCATCTGAATCTTCATCCCTAAATATTTATTTCACCCTTTGTTTGGTGTTAATGTATTTGTGTTAAAAAATTACACTGAAACTTTTATTTTTGTTTAGTTTTTTTTAGTAGAAGGCCATTTTTTTGGGCCAGAACCACAACCAACAGGGCGCACATTGCGCAGAGGCCACTTGAGTGGCAGGTTTGGTGAGGCACAAACTCTGGCATTGGCTAGTGGCCTCACCTTGTATTATGATGAGATATATGGGCGCAGATCCAAAGCTACAAGCAAGCAGCGCAAAGCCGAGATTTTGGAGGAGCTCACCAGACAGGTCAATGCAGCGGGGGAAGAGCTCAAAGATGTGGAGCAAATTCAAAGGAAAATATCGGACCTAAAGTATGCAGCACGGAAGAAAGAAAATAAACGGCATCATTACAGGTACATATATACTTTGTGGATTTGTCTTCGTCTTGTATTGGCAACATTTAGCTAAATGTGTCCCACTTTCTTTTTCAGCTTACAAACTGGCAGCGGATTCCCCACAAACAAAAGCAATTTACCCGAGCTGAGGAGATGGTGCTGGGCCTGCTACATCCTGTGGCCTTAGAGGGACACTCGGCACTAACAATATATAGAAAAAATGCACACCTCAATATTGTTGGTTGTAGATTTCAAAAAAGTGTATTTAAATATAGTGCACAGTTAATATACATATATACAATATTTCTTCTAAGAATACAATAATCGCCAGCATTAGTATCTATATAGGCCACATCTTGCATAGACCATGTATTGAATGTTGTAATAAGCAGAACTCCTCACTACGTGGCACCAACACTCAGTTTTTATGCATCTAATAGAGTCTCATAGATAGATATTGTAACACAACGTGATTCTCATTGATTTACACAGTAATAGCAGCACATAATGAACACCACCAGGTGGAGCCAGAATACAGTTTGATACCAAGACATACAAATGGCTATACAAAGACTGGCAAAAATAGGAATAATTTGCATGTACAGGCAGCGCAATCAGAGCACAGCCCAACAGTCCAATAGAGCAAAATATCACAACAAGAAAATACGTTACAGCATAAGCGGAGACAGGGACACTCGGCACGACAGGACACGGACATTCCAACTATTCCTGCCTAGTAATGTTAATGTGTATGTGAAATGTGATCTACGTGTAAAATGAGGCACAAAGCCATAGATTAACACATGCCCCTAGGGTGTGCCTTGTAGTGGAGGTTACAATTTAAACAGGGTGTGTTATGTGTGGCGACTCATCATTTGCTTATTTCCTTGGCCATATATGAGTTTTGAGAGTCTGGAGGAACACTATTGAGATTAGCAAAGGACTGCCTGTTATGTATTTAGAGTCAATTACATACAACACTTCCATCTTTATCTGTAGCCAATTTGGGTTTGAGTTGTGCTTTGCTCAGAAATATTTGATCTGGGGTGCTTGAAAGTTTGACCAAGAAAGAATGGCAACCAGCCGAATCTAATGGCAAATGATATTTGCAAGCTGAGTGTGATCCCATAATGGGCTTTTAGGGATGTGTGAAGCCTCAGAACAGCCAGTACATGCATGTTTATTTTGGTTAAGGAGACCAATATGTATGTAGTTGTTGACTAATACATCTAACAGATAATGGCATTCATAGTCCAGGTCAACTTGGTCCGTTGGGGGAGTTGCCATTCATGCATGGGCTCGTGTTTGAGTAAACAATATGTGTTATTACACATCACCAATGCCTAGTTGTGTGTTAACATGCCTTCTTTTCCACAATGCAGCCCAGCATCATCCCTCAGCTAGTGGGGAATCCTCAGCCAGTTTAACCATGCCGTCTACTTCCGCGCTGCATTGGACCCAGGATCCGATATATACGGTAAGTGTCTTTTGATGATGTTGCTTATGCATGTGCCTTGCCATGTTTCTTTGTGCTGAATTACATATGTATTACCCAAACTGAAACTTTTTTATTTACATGTCCCAACAGACCCACCCACTGATGTAGGAAATCCAGGAGCTGGAGGAGGATGGACCCTTCATTGAACCTTCAGAACAGCCCCCCCTGGGACAGAATCTGCAACTGTCCCAACATGTTTCTCCAACAAATCCTCAGCAGCAGAGTGAAGCTGGCTGCATGCTGCCAGCCCATCGTGGGCAGCATGCAGACTGAGCCGACAGTCCCCAGTGTTAGCTCTGCTGCTGAGGATTTGCCAAGCAGACCTGTGGCTGTTGATGGACCTAGAGGCGCATCATCTGCACGCCCCACAACCCGGGGAATTGGGAGGCGTAGTCAGCTACGTCAGCCAGTTTCCCAGGGGAGGGGCACGCCGATGATGGAGTCAGCATGGCACCATGAGAGGCGCCTATTTCGCCTCCAAAATCAACAAAACCACGAGCATCTTCATGGCCAATTAGAAACATTAAACAACACCTTAAACTCCATGCTGACTGAATTTAGGTCCAACAACAGCCACATGGCCACCTTATCCAATTATTACAGTGCCATGCTTGAGGAAGTTCGAAATAGCAACAGCCACATGGCCACCTTAACTAACAATCTCAGTGCCATGATGGCTGAATTTCGAACTTCAAATAGAAACATGTTAGAACAGTTGCAGATTCTGAATGCCACACAGGCCCAGGTGAGGGCCCATCTCCAAGGGCCCCAACCTGGGTTTTATGGGCATCCCCCATTTTAAGGCCTATTTGGCCTGTATCTGCTCCACATCTTTGCTCTACATCCCCACTGTATTGACCTGTCTGGTGAGCCCTACCAATATACCCTTTTGGGATGGCTTTGCTTGTTTGCTTTGGATTTGCGCCCATATAGCTCATTAGAGTGCTGAGGTAGCCCACTAGCCAATGCCGGAGGTCAAGCCTCAATGAACCTGCCACTCAAGCTGTTGCGCTGCATGCTTGTGGCGAATTACATTGGTTCTGGCTCCTCCTGTTTGTAGGCATGATTGGGGAACATTCTGGCCTGGCAAACTACTACCTTGACCCCTGGCTGAGATTGAACTGGACTTGGATTAAGACTGGGGGTTCTTGTTTGGGTGGCCAACTGAGTAACAGGTGTAGATGTGGCATAGGTTTGGCTGCTTTACACCTGTGCCTGTGGCAAATGTGGCCAAGCAGGAGCACAGCAGGAGCACATCAGCCAGACTGCTAACAGGTATTGGTTTCGGACTGTGCTGCTCAGCATTCTTGGATGTCTTAACTTTCAGGACCCTGTATCTGCTTTGTATGAGTCCAAAACAGCTCTAACCTGCCCCCTGCACTTTATCCCACTCTCCTCTACTCAGTAAGTGTAATGCATCTAATCAATGATGGCGCAGACCCTATTATAAATTCAAGGACATAATTTAAGCAGAGTGTGGGGAAGACTAATTCTTACTTTACTCTAAATTAAAATTTAACATTTAACTAATGCAGGACTAACATTTGGCAAGGATTTGTTGTTTGAAAAATCTAATGGTTAAGGTCGTGTTTCACATGTAAACAAGGTGTTCAAATTGCCATAGTTTCATACATGGAACACAAACTAAATTCATAGACATACATATAAAAAAAAGGACGTTATTGGAGTCAACTTACCAAGGAGCCATCCACCGGAAAATTCCCCAGACTCAAACCGACTGTACAATCCAGATCTGCGAAGAATGTAGGCATCATGGGATGAGCCTGGGAACCTGGCGAACAGACTAAGGAACCGTATGTCCGGGGCCACCACTGCTTGGACATTCAGTGAGTGGCCCATTTTGCAGTTCCTGGGGAAAAAAAAACAACAAAAACATTAGAAAGGGAAGGAAAACTAGGGAAACACTATCTAATCACACCCAATAAAAATAGCAATAAACAAGTACATAAGTATTTTGTTTAGCCAAAGTGTCTATTTCAGGTACACATTAAAATGTTTCCTTGGTGAACACATGTGAAATTTATATGCAACTAAATACGGTCCATGGTTCCACAGGGACTCTTTACAAGGAGGGAATAATTAAAAGGAGGGAATAAATAAAAGGAGGGACATATTACAAGGAGGGATAATTTAAAAGGAGGGATGAATTACAAGGAGGGATTATTTTAAAGGATGTATAACTTACAAGGAGGGAATAATTATAAGGAGGAATATTTAACACGGAGGGACTTTTTTTGAATTTTTATTTCATAAAAAAACAAAACAAAAAAAATTAAATAAAAAATATGACAGATTGTACTTGCCTGTAGATATACTCCTCGGCTGCCTGGGGGACCAGGGCAACGTGGGTGCAGTCAATGGCACCCATGACGTTGGGCATGTCGGCGATGTTATAAAATGCCAGCTTAATCGCGTTTCTGGCTACCATGTCGTCACGAAAACAAGGGCGCACAGGAAGACCAAGGCTGTGGTGGAGAGGGCGTTTGGCCTATTGAAGACCCATCTCCGATGCTTGGACCATACCGGGGTAGCACTTCAGTATGACCTCAAAAAGGTCATAGATATTATAATGGCCTGTGCAGTGTTCGTATAATTTTGCTATATTGCAGCGTGTCCCCCGGTATGTGGATTTGCCCCCCTCTCCACCCATTGATGACCCAGAGGAGGACTATCGTGGCCCACCGAGTGCGTCTGCCCAAGCCATGCGATCGAATTTAATAGAGACACATTTTGCTTAATTTGGTGTTCCTTTGTTTGTTTTGTCCCTTTATTTTTTGTTAATTGTGTTTTTGGCCCTTTGTGTTTGTATGTTTGCTTCTTACTTTTACAAACAGTAACTAAATAATTACAAAGAACCTCACACATGATTTTGTTCCAAATTTGTTAGTGCCTACTTTAAGTCATCTTTATTCCCCAAAAAACATAAAGGCATAAACTTAGTCAACAACAGGTTACTTACAATTTTATGTTGTTTATTTCAAAAGCAAACATTGGAGTTGATGGTCACTCCCATAGTTCATGAAAATACATGGTCAAACCACAAATGAAAGTTTAGGGAAATCAGGCCACATAGCAATTGGCCAGAGGCAGGAGTTTAAAAGTAAGGCACTCCTGTGCAAAGTTTCAGACAAATGAAAATTACAAAAACATATGTGACAAGCATTGCCATGTCCACATTGGTCAGCAAACAAATAGGCCCACAGAAACACCCTCTCCTGCTTGGCCACATTTGCCACAGGCACAGGTGTAAAGCAGCTAAACCTATGCCACATCTACACCTGTTACTCAGTTGGCCACCCAAACAAGAACCCCCAGTCCCAATCCAAGTCCAGTTAAATCTCAGCCAGGGGTCAAGGTAGTAGTTTGCCAGGCCAGCATGTTCCCCAATCATGCCTACAAACAGGAGGAGCCAGAACCAATGTAATTCGCCACAAGCATGCTGCGCAACAGCTTGAGTGGCAGGTTCATTGAGGCTTGACCTCCGGCATTGGCTAGTGGGCTACCTCAGCACTCTAATGAGCTATATGGGCGCAAATCCAAAGCAAACAAGCAAAGCCATCCCAAAAGGGTATATTGGTAGGGCTCACCAGACAGGTCAATACAGTGGGGATGTAGAGCAAAGATGTGGAGCAGATACAGGCCAAATAGGCCTTAAAATGGGGGATGCCCATAAAACCCAGGTTGGGACCCTTGGAGGTGGGCCCTCACCTGGGCCTGTGTGGCATTCAGAATCTGCAACTGTTCCAACATGTTTCTATTGGAAGTTCGAAATTCAGCCATCATGGCACTGAGATTGTTAGTTAAGGTGGCCATGTGGCTGTGTAATAATTGGATAAGGTGGCCATGTGGCTGTTGTTGGACCTAAATTCAGTCAGCATGGAGTTTAAGGTGTTGTTTAATGTTTCTAATTGGCCATGAAGATGCTCGTGGTTTTGTTGATTTTGTAGGCGAAATAGCCGCCTCTCATGGTGCCATGCTGACTCCATCATCTGCGGGCCCCTCCCCTGGGCAACTGGGCGACGTAGTCGACTACGCCTCCCAATTCTCCGGGTTTTGGGGGGCGTGCAGATGTTGTGCCTCTAGGTCCACCAACAGCCACAGGTCTGCTTGGCAAATCCTCAGCAGCAGAGCTAACACTGGGGACTGTCGGCTCAGTCTCTGCATGCTGCCCACGATGGGCTGGCAGCATGCAGCCAGCTTCACTCTGCTGCTGAGGATTTGTTGGAGAAACATGTTGGGACAGTTGCAGATTCTGTCCCAGGGGGAGCTGTTCAGAGGGTCCAATGAAGGGTCCATCCTCCTCCAGCTCCTGGATTTCCTCCATCAGTGTGTGGGTCTGTTGCGACATGTAAATAAAAAAGGTTCAGTTTGTGGAATATATATGTAATTCAGCACAAAGAAACATGGCAAGGCACATGCATAAGCAACATCATCAAAAGACACTTACCGTATATATCGGATCCTGGGTCCGAGGCAGCACGGAAGTAAACAGCATTGTAAAACTGGCTGAGGATTCCCCATTAGCTGAGGGGTGATGCTGGGCTGCATTGTGGAAAAGAAGGCATGTTAACACACAACTAGGCATTGGTGATGTGTAATAACAAATATTGTTCACTCAAACACGGGCCCATGCATGAATGGCAACTCCCCCAATGGACCAAGTTTAAATCGACTATGAATGCCATTATCTGTTAGATGTAATAGTCAACAACTACATACACATTGGTCTCCTTAACCAAAATAAACATGCATGTACTGGCTGTTCTGAGGCTTCACACATCCCTAAAAGCCCATTATGGCATCACACACGCATTTGCCATTAGATTAGGCTGGTTGCCATTCTTTCTTGGTCAAAATTTCAAGCACCCCAGATCAAGTATTTCTAAGCAAAGCGCAGCTCAAACCCAAGTGGCCTACAGATAAAGATGGAAGTGTTGTATGTAATTGACTCTAAATACATAACAGGCAGTCCTTTACTAATCTCAATAGTGTTCCTCCAGACTCTCAAAACTCATGTATGGCCAAGGAAATAAGCAAATGATGAGTCGCCACTAGAGATGAGTGAACTTTTGAAAAATTCGATTAGACTGATTCGCTGAATTTTCCGACAAAAATCGTTTCGACCTGAATTTATTTGCGACGAATCGCTATTAAAAACGGCTATTTCTGAGCTTCCTAGAGCCTCAATAGGGTTGTAAACCATTCTGCCTTGCTTTAACACGCATAGGATGTGTGCTGGGTTAGTGAAATAATATTGTAAATAATTAGGACATGCAGATCAGAGGCATCACTATTAGAATCGCAGAGCGGCACAATTGCAGAGAGTTGAGGTAGCATTACTATGAGGGGCCTCTATATTGCCTGAAATACACACCCTGGAGCTGGCAGCAGCAGGAGCCCAAATATTGACTGAAAGACATCCTGGAGTTGGCAGCAGGAGCAGCAGGAGCCCAAAAATTGGCTGAATGACACCCTGGAGTTGCAAGCAGCAGCAGCAGAAGCCCAAACATAGCTTGAAAGAGACACTGGAGTTGGCAGCAGGAGCCCAAAAATTGGATAATTCACACCCTGGAGTTGCAAGCAGCAGCAGCAGCAGGAGCCCAGACATAGCTTGAAAGAGACACTGGAGTTGGCTGCAGGAGGCAAAAAAATGGATGAATCACACCCTGGAGTTGCAAGCAGCAGCAGCAGCAGCCCAAACATAGCTTGAAAGAGACATTGGAGTTGGTAGCAGGAGCCCAAAAATTGTCTGAATGACACCCTGGAGTCGCAAGCAGCAGCAGCAGGAGCCCAAACATAGCTTGAAAGAGACACTGGAGTTGACAGCAGGAGCCCAAAAATTGGATGAATCACACCCTGGAGTTGCAAGCAGCAGCAGCAGGAGCCCAAACATTACTTTAAAGAGACACTGGAGATGGCTTCAGGAGCCCAAAAATTGGATAAATCACACCCTGGAGTTGCAAGCAGCAGCAGCAGCAGCAGCAGCCCAAACATAGCTTGAAAGAGACACTGGAGTTGGCAGCAGGAGCCCAAAAATTGGATGAATCACACCCTGGAGTTGCAAGCAGCAGCAGCAGCTGCCCAAACATAGCTTGAAAGAGGCACTGGAGTTGGCAGCAGGAGCCCAAAAATTGGATGAATCACACCCTAGAGTTGCAAGCAGCACTAGCAGTAGCACAAACATTGCTTTAAAGAGACACTGGAGTTGGCTGCAGGAGCCCAAAAATTGGATGAATCACACCCTGGAGTTGCAAGCAGCAGCAGCAGTAGCCCAAACATAGCTTGAAAGAGACACTGGAGTTGGCAGCAGGAGCCCAAAAATTGGATAAATCACACCCTGGAGTTGCAAACAGCAGCAGCAGCAGCCCAGACATAGCTTAAAAGAGACACTGGAGTTGGCAGCAGGAGCCCAAAAATTGGCTGAATGACACCCTGGAGTCGCAGGCAGCAGCAGCAGGAGCCAAAACATTGCTTGAAAGAGACACTGGAGTTGGCAGCAGCAGGAGCCCAAAAATTGACTGACACACCCTGGAGTTGGCAGCAGCAGCAGGAGTGCAAACATTACTTTAAAGAGACACTGGAGTTGGCAGCAGGAGCCCAAAAATTGGATGAATCACACCCTGGAGTTGCAAGCAGCAGCAGCAGCCCAAACATTGGCTGAAAGAGACACTGGACTTGGCAGCAGGAGCCCAAAAATTGGATAATTCACACCCTGGAGTTGCAAGCAGCAGCAGGAGCCGCCCAAACATTGGCTGAAAGAGACACTGGAGTTGGCAGCAGGAGCCCAAAATTGGATGAATCACACCCTGGAGTTTCAAGCAGCAGCAGGAGCCCAAACATTACTTTAAAGAGACACTGGAGTTGGCTTCAGGAGCCCAAAAATTGGCTGAATGACACCCTGGAGTCGCAAGCAGCAGCAGCAGGAGCCCAAACATTGCTTGAAAGAGACACTGGAGTTGGCTGCAGGAGCCCAAAAATTGGATGAATCACACCCTGGAGTTGCAAGCAGCAGCAGCAGGAGCCCAAACATAGCTTGAAAGAGACACTGGAGTTGGCAGCAGGAGCCCAAAAATTGGCTGAATGACACCCTGGAGTCACAAGCAGCAGCAGCAGGAGCCCAAACATTGCTTGAAAGAGACACTGGAGTTGGCAGCAGGAGGCCAAAAATTGGATGAATCACACCCTGGAGTTGCAAGCAGCAGCAGGAGCCCAAACATTGGCTGAAAGAGACACTGGACTTGGCAGCAGGAGCCCAAAAATTGGATGAATCACACCCTGGAGTTGCAAGCAGCAGCAGGAGCCACCCAAACATTGGCTGAAAGAGACACTGGAGTTGGCAGCAGGAGCCAAAAAATTGGATGAATCACACCCTGGAGTTGCAAGCAGCAACAGAAGCAGCCCAAACATTGCTTGAAAGAAACACTGGAGTTGGCAGCAGGAGCCCAAAAATTGGATGAATCACACCCTGGAGTTGCAAGCAGCAGCAGGAGCCGAAACATTACTTTAAAGAGACACTGGAGTTGGCTTCAGGAGCCCAAAAATTGGATAAATCACACCCTGGAGTTGCAAGCAGCAGCAGCAGGAGCCCAAACATTGCTTGAAAGAGAAACTGGAGTTGGCAGCAGGAGCCCAAAAATTGGATGAATCACACCCTGGAGTTGCAAGCAGCAGCAGGAGCCCAAACATTGGCTGAAAGAGACACTGAAGTTGGCAGCAGGAGCCCAAAAATTGGATGAATCACACCCTGGAGTTGCAAGCTGCAGCAGGAGCCTAAAAATTGGATGAATCACACCCTGGATTTGCAAGCAGCAGCAGCAGGAGCCCAAACATTGCTTTAAAGAGACACTGGAGTTGGCAGCAGCAGGAGCCCAAAAATTGACTGACACACCCTGGAGTTGGAAGCAGCAGCAGCAGGAACCTAGAAATTGGCTGGAAGGCACCCTGAAGTTGGCAGCAGCAGGAGCACATACATTAGCTGGAAGGCACACCCTGGAGTTGGCAGCAGCATAAGCAGGAGCCCAAACATTGCTTGAAAGACACCCTGGAGTTGGCAGCAGCAGGAGGCCAAAAATTGGCTGAAAGGCACACCCTGAAGTTGGCATCAGCAGGAGACCTAAAAATTGGTTGTAAGGCACACCCTGAAGTTGGCATCAGCAGGAGCCCAAAAATTGGCCTAAAGATATAAATATGTTTTGCACCATTTGGAAAGTGTAAAACGTGGCACCATGCTGAATCTAGTCGCATGCATCAGCCATTGGTGGGTGGAAATCCTGGCTAATCCATCCCTGATTCATTTTGACAAACGTGAGTCTCTCCACATTTTTAGTTGACAGACGAGTTCTCCTCGCCGTAACTATGGCCCCCGCCACACTAAACATCCGCTCAGATGGCACGCTACTTGCCGGGCAGAACAGCTTTTCCAGGGCAAACTCTGCTAGTTGCGGCCACAAGCCAAGTTTGGCTGCCCAGAAGTCCAGCAGATCCTCAAGGTGTGTTGGCATGGTCATGTCAAGGTATGACATGACCTGCTGGTTGAGGTTCTGCTCCAGGTCTTCCTGCTGCTCATGAGTAGCCTCACTATGTGGGTGTAGAAAGTGTGGTGGATTAGCTCTGGTAGGCGACCGGGTGTCAGCAGTATAGAGGCGGAGGCAAACAGTTCAAAGTAAAGTCTGTGTTTATTTCACACAAAAATCCACAAAAGCATATGTCCATACAGGTTACATCACCTTTTCAGGAAACCGCAGCATAAATGATACAGTCAGGCAAACAGCTTTTAGTCCTTGAGCAAAGGTCCTGTTTACAGTCAAATAGGCCTCAGGTCCGCATGAACAGCCTCCACAGGAGATTTCAGCCAGGCTCACAGAGTCTCACTCCCATGTGAGCTCTAGACAAAGGACAGGCCACAGCTGATTCCCCAGGCTATTTAAACAGCCCGCAAAACCCGGACCTGGGTAGTGGGATGGAGTCCCACCCTGCTCTACTCCATCCCAGTAAAGCCGTCCCAGGTTAGCCTTTCGGCTATTCTAAAGCAACAGCAGCAAACTGCCACCAGCAGCTGATGCTGGAAATCAGACTACACGGCTTTACTGCACCAATGCCAGGTACTAGGGATGAGCGAATCGATCCGGACGAACCCGGATTCGATCCGAATTTCAGGAAAAATTCGATTCGGATCGAATCCGAATTTCCCCGCGATTCGATCACTCGAAGTTTTCCTTTAACATCCATTCATTTACATTACAGGCATTCTAAGATGGCGGGCGGGACATGTCTGGACATGTATCCCGCGCCAGTGCAAGCTGGGGCAGTCACATGCAGCCTATCAGCAGCCAGCAAGCCCGGTGACGTCACACAGCGGTATTTAACGGCGGCCATCTTGCTTTTCCTCATTTCTCTATTGCATTCGTGACAGACAGACAGAACGCTGTGTAGCTGAGGCAGTTAGACAGGCTGGAGACAGGCTGGAGACAGGGACAGACAGGGACAGACAGGGACAGGCTGGAGACAGGCAGGAGACAGGCAGGAGACAGACAGGAGACAGACAGAAAGCCAGGGAAAGGTAGGAAAAACGGAGCTGGCTGACAGGGAGATTTTTTTTTTTTCATCCAGCCTTTGTTAGCGTTTTCAGGCTGCTTACAGTAACTAACTGTGCATATATACTGAACTGATCTTAAGTCTGCTGTGAGGCATCCCATTCTGTGACTAAAGCAGCCTCTGTTTAAGACCATATAAGCATTTGCTCTAATCATATTTGAAATTAGGCCTGATAAAGACACTTTTGCTGGCCAAAGCACTACTGTACCCTGGCAGCTCGATTCCTGCCCGGGGCATCCCATTCTGTGACTAAAGCAGCCTCTGTTTAAGACCATATAAGCATTTGCTCTAATCATATTTGAAATTAGGCCTGATAAAGACACTTTTGCTGGCCAAAGCACTACTGTACCCTGGCAGCTCGATTCCTGCCCGGGGCATCCCATTCTGTGACTAAAGCAGCCTCTGTTTAAGACCATATAAGCATTTGCTCTAATCATATTTGAAATTAGGCCTGATAAAGACACTTTTGCTGGCCAAAGCACTACTGTACCCTGGCAGCTCGATTCCTGCCCGGGGCATCCCATTCTGTGACTAAAGCAGCCTCTGTTTAAGACCATATAAGCATTTGCTCTAATCATATTTGAAATTAGGCCTGATAAAGACACTTTTGCTGGCCAAAGCACTACTGTACCCTGGCAGCTCGATTCCTGCCCGGGGCATCCCATTCTGTGACTAAAGCAGCCTCTGTTTAAGACCATATAAGCATTTGCTCTAATCATATTTGAAATTAGGCCTGATAAAGACACTTTTGCTGGCCAAAGCACTACTGTACCCTGGCAGCTCGATTCCTGCCCGGGGCATCCCATTCTGTGACTAAAGCAGCCTCTGTTTAAGACCATATAAGCATTTGCTCTAATCATATTTGAAATTAGGCCTGATAAAGACACTTTTGCTGGCCAAAGCACTACTGTACCCTGGCAGCTCGATTCCTGCCCGGGGCATCCCATTCTGTGACTAAAGCAGCCTCTGTTTAAGACCATATAAGCATTTGCTCTAATCATATTTGAAATTAGGCCTGATAAAGACACTTTTGCTGGCCAAAGCACTACTGTACCCTGGCAGCTCGATTCCTGCCCGGGGCATCCCATTCTGTGACTAAAGCAGCCTCTGTTTAAGACCATATAAGCATTTGCTCTAATCATATTTGAAATTAGGCCTGATAAAGACACTTTTGCTGGCCAAAGCACTACTGTACCCTGGCAGCTCGATTCCTGCCCGGGGCATCCCATTCTGTGACTAAAGCAGCCTCTGTTTAAGACCATATAAGCATTTGCTCTAATCATATTTGAAATTAGGCCTGATAAAGACACTTTTGCTGGCCAAAGCACTACTGTACCCTGGCAGCTCGATTCCTGCCCGGGGCATCCCATTCTGTGACTAAAGCAGCCTCTGTTTAAGACCATATAAGCATTTGCTCTAATCATATTTGAAATTAGGCCTGATAAAGACACTTTTGCTGGCCAAAGCACTACTGTACCCTGGCAGCTCGATTCCTGCCCGGGGCATCCCATTCTGTGACTAAAGCAGCCTCTGTTTAAGACCATATAAGCATTTGCTCTAATCATATTTGAAATTAGGCCTGATAAAGACACTTTTGCTGGCCAAAGCACTACTGTACCCTGGCAGCTCGATTCCTGCCCGGGGCATCCCATTCTGTGACTAAAGCAGCCTCTGTTTAAGACCATATAAGCATTTGCTCTAATCATATTTGAAATTAGGCCTGATAAAGACACTTTTGCTGGCCAAAGCACTACTGTACCCTGGCAGCTCGATTCCTGCCCGGGGCATCCCATTCTGTGACTAAAGCAGCCTCTGTTTAAGACCATATAAGCATTTGCTCTAATCATATTTGAAATTAGGCCTGATAAAGACACTTTTGCTGGCCAAAGCACTACTGTACCCTGGCAGCTCGATTCCTGCCCGGGGCATCCCATTCTGTGACTAAAGCAGCCTCTGTTTAAGACCATATAAGCATTTGCTCTAATCATATTTGAAATTAGGCCTGATAAAGACACTTTTGCTGGCCAAAGCACTACTGTACCCTGGCAGCTCGATTCCTGCCCGGGGCATCCCATTCTGTGACTAAAGCAGCCTCTGTTTAAGACCATATAAGCATTTGCTCTAATCATATTTGAAATTAGGCCTGATAAAGACACTTTTGCTGGCCAAAGCACTACTGTACCCTGGCAGCTCGATTCCTGCCCGGGGCATCCCATTCTGTGACTAAAGCAGCCTCTGTTTAAGACCATATAAGCATTTGCTCTAATCATATTTGAAATTAGGCCTGATAAAGACACTTTTGCTGGCCAAAGCACTACTGTACCCTGGCAGCTCGATTCCTGCCCGGGGCATCCCATTCTGTGACTAAAGCAGCCTCTGTTTAAGACCATATAAGCATTTGCTCTAATCATATTTGAAATTAGGCCTGATAAAGACACTTTTGCTGGCCAAAGCACTACTGTACCCTGGCAGCTCGATTCCTGCCCGGGGCATCCCATTCTGTGACTAAAGCAGCCTCTGTTTAAGACCATATAAGCATTTGCTCTAATCATATTTGAAATTAGGCCTGATAAAGACACTTTTGCTGGCCAAAGCACTACTGTACCCTGGCAGCTCGATTCCTGCCCGGGGCATCCCATTCTGTGACTAAAGCAGCCTCTGTTTAAGACCATATAAGCATTTGCTCTAATCATATTTGAAATTAGGCCTGATAAAGACACTTTTGCTGGCCAAAGCACTACTGTACCCTGGCAGCTCGATTCCTGCCCGGGGCATCCCATTCTGTGACTAAAGCAGCCTCTGCTTAAGACCATATAAGCATTTGCTCTAATCATATTTGAAATTAGGCCTGATAAAGACACTTTTGCTGGCCAAAGCACTACTGTACCCTGGCAGCTCGATTCCTGCCCGGGGCATCCCATTCTGTGACTAAAGCAGCCTCTGTTTAAGACCATATAAGCATTTGCTCTAATCATATTTGAAATTAGGCCTGATAAAGACACTTTTGCTGGCCAAAGCACTACTGTACCCTGGCAGCTCGATTCCTGCCCGGGGCATCCCATTCTGTGACTAAAGCAGCCTCTGTTTAAGACCATATAAGCATTTGCTCTAATCATATTTGAAATTAGGCCTGATAAAGACACTTTTGCTGGCCAAAGCACTACTGTACCCTGGCAGCTCGATTCCTGCCCGGGGCATCCCATTCTGTGACTAAAGCAGCCTCTGTTTAAGACCATATAAGCATTTGCTCTAATCATATTTGAAATTAGGCCTGATAAAGACACTTTTGCTGGCCAAAGCACTACTGTACCCTGGCAGCTCGATTCCTGCCCGGGGCATCCCATTCTGTGACTAAAGCAGCCTCTGTTTAAGACCATATAAGCATTTGCTCTAATCATATTTGAAATTAGGCCTGATAAAGACACTTTTGCTGGCCAAAGCACTACTGTACCCTGGCAGCTCGATTCCTGCCCGGGGCATCCCATTCTGTGACTAAAGCAGCCTCTGTTTAAGACCATATAAGCATTTGCTCTAATCATATTTGAAATTAGGCCTGATAAAGACACTTTTGCTGGCCAAAGCACTACTGTACCCTGGCAGCTCGATTCCTGCCCGGGGCATCCCATTCTGTGACTAAAGCAGCCTCTGTTTAAGACCATATAAGCATTTGCTCTAATCATATTTGAAATTAGGCCTGATAAAGACACTTTTGCTGGCCAAAGCATTACTGTACCCTGGCAGCTCGATTCCTGCCCGGGGCATCCCATTCTGTGACTAAAGCAGCCTCTGTTTAAGACCATATAAGCATTTGCTCTAATCATATTTGAAATTAGGCCTGATAAAGACACTTTTGCTGGCCAAAGCACTACTGTACCCTGGCAGCTCGATTCCTGCCCGGGGCATCCCATTCTGTGACTAAAGCAGCCTCTGTTTAAGACCATATAAGCATTTGCTCTAATCATATTTGAAATTAGGCCTGATAAAGACACTTTTGCTGGCCAAAGCACTACTGTACCCTGGCAGCTCGATTCCTGCCCGGGGCATCCCATTCTGTGACTAAAGCAGCCTCTGCTTAAGACCATATAAGCATTTGCTCTAATCATATTTGAAATTAGGCCTGATAAAGACACTTTTGCTGGCCAAAGCACTACTGTACCCTGGCAGCTCGATTCCTGCCCGGGGCATCCCATTCTGTGACTAAAGCAGCCTCTGTTTAAGACCATATAAGCATTTGCTCTAATCATATTTGAAATTAGGCCTGATAAAGACACTTTTGCTGGCCAAAGCACTACTGTACCCTGGCAGCTCGATTCCTGCCCGGGGCATCCCATTCTGTGACTAAAGCAGCCTCTGTTTAAGACCATATAAGCATTTGCTCTAATCATATTTGAAATTAGGCCTGATAAAGACACTTTTGCTGGCCAAAGCACTACTGTACCCTGGCAGCTCGATTCCTGCCCGGGGCATCCCATTCTGTGACTAAAGCAGCCTCTGTTTAAGACCATATAAGCATTTGCTCTAATCATATTTGAAATTAGGCCTGATAAAGACACTTTTGCTGGCCAAAGCACTACTGTACCCTGGCAGCTCGATTCCTGCCCGGGGCATCCCATTCTGTGACTAAAGCAGCCTCTGTTTAAGACCATATAAGCATTTGCTCTAATCATATTTGAAATTAGGCCTGATAAAGACACTTTTGCTGGCCAAAGCACTACTGTACCCTGGCAGCTCGATTCCTGCCCGGGGCATCCCATTCTGTGACTAAAGCAGCCTCTGTTTAAGACCATATAAGCATTTGCTCTAATCATATTTGAAATTAGGCCTGATAAAGACACTTTTGCTGGCCAAAGCACTACTGTACCCTGGCAGCTCGATTCCTGCCCGGGGCATCCCATTCTGTGACTAAAGCAGCCTCTGTTTAAGACCATATAAGCATTTGCTCTAATCATATTTGAAATTAGGCCTGATAAAGACACTTTTGCTGGCCAAAGCACTACTGTACCCTGGCAGCTCGATTCCTGCCCGGGGCATCCCATTCTGTGACTAAAGCAGCCTCTGTTTAAGACCATATAAGCATTTGCTCTTATTATATTTATATTATAAGACACTTTTGCTGGGCATAGGCTTACTGCTGCCTGCCAGGTGCACTTCTGTTGAGGCATCCCATTCTGTAACATAGCATACCCCTCTTTATTTACACTAAGCAGCTCTCTTATTTACACTAAGCAGGCCTGTTGGAGGCTGAGTGTTACTGCTCACTTTTGGTGTGCATTATATTCTGTTTCATATAGACCCACCGCTGCCCGGGGTTTTTTTAAATATCACCTACTACCACGCCAGTTAGACTATGTCGGGCAGACAAGTGCCTGGAAGTGAAAAGAGGAGTGGCAGAGGCCAAGATTCCGCAGGAAGAGCTCGCATCAGACTGGGGGCCAGTAGCAGCAGGAGTCACGCTGAGAGACCTAATCTGCCAGTATCTGCTAGCGGTCGGGTCTCCACCAGTAACGCATCTGCCGTGGTAGATTGGTTGACGCGCTCATCAACAACATCATCACAACTTACGTCTGAGACCCCCAGTCTAGGGTCGGTAGGTTCCTCTGACACAACCCTGAGTTGGCATGCCCCGAGAGCAGTCCCTGTCCTCCCATTGCCTCTGGCCTACGCCGTTCCCTCCCCCAGCGACGTATCCTATGCTTTGGGTTCAGCTCCACTCTTTAGTGAGGAGGACCATCAGATAGAGGACAGTCAGCAGCTACTGCCCAGCCAAGAAATGGAGGTGGCTTCTTTAGCTAGGCAGACAAATAGTGATGTGGACAGTGTCGTGGGTGCTGCGAGCGTTCCAGCTCCTGCGCCAGACACTGTTGACGAATCCACGAACATCAGTGACGTACAGCCACAACCCGGTGATGATGATGATGATGACGATGAAGCCGATCGCACTTGGGAGCCGGGTGATGAAGGGGCTTCATCGTCATCATCAGGAGAAGAGGGGTGCAGGTTGCCCCGGAGTCAGCAGCTGAGGCAGCAAAGTGGTAGCAGTCAGCATGGGGGCACAATTCCAAAGGCTGGAGCCGGCCGGGGCCGGGGCCGGGGTAGAGCACCTGCTGTGCGGCAGTCTACCTTATCGGGAGGTAGTGGAGCAGGGGTTCCTGGAGTTGGCAACAGCAGCAGTGAATCAGTGAGGCCAGGGGGTGGGAAAAGTAGCTACTCGGCAGTGTGGCAGTTTTTCCTGAGGCATCCGCAGGAGGGTAACATGGCCACATGCAAGATATGTAGGCAAAAGGTGAAGCGTGGCCAGGGTCCAAATGTTGGCACCACGGCCCTGCGTCAACATATGATGCGTCACCATAAAACGACCTGGGAGAACCGAGGCTCCCAAGGGGTGGTCCAGTCTGCTTCCTCACCAAGTGAGCTCCCAATTTCTGCCAGCCAAGGCTCCAGCACCTCAGCCGAAGGCAGCTGTGCGTCATACCCATCCTCTGTCGCTCCTGCTCCTCCTCCTCCTCCTCCAAGTCATGCATCCCGCCAGCAATCCATCAGCGAAGCCATGTCCAAGAGACAGCAGTATGCGCCCACTCATCCTACGGCGCAGAAGCTGAATGTGCTCCTGTCCAAGTTGCTGGTGCTGCAGTCGCTCCCTTTTCAGGTGGTGGAATCTGCACCTTTCAGAGAACTGATGGCTTGTGCCGAGCCGAGGTGGAGAGTCCCAAGCCGTCATTTCTTTGCCAAGAAGGCAGTACCAGCGCTGCACACTTTTGTTGAACAGAAGGTGGGCCAGTCCTTGAGCCTGTCGGTGTGTAGCAAAATACATGGCAGCGCCGACATCTGGAGCTGTAACTACGGTCAGGGGCAGTACATGTCGTTTACGGCCCACTGGGTGAATGTGGTCCCTTTGCAGCAGCAACTTGGACAGGTCACGCCGCTTCGGCCTCCGCGCTCTCTGCCCATTGGGCCTGTGACACCGTGCGACTCGGCCTCCTCATCCTCCGCCATCTCCTCACCCTCCACTGTAGGCTCAAGTCTCAGTGCCCCTCCAGTCTACCATGTGTGCAGGGCACGGAGGTGTCACGCAGTGCTTCACATGGTTTGTCTTGGCGAACGGAGTCACACAGGGGAGGAACTGCTTAAATGTATTCATCAGGAAATCCAAACATGGCTTACTCCGAGAAAACTTAAAATGGGAATCATGGTTACCGACAATGGGAAGAACATTTTGTCTGCGCTGCGCCAAGGAAGCCTGACCCATGCCCCCTGCATGGCTCACGTCTTCAATCTGGTTGTCAAGCGGTTTCTGAAGTGTTCCCCCCATCTGCAGGACATCCTAACAACTTCACGGAAACTTTGCATGCACTTCAGCCACTCCTACACTGCCAAACACACCCTTCTTGAGCTACAGCGTCAGAATGGTATCCCCCAACATAGTCTGATTTGCGATGTTTCCACCCGTTGGAATTCCACCCTTCACATGTTGGACCGATTATATGAACAGAGAAAAGCCATCACGGATTTCCTGATGATCCAAGCAGATAGGGGGACTCCCCTGTGTAACTTCAATGTCAACCAGTGGCAGCTCATACGTGACACCTGCCGTTTGCTCAGGCCCTTTGAGGAAGCCACTTTATTTGTCAGTCGGCAGGATTACGGGATGAACGACGTGATTCCACTGCTTCATGTACTGCAGCACATGTTGGAAACCATGGCTGGTCAGGGCACTGGAGACATGGCGTTTACATCTTACGGCCACATGAACCCCCTTGGAGCTGAACTGGAGGAGGAGGAGGAGGAAGAGGAGGAGGAGGAGTTGCCCAGCGAAACACAGTTTAGGCTTGGCGAAATGGCTGGTTTATCTAGTCAGCGGACAGGAGAGGAGGAGCAGGAGCAGCCAGAGGAGCTAGAGGTTTTTGAGGAAGGAGAGACAGAGGACCCGGGCACACCGTGGCAGTATGCAGTGGAGATGGAGACAGGTAGTCCATCCGAGTCACTTGCGCAAATGGCACGAAGCATGCTCACGTGCTTGCGTAGTGACCCCAGAATTGTTTCCATCTGTCGGCGGGATGACTTCTGGCTGTCCACCTTATTGGACCCTCGCTTCCGGCACAAAATGGGGGCATTTTTTAAACCCACCGAGAGGGAGGACAAACTCAACTACTACAAAGACATTCTACGTAGGCAGTTGGCCGATGCCTATCTGCGCCATGGTCCATACTCTCGCAGGTCTGACTCGAGGGGACCTCTGCGCTCACCTTCCACTGCCATGGCCGCTGGGGGGGTTGGCAGCAGCAGCAGCAGAAGCTCCATCAGCAGCAGCAGCCTCAGTCTTCAGTCGCTAATGAGTAGCTTTCTACACCCGCATAGTGAGGCTACTCATGAGCAGCAGGAAGACCTGGAGCAGGACCTGAACCAGCAGGTCATGTCATACTTTGACATGACCATGCCAACACACCTTGAGGATCCGCTGGACTTCTGGGCAGCCAAACTTGATTTGTGGCCGCAACTAGCAGAGTTTGCCCTGGAAAAGCTGTCCTGCCCGGCAAGTAGCGTGCCATCTGAGCGGGTGTTTAGTGCGGCGGGGGCCATAGTTACGGCGAGGAGAACTCGTCTGTCAACTAAAAATGTGGAGAGACTCACCTTTGTCAAAATGAATCAGGGATGGATCAGCCAGGATTTCCACCCACCAATGCCTGATGCATGCGACTAGATTCAGCATGGTGCCACGTTTTACACTTTCCAAATGGTGCAAAACATATTTATGTCTTTAGGCCATTTTTTGGGCTCCTGCTGCTGCTACTGTCAACTCCTGCCAACTCCAGGGTGTGATTCATCCAATTTTTGGGCTCCTGAAGCCAACTCCAGTGTATATTTGGGCTCCTGCTGCTGCTGCTGCCAACTTCTGCCAACTCCAGGGTGTGATTCATCCAATTTTTGGGCTCCTGAAGCCAACTCCAGTGTATATTTGGGCTCCTGCTGCTGCTGCTGCCAACTTCTGCCAACTCCAGGGTGTGATTCATCCAATTTTTGGGCTCCTGAAGCCAACTCCAGTGTATATTTGGGCTCCTGCTGCTGCTACTGTCAACTCCTGCCAACTCCAGGGTGTGATTCATCCAATTTTTGGGCTCCTGAAGCCAACTCCAGTGTATATTTGGGCTCCTGCTGCTGCTGCTGCCAACTTCTGCCAACTCCAGGGTGTGATTCATCCAATTTTTGGGCTCCTGAAGCCAACTCCAGTGTATATTTGGGCTCCTGCTGCTGCTACTGTCAACTCCTGCCAACTCCAGGGTGTGATTCATCCAATTTTTGGGCTCCTGAAGCCAACTCCAGTGTATATTTGGGCTCCTGCTGCTGCTGCTGCCAACTTCTGCCAACTCCAGGGTGTGATTCATCCAATTTTTGGGCTCCTGAAGCCAACTCCAGTGTATATTTGGGCTCCTGCTGCTGCTGCTGCCAACTTCTGCCAACTCCAGGGTGTGATTCATCCAATTTTTGGGCTCCTGAAGCCAACTCCAGTGTATATTTGGGCTCCTGCTGCTGCTGCTGTCAACTCCTGCCAACTCCAGGGTGTGATTCATCCAATTTTTGGGCTCCTGAAGCCAACTCCAGTGTATATTTGGGCTCCTGCTGCTGCTGCTGCCAACTTCTGCCAACTCCAGGGTGTGATTCATCCAATTTTTGGGCTCCTGAAGCCAACTCCAGTGTATATTTGGGCTCCTGCTGCTGCTGCTGTCAACTCCTGCCAACTCCAGGGTGTGATTCATCCAATTTTTGGGCTCCTGAAGCCAACTCCAGTGTATATTTGGGCTCCTGCTGCTGCTGCTGCCAACTTCTGCCAACTCCAGGGTGTGATTCATCCAATTTTTGGGCTCCTGAAGCCAACTCCAGTGTATATTTGGGCTCCTGCTGCTGCTGCTGTCAACTCCTGCCAACTCCAGGGTGTGATTCATCCAATTTTTGGGCTCCTGAAGCCAACTCCAGTGTATATTTGGGCTCCTGCTGCTGCTGCTGTCAACTCCTGCCAACTCCAGGGTGTGATTCATCCAATTTTTGGGCTCCTGAAGCCAACTCCAGTGTATATTTGGGCTCCTGCTGCTGCTGCTGCCAACTTCTGCCAACTCCAGGGTGTGATTCATCCAATTTTTGGGCTCCTGAAGCCAACTCCAGTGTATATTTGGGCTCCTGCTGCTGCTACTGTCAACTCCTGCCAACTCCAGGGTGTGATTCATCCAATTTTTGGGCTCCTGAAGCCAACTCCAGTGTATATTTGGGCTCCTGCTGCTGCTGCTGCCAACTTCTGCCAACT
Organism: Gastrophryne carolinensis; assembly: GCA_027917425.1. Taxonomy (NCBI): domain Eukaryota; kingdom Metazoa; phylum Chordata; class Amphibia; order Anura; family Microhylidae; genus Gastrophryne; species Gastrophryne carolinensis. The sequence continues at coordinate 438,164,594 of CM051238.1, read as the reverse complement.
CCAGGGTGTGATTCATCCAATTTTTGGGCTCCTGAAGCCAACTCCAGTGTATATTTGGGCTCCTGCTGCTGCTGCTGTCAACTCCTGCCAACTCCAGGGTGTGATTCATCCAATTTTTGGGCTCCTGAAGCCAACTCCAGTGTATATTTGGGCTCCTGCTGCTGCTGCTGCCAACTTCTGCCAACTCCAGGGTGTGATTCATCCAATTTTTGGGCTCCTGAAGCCAACTCCAGTGTATATTTGGGCTCCTGCTGCTGCTGCTGCCAACTTCTGCCAACTCCAGGGTGTGATTCATCCAATTTTTGGGCTCCTGAAGCCAACTCCAGTGTATATTTGGGCTCCTGCTGCTGCTGCTGTCAACTCCTGCCAACTCCAGGGTGTGATTCATCCAATTTTTGGGCTCCTGAAGCCAACTCCAGTGTATATTTGGGCTCCTGCTGCTGCTGCTGTCAACTCCTGCCAACTCCAGGGTGTGATTCATCCAATTTTTGGGCTCCTGAAGCCAACTCCAGTGTATATTTGGGCTCCTGCTGCTGCTGCTGTCAACTCCTGCCAACTCCAGGGTGTGATTCATCCAATTTTTGGGCTCCTGAAGCCAACTCCAGTGTATATTTGGGCTCCTGCTGCTGCTGCCAACTTCTGCCAACTCCAGGGTGTGATTCATCCAATTTTTGGGCTCCTGAAGCCAACTCCAGTGTATATTTGGGCTCCTTCTGCCCCTCATAGTGATGCCACTTCAACTCTCTGCAATTGTGCCGCTCTGCGATTCTATTAGCGATGCCTCTGATCTGCATGTGATATTTCTTAAAAGTATTATTTAACTAACCCAGCACGCATCCTGTGCGTGTTACAGCAAGGCTGAATGGTTTACAACCCTATTGAGGCTGTAGGAGGCTCAGAAATAGCCGTTTTTAATAGCGATTCGTCGCGAATTTATTCGGGTCGAAACGATTTTTGTCGGAAAATTCGGCGAATCAGTCGAATCGAATTTTTCAAAAGTTCGCTCATCTCTACCAGGTACATTGGTGCTACATACCTGCCGTCAATAACGGCCCCTTGCACTTTACCACATACCCCCCCCCTTTGTTCAACCCTGAGGGGGTGGACACATGCCAAACAATGTGCTCGGAACAGGGCATCCGCGTTACCCAATAATCGTCCCGCTCTGTGCTCTACTGTAAACTTGAAGTTTTGTAATGACAAGAACCATCGGGTGACCCTGGCATTCCTGTCCTTAGCCTGGCACATCCACTTGAGGGGAGAGTGGTCCGTAATCAGCCGGAACCTTCTCCCCAGCAAGTAGTAGCGAAGAGACTCCAGGGCCCATTTAATGGCCAAACACTCCCTCTCCACTATACTATACCGGGTCTCCGCGGGTGTTAATTTGCGACTCATGTAGACAACGGGGTGCTCCTCCCCGTTGACTTCCTGAGACAGTACAGCACCGAGACCTACCTCGGAGGCATCGGTCTGCACTATGAACTCCCTCTTAAAGTCGGGTGTCACCAACACCGAAGACCCACACAGGGCAGACTTCAAAGCGGAGAACGCTTTTTCGGCCTGTTCATTCCACTTCACCATGACAGACTTGCGTCCCTTTAACAGGTCTGTCAATGGTGCCGCTAGGGTGGCAAAATTGGGAATGAACCGCATATAATATCCCACCAACCCCAGAAATTACTTTACCTGGCGGGTGGTGTTAGGCCGTGGCCAGTTACGGATGGCTTCTAGTTTGTTCACCTGGGGCTTGACCACTCCTCGTCCAATCACATAGCCCAGGTATTTTGTTTCTTCTAGGCCTAAAGCACATTTTTTCGGGTTTGCCGTCAACCCAGCCTTCCTGAGGGAATCCACTACGGCCTGGACTTTGGGTAGGTGACTTTCCCAATCCGTGCTATGGATAATTATATCGTCCAGATATGCCGAAGCATACCGACGATGTGGCCTGAGGACAATATCCATTAACCTTTGGAACGTAGCGGGAGCGCCGTGTAACCCAAAGGGTAATACCTTGTATTGGAACAGTCCCTCTGGTGTAATAAAGGCTGTTTTCTCCTTGGCAGCCTCAGTTAAGGGCACCTGCCAGTACCCTTTTGTGAGGTCCAAAACCGAAAAGTACCTGGCTTGGCCTAGCTTCTCAATGAGTTCATCTACCCGGGGCATAGGGTAGGCATCAAACTTGGAAACTTCATTAAGTTTGCAGAAATCGTTACAGAACCGCAACGTACCATCGGGCTTGGGAATCAAGACTATGGGGCTGGCCCACTCACTCTTTGATTCTTCAATCACATCTAACCGGAGCATTTGCTGCACTTCCTCCGCGATAGCTTGTCGCCGGGACTCAGGTACCCGGTAAGGCATCAACCGGATCTTGACCTGAGGTTCCGTGACAACATCATGTTGGATGACCGAAGTGCGCCCAGGGAGTTCTGAAAACACGTCTGTGTTTCTGCTAATAAACCAACATGTGAAGGGTGGAATTCCAACGGGTGGAAACATTGCAAATCAGACTATGTTGGGGGGATACAGTTCTGACGCTGTAGCTCAAGAAGGGTGTGTTTGGCGGTGTATGAGTGGCTGAAGTGCATGCAAAGTTTCCTTGAAGTTGTTAGGATGTCTTGCATATGGGGGAACACTTCAGAAACCGCTTGACAACCAGATTGAAGACGTGAGCCATGCAGGGCGCATGGGTCAGGCTTCCTTGGCGCAGCGCAGACAAAATGTTCTTCCCATTGTTGGTAACCATGATTCCCATTTTAAGTTTTCTTGGAGTAAGCCATGTTTGGATTTCCTGATGAATATATTTAAGCAGTTCCTCCCCTGTGTTCGTTCGCCAAGACAAACCATGTGAAGCACTGCGTGACACCTCCGTGCCCTGCACACATGGTAGACTGGAGGGGCACTGAGACTTGAGCCTACAGTGGAGGGTGAGGAGATGGCGGAGGATGAGGAGGCCGAGTCGCACGGTGTCACAGGCCCAACGGGCAGGGAGCGCGGAGGCCGAAGTGGCGTGACCTGTCCAAGTTGCTGCTGCTGCTGGGCCGTAAACGACATGTACTGTCCCTGACTGTAGTTACAGCTCCAGATGTCTGCGCTGCCATGCACTTTGCTACACACCGACAGGCTCAAGGACTGGCCCACCTTCTGTTCAACAAAAGTGTGCAGCGCTGGTACTGCCTTCTTGGCAAAGAAATGACGGCTTGGGATTCTCCACCTTGGCTCGGCACAAGCCATCAGTTCTCTGAAAGGTGCAGAGTCCACCATCTGAAAAGGGAGCGACTGCAGCACCAGCAACTTGGTACCGTAAGATGAGTGGGAGCATACTGCTGTCTCTTGGACATGGCTTTGCTGATGGATTGCTGGCAGGATGCATGACTTGGAGGAGGAGCAGGAGTGACAGAGGATGGGTATGATGCACAGCTGCCTTCGGCTGAGGTGCTGGAGCCTTGGCTGGCAGAAATTGGGAGCGGCGTGCCACTTGGTGAGGAAGCTGGCCTGACCACCCCTTGTGAGCCTCGGTTCTCCCAGGTCGCTTTATGGTGACGCATCATATGTTGACGCAGGGCCGTGGTGCCAACATTTGGGCCCTGGCCACGCTTCACCTTCTGCCTACATATCTTGCATGTGGCCATGTTACCCTCCTGCGGATGCTTCAAGAAAAACTGCCACACTGCCGAGTAGCTACTTTTCCCACCAACAGGCCTCACTGATTCACTGCTACTGTCGCCAACTCCAGGAACCCCTGCTCCACTACCTCCCGATAAGGTAGCCTGACGTGCAGCAGGTGCTCTACCCCGGCCCCGTTTGGCTCCAGGCTTTACAATTGTGCCCCCATGCTGACTGCCAACCATGCTGCTAACACCTTGCTGCCTGAGCTGCTGACTCCGGGGCAACCTGCGCCCCTCTTCTCCTGATGATGATGATGAAGCCCCTTCATCACCCGGCTCCCAAGTGTGATCGGCTTCATCATCATCATCATCATCATCACCGAGTTGTGGCTGTACGTCACTGATGTTCTCAGTTTCCTCAGTGTCTGGCGCAGGAGCTGGAAAGCTTGCAACACCCACGACACTGTCCACATCAGTATTTGTCTGCCGAGCTAAAGAAGCCACCTCCATTTCATGGCTGGGCAGTAGCTGCTGACTGTCCTCTATCTGATCGTCCTCCTCACTAAAGAGTGGAGCTGAACCCAAAGCATAGGATACGTCGCTGGGGAGGGAACGGCGTAGGACAGAGGCAATGGGAGGAAAGGGACTGCTCTCGGGGCATGCCAACTCAGGGTTGTGTCAGAGGAACCTACCGACCCTAGACTGGGGGTCTCAGATGTAACTTGTGATGATGTTGATGAGCGCGTTAACCAATCTACCACGGCAGAAGCGTTACTGGTGGAGACACGACCACTAGCAGATACTGGCAGATCAGGTCTCTCACCATGACTCCTGCTGCCACTCGCCCCTAGTCTGCTGCGACCTCTGCCTGCAGAATCTTGGCCTCTGCCACTCATCTTTGAACTTCCTGGCACTTGCCTGCCTGACATTTTTATGTCATTTTTATTGCTTATTTTGTATAACAGATAGGGTGCTAGGTGCAAGTTTGGGATACCCTGCGGCCTGGTGTAATGACAGCAGACAGAAACCAATGCCAAATTAAATAACTGAGTACAGCTGAGGCTGAAGCACACTAATTTTGTATAACAGAAAGGGTGCTAGGTGCAAGTTTGGGATACCCTGTGGCCTGGTGTAATGACAGCAGACAGAAACCAATGCAAAATTATATAACTTAGTACAGCTGAGGCTGAAACACGCTTATTTTGTATAACAGGTAGGGTGCTAGGTGCAAGTTTGGGATACCCTGCGGCCTGGTGTAATGACAGCAGACAGAAACCAATGCAAAATTAAATAACTTAGTACAGCTGAGGCTGAAACACGCTTATTTTGTATAACAGATAGGGTGCTAGGTGCAAGTTTGGGATACCCTGCGGCCTGGTTTAATGACAGCAGACAGAAACCAATGCAAAATTAAATAACTTTGTAAAGCTGAGGCAGAAGCACGCTTATGTTGTATAACAGATAGGGTGCTAGGTGCAAGTTTGGGATACCCTGCGGCCTGGTGTAATGACAGCAGACAGAAACCAATGCAAAATCAAATAACTTAGTACAGCTGAGGCTGAAACACGCTTATTTTGTATAACAGATAGGGTGCTAGGTGCAAGTTTGGGATACCCTGCGGCCTGGTGTAATGACAGCAGACAGAAACCAATGCAAAATTAAATAACTTAGTACAGCTGAGGCTGAAACACGCTTATTTTGTATAACAGATAGGGTGCTAGGTGCAAGTTTGGGATACCCTGCGGCCTGGTGTAATGACAACAGACAGAAACCAATGCAAAATTAAATATCTTAGTAAAGCTGAGGCAGAAGCACGCTTATTTTGTATAACAGATATGGTGCTAGGTGCAAGTTTGGGATACCCTGCGGCCTGGTGTAATGACAGCAGACAGAAACCAATGCAAAATAAAATAACTTAGTACAGCTGAGGCTGAAGCACACTTATTTTGTATAACAGATCGGGTGCTAGCTGCAAGTTTGGGATACCCTGCGGCCTGGTGTAATGACAGCAGACAGAAACCAATGCAAAATTAAATAACTTAGTACAGCTGAGGCTGAAACACGCTTATTTTGTATAACAGATAGGGTGCTAGGTGCAAGTTTGGGATACCCTGCGGCCTGGTGTAATGACAGCAGACAGAAACCAATGCAAAATTAAATAACTTAGTACAGCTGAGGCTGAAACACGCTTATTTTGTATAACAGATAGGGTGCTAGGTGCAAGTTTGGGATACCCTGTGGCCGGGTGTAATGACAGCAGACAGAAACCAATGCAAAATTAAATAACTTAGTACAGCTGAGGCAGAAGCACGCTTATTTTGTATAACAGATAGGGTGCTAGGTACAAGTTTGGGATACCCTGCGGCCTGGTGTAATGACAGCAGACAGAAACCAATGCAAAATTATATAACTTAGTACAGCTGAGGCTGAAACACGCTTATTTTGTATAACAGATAGGGTGCTAGGTGCAAGTTTGGGATACCCTGCGGCCTGGTTTAATGACAGCAGACAGAAACCAATGCAAAATTAAATAACTTAGTACAGCTGAGGCTGAAACACGCTTATTTTGTAAAACAGATAGGGTGCTAGGTGCAAGTTTGGGATACCCTGTGGCCTGGTGTAATGACAGCAGACAGAAACCAATGCAAAATTAAATAACTTAGTAAAGCTGAGGCAGAAGCACGCTTATTTTGTATAACAGATAGGGTGCTAGGTGCAAGTTTGGGATACCCTGCGGCCTGGTGTAATGACAGCAGGCAGAAACCAATGCAAAATTAAATAACTTAGTACAGCTGAGGCTGAAACACGCTTATTTTGTATAACAGATAGGGTGCTAGGTGCAGGTGTGGGATTTTGTATAAAAGATAGGGTCACATGCTGAAATGGAATGCCCATGTGGGCTGGGGATTTTACAGCAGACCAAAAAAATTAAAACTAATCGAGCTATAAGAAATGTTAAATGTGCCACTGCCAACATGGGAGGCACAGTGGCCAGGAATTTTTACAGCACAAAACACAGCAATTTAAAACTGATCTGGCAAATGAAGTGAAATTAAAATAAAAAAAGCTTTCTTTCCCTGTCACTTTCTCTGCTGTCCCTGCCTGGATCGTTCCTGATTTTTCACTATCTTTCCCTATCTTTCCCTGGCTCTCCCTGGCACTCTGTTACTCTCTCCCTGTCTGTAGCAACTTAGCAAGCTCCGTTGTCTGTGCACTGCAAGTCTCAAATGCGCACAAGCAAGATGGCCGCTGCTTTATATAGCACTGTGACGTCACCGGGCTTCCTGGCTGCTGATAGGCTGCATGTGACTGTCCCATCATAACTTGCCCCAGGGTACATGTCTGGACATGAGCCGTCCACAATCTTAGAATGCCTGTCAATGAAATAAATGGAGTTTAAAGGAAAACTTTGATTGATCGAATCGCGGGAAATTCGGATTCGTACAGAATCTAATTTTTAATGAAATCCGGGTTTGTCCGGATCGATTCGCTCATCTCTAGTCGCCACACATAACACACCCTGTTTAAATTGTTACCTCCACTACAAGGCACACCCTAGGGGCATGTGTTAATCTATGGCTTTGTGCCTCATTTTACACGTATATATATCACAAAAAACACAGAGCTAATGAAAAGTTCATTCAATCAGAGCATGAGGCCTCTAGCCACAGCATCCCTCGGTGCATGTATCAATCTTTTGAACACGTGGGCCCACCACCACCAGGTTTATGCTCTTACCAGATGTCCCAGCTTTAATGGCATGAATGAATCAAATATAGTTCCATCTCCAGTAGCATCCAAATCAGATACAGGCTCCTGCCCAATAACTAGTAGCACCACTTCAGGTCTTCTTTAAAGTTCAAATCAAAGATTCTCATAGATAAGCTCCCACAAACAAGGCATGCAGCATGTAGGGAAGACACAAAATGCGAAGACTAGTGTAATATTGCTAAAAAAAACATTTAATACTAAAAAGCAGTGGCAAATGCACTCACAAAAGTGTAATAAAAACCAGCATAGAATATCCAGCAAGGCCAATAACAGTGGATCTCACCGCTCGGCGCAGCAAACATCAGCCATAAAAGAATCCACAGCTCCCGCTGCAAAAAGGTAGATAAAAGGTCCAAATCCCAACGCGTTTCACCCATTTTACACGTAGCTCACATTTCACATACACATTAACATTACTAGGCAGGAATAGTCGGAATGTCCGTGTCCTGTCGTGCCGAGTGTCCCTCTAAGGCCACAGGATGTAGCAGGCCCAGCACCATCTCCTCAGCTCGGGTAAATTGCAGTTTTGTGGGGAATCCGCCGCCAGTTTGTAAGCTGAAAAAGAAAGTGGGACACATTTAGCTAAATGTTTGCAATACAAGACGAAGCCAAATCCACAAAGTATATATGTACCTGTAATTACGCCGTTTATTTTCTTTCTTCTGTGCTGCATACTTGAGGTCCGATATTTTCCTTTGTATCTGCTCCACATCTTTGAGCTCTTCCCCCGCTGCATTGACCTGTCTGGTGACCTCCTCCAAAATCTCGGCTTTGCGCTGCTTGCTTGTAGCTTTGGATCTGCGCCCATATAGCTCATCATAATACAAGGTGAGGCCAATGCCAGAGTTTGTGCCTCACCAAACCTGCCACTCAAGTGGCCTCTGCGCAATGTGCGCCCTGTTGTTTGTGGTTCTGGCTCCTCAGTGTTTGGTGCAAAATCAGGGGACATTCTGGCCTGGCTTTGTGGGTGTGAAATTACTGACTGCTGGCTGGCTGCAGATTGAACCGGACTTGGAAAGGGACTGGGTGAGAGTGGATGGGTGGCCACTGAAGTCGCAGGTGTAGATGTGGCATATTCAGCCTGCCTTGACACCTGTGCCGGTGTAGAACGTGGCCGAGGAGGAGAGGGTGTTGTGGAGGAAGCCATGATGGGGCCCTGTGCCTCTGTGGGCCCTTAGAATACCCATGCCCCTTGGAGGTAGACAGCCGGTCCAGGGGTGACCGAGAGCTTGAGCTTTGGGGCCTGGGCCTTGCCCTCTTGGCCGCTGATTTTGACCCCCGTGCGGGTGGGGAGGGCGAACTCGGACTTCTGGGGCTGTGCCTTGCCCTCTTGGCATGAGCCTTGTGGCCACGTGCGGGTGGTGTTTATGGGGAGGTTGAGCTGCTGGGGCTTCTTTCCCGGTGTCTCCTTTTTGTTGGCTTGCCATGGTAGCCACGTGGGTGGGGTGATGGTGACCTTGGGGGGCTGGGGCTTCGCACCCTCTTGGTCCCTTTTTTCCCTTCCGTTGGGGTTGGCTTTCTGGCCTGTGGCTTCCTTTTTCCAGCGGCCTCCCTTTTTTGGGTAGTCGTGGTTGGTGCCTTTGGCTGGGCAATGCGGGTTGTCCGCAACTTCGTTTTGGTCATCTGAGACCGAGTCTTGGGCCCTTCAGCAGGCTCCTGCCGTTTGGATGGCTGTTTGCTGGTGCCCTCGTTTGCTGGTTTTTGTTGAGCTTTTTTAGGTGCCATTGCTCATGAACTCTGAAAGAGAATGAGCTGTGTGTCCAGGACACTTTAGATAAGAATGGCGGGGTCTCACCGTTCGTCTGGCCATGCAGGACCCGGAAACCGCAGGGGCATTACTTATCTGCTGCAGACAAGAGGCAAGATGGCGCCCACAATCTTCACCCGCCAACAAGAAGAGATCATCATGCTTGTAAGTGTCTTTTAATGCCTTTGATTTGCCATCTAAATGCATACCTAGCCCTTAAGGAGGCGCAGGAAGAAACGGTTGGTTTCAAAAGTGTCTAAAACTACCTGCCAAACCGAAGTGAGGGCCCACACGTGCAAACCAACACTGAGGCCAGCTTCAAGGATTGTATTAGGCTACAAATGTGTCTGTTAATGTCATTTAGTCAAATGATCGATTGTTGACAGATATTTGTATGCAGATTGAACTAAATCCTAGTTTTATTTTGTGTTTTGTAGACCATGCTGGAGCGCAGGTATGACTACCTGCCCAACACTTTTGAGAAGTGCACCGTTGCCCTGGAGATCATTGCCAAAATCCAACATCAGACAGACACCACCTTCACCCACACGCAGATCATGCAGCATTGGTTGGACCTGAAACGGCTGCACATGCCCCGGGTAAGGCGGTTTTTCGGAATCCATTTCCCTAGTAAGTACATAGCGATTGCATGCCAGGTGTAACTCATGCAGAAGGTAGGCATTTATTTATAATTGTTTTTCTTTTCTAGTGTTGGAAATGGAGTACCGAATCCACCGCACCCAGAGGCGCACAGGCCGACCAGTGCTGCATGAATCTGCAGCTGAAGGTGAAGGTGGTGGCTCTCCAGGGCGATGGTCCTACCCCTCCTCTGTTGGTTCCTCAGACCAGCCCCTGGACCTTTCCACAGAGGAGGGGCGGCACGGCGTGGGCAGGGAGTCGTACCCAGCGACGCAGGTGGGAGCCTCTGGTATGTGACTCTTCATGTAACCGCACACACATATACATGCTATTTCCACCCAAGCTGATTCACTTAATCTGTTTTGTAGATGCTTCTGGAGCGGGTGAAGATGTGCAGGCTGCAGCAGATGTCGCCCAGGAGGCACAGGGAGAAGGTGAGTGATGTGACACACACATTGAAAATGACATTTGATTACTGTTGACTAAGAGGCTTATTCATCATTAGCTGCAGGTAGCGACAGATGAGCGTCTGTAGCGGCATTTTCAGAGCGCCCGCTAGTAGTCACTGTGCTCAGCCGTGGGTCGCTACTATATAGCGACTCAGTCGCTGTACAGTAATGTTGAATACATTGTGAGGAGTCACTATTTGACCAGTACAGCACTGTATGGGAGCGCATGTTAGCGACTGCTCATAGTGACCGACTCACACCATTTTCAGCAAAAAAACAGCCTCCCAAATCTCTGGTGCTGAAAATTACTTGTTTGAAGCCCAGAGCGCAGGAGGCGGTGTGTTTAAAGTCTGTTTTTAAGCATCTATCAACTAGTAACAAAGCGAAAACATATGGAATTAAATTGTAGCAACATTGTAACATGAACACTTTAATGCCAGACCTGTAATGTCATTTCTGAAGAAATATTTAAAAAATGTTAAAAATGTGAAAAAACAGCTTTTTCAGTGCCAGAAGAGGTCACAGATTTATTTGTGCCTTTTGGGGAAAAAAAAAAAAAACCCGTTTAAAGAGAAGAAAAGGTTCATTCATTGAAATGTATGGGGGAGCGACAGGTAGCGAGAGGTCATACCTGGCGCTGTGCAAGGCTGAACGCTGGCGCTGTTCGCAGAGGCTTTGAAAATGATGAATCAGACGCTACATGCCGCTATCCCAGTCGCTAAACAGATTTTGCTTGATAAATGTGGAATTGCGTGCCATGTCCGGCGTTGACCAGTCGCTTTATGTCGCTACCTCTCATTAACCAGGCGCTACCTAATGCTATCCTTTCTTAAATAACCCCCTAAGACATTATAAGTGACCCTATTTGCCATGTCTCGACAGCCTCTACTTCACAACAGTGGCAGGGCCCAGGACGTAGGGATGTCCCCAACGAGGCATCTGTCGGCCACCAACCAAGTAAGTTGTAATGTCATTCTTTGCAGTATGTGTTAAGTGACATGATCACCCAGATACATCAAGCCATAGTCAATGGCATTAGCAGAATGACCTCTGCCCACTTGCTTAGAGTAATTACTTAGCAGACTGACATATGTCGTCCTGATTTATGTTGCCAACTAAAAAACATTCCATTCACAGGTGAGACACATGTATTTGTCTCTAAGTAATTTTTTCACAAAAATTTGATATAGGGACCACACAGGCAAGAGTGGAAGAAATGAATCGAAGGGTCCTTGAGTTGGTGGCCGATATGCAGCAGCTGGTTGACTCGTTGGGGACAACAGAAGAATAGTGTTCTGGGTCCTGTCACTGTTTATTTTTTCTGTAAATAGTTTTTAATATTTTAAACTTTTACACATTTTAAAGTTTATTCCCTTTTACATTTTCTAAAAAAAAAAATTTTCAAATGGCCCAAAAAATGGCCTTCTGCTAAAAAAAAAAAAAACTAAACAAAAATAAAATTTTCAGTGTCATTTTTTAACACAAATAGATTAACACCAAACGAAGGGTGAAATAAATATTTAGAGATGAAGATTCAGATGACCGGGAAGTGGTTTGGGTAAGTTTTAGGGGCCGAAAATGAAAGAAGAACCTAACCTCGAAGTGGTTTGGGTAAGTTTTAGGGGCCGAAAATGGAAGAAGAACCTTACCGCGAAGTGGTTTGGGTAAGTTTTAGGGGCCGAAAATGGAAGAAGAACCTAACCGGGAAGTGGTTTGGGTAAGTTTTAGGGGCCGAAAATGGAAGAAGAACCTAACCGGGAAGTGGTTTGGGTAAGTTTTAGGGGCCAAAAATGGAAGAAGAACCTAACCGGGAAGTGGTTTGGGTAAGTTTTAGGGGCCAAAAATGGAAGAAGAACCTAACCGGGAAGTGGTTTGGGTAAGTTTTAGGGGCCTAAAATGGAAGAAGAACCTAACCGGGAAGTGGTTTGGGTAAGTTTTAGGGGCCTGAAATGGAAGAAGAACCTAACCGGGAAGTGGTTTGGGTAAGTTTTAGGGGCCTAAAATGGAAGAAGAACCTAACCGGGAAGTGGTTTGGGTAAGTTTTAGGGGCCTAAAATGGAAGAAGAACCTAACTGGGAAGTGGTTTGGGTAAGTTTTAGGGGACTAAAATGGAAGAAGAACCTAACCGGGAAGTGGTTTGGGTAAATTTTAAGGGTCCAAAAGGGAAGATGGGGGATAGTGCTAAGTGGTTGTGGTGAGCTTAAAGGGTCCAAAAGGGAAGGTGGAGGATAGCGCTAAGTGGTTGTGGTGAGCTTTAAGGGTCCAAAAATACAACTTTGTGAAGTACTCACCTGTAGAGTTGGTATTATACGCAGACAGCACGTCCTGCTCCAGACATAGTCCTTACGTGTGGGTATACCTCCGCCTTCAGCGCCGTGCACTGCAGAAATGAAGAAAAGAAGCTCCTCCCGGCCCTACATATACCTCAGGACCTCCCACAAATCCCCAGCATTAAAAAGCAGTGAGAATGAGAGGCCAGGAGAAACAACCACCCAAAACTGGCAAAAATATCAAAGATAACAATCACCAAACAAGGGATCCAGAACAAAGTGAAATCAGGGTGGGGTGGAGCAGGACGTGCTGTCTGCGTATAATACCAACTCTACAGGTGAGTACTTCACAGAGTTGTATTATTCTAAGCAGACAGGACGTCCTGCTCCAGACATAGTCCTTACGTGTGGGACATCCAATAGCAGTGTCCGTAAGAAGGGTGGGATCCCCAACAGAAAGGCAACAGCAAGCAGTTTAAACTACAGCTGCCTGCAAAACCTTGCGGCCAAACACAGCGTCAGCTGAGGCCTTAACATCAACCTTGTAAAACTTTGTAAAGGTGTGAACAGAAGACCAAGTAGCGGCCATTCAAACTTGCTCCACAGAGGCCTGGTGCTGAAAAGCCCAAGAAGCCCCAACAGCTCTAGTAGAATGAGCAGTAAGACGAAAGGGGGAAGTCTTCCCCTTAGTAGTATAGGCTTGAACCACAGCCTGACGAATCCATTTACTGATGGTAGACTTGGCGGGAGCCAAACCCTTCCTAGGCCCGTGGGGCACAACGAAGAGAGCATCCGTTTTCCTAAAGGCCTGAGTGGTAACCAGGTAAGATTTGACACCTAACCACATCCAGTGAATGCAAAACCCTCTCCTTAGGGTTACTAGGATTAGGGCACAAGGAAGGAAGTACAATATCTTGATTCAAGTGAAATGCAGACAGCACCTCAGGCAGAAAGTCTGGCTTGAAGCGAAACACCACCTTATCCCGGTGTCTCTCAAAGTAGAAGTCTGAATAGACAAGGCAGCCAATTCAGACACTCGTCTGACCGAGGTAATAGCTACCAGAAAGACCACCTTGAGCGTGAGAACAGCCAGAGCTGCCTCATGAATAGGCTCAAAAGGAGGACCCTGCAGGGCCGATTAAACCAAATTCAGATCCCAAACAGGAACCATAGGCTTGCGAGGGGGGCGCACATGAGTGACCCCTTGAAAGAAAGTCTTGATAAGAGAGTGCTGGGCAAAGGTCTTCTGAAAGAAGATAGACAGGGCCGAAACCTGGCCCTTCAGAGTACTAAGCTTAAGACCTAAGTCTAGACAATGTTGTAAAAACTCCAGCACCCTGGAGACTAAGAATTCCTGGCAGGGAAGAGACCTGGATTCACACCAGTCAATGTAGGCACGCCATACCCTATAATATATAGCAGAAGAAGTCTTCTTCCTGGCTTGCACCATGGTAGCCACTACAGGAGCGGACAAACCCTTTTCTTTCAAGATGGTGGTTTCAATACCCAAGCCGTCAAAGCCAGAGTTAGTAAATTGGGATGGCGTAGAGACCCTTGAGTTAGAAGGTCTGGTATCCTTGGTAGTTCGTAATGATCTACTGCCATTTGAACCACGTCTGTGAACCACACTCTTCTTGGCCACCTTGGGGTAACCAGAATCGTGGGTACCCCTTCCAGAGCTATCTTGCGTAGCACTCTGCCCAGAAGGGGAATTGGTGGAAACGCATACAGGAGCCGAAACTCCCTCCAAGACATTGACAGAGCATCCGAGGCCAGAGCCAGAGGGTCCTGGGACAGGGATACAAAGCTTGGGAGCTTGTGATTGTGACGGGACGCAAACAGATCCACGTCTGGGAGACCCCAACGGTGACACAGAGACTGAAAAACCGTGTTGGAGAGGGACCACTCCCCCTGACGGGACGACCCCCTGCTCAGGGCATCTGCTAGCAGATTTTCCGCCCCCGGAATGTACACAGCCGAGATGCATTGAACATTGGTCTCTGCCCATGATAGAATCAGAGACACCTCCTGGAGAGCACCCTTGCTCCGGGTTCCTCCCTGATGATTGATGTAGGCTACTGCCGTCCTGTTGTCTGAGCGTACCTGAATCGCCAGACCCTTCAGGTGCTGAGTCAATTGTTCCAGCACCAATCTGACCGCCCTGAGCTCCAGAACATTGATGGGTAGATGGGCCTCCTGAGGACCCCATCTCCCCTGGAAACGCAGGGACTTCCAGAATCCCCCCCAGCCCGAGAGATTGGCATCTGTTGTGACCGTCTCCCAGGAGGGAGCCAGAAAGGATCTGCCCCTCGTCAAGTTCCCGTGGTCCAGCCACCACACAAGGGATTGTCTGACCGAGGGGGGAAGCACCCAGATCTCGTCCAAGGACGCTGGGTCCTTGTTCCAAACTGACAGAAGGTGAAGTTCTCAAATGAATTTGCGCAAAGGGCACCGCCTCGAAGCTTGCCACCATCGAGCCCACCAACTGCATTCCCTGCCGGATGGAGGGATGAGGGCTCGAGAGCAGGGACCTCACCTGTAGTGTCAGAGCTTCCACCTTCTGTGGAGGAAGGAATATCCTTGACTGAACTGAATCCAGAATCATCCCCAGAAACGATGTCACTGAGGAGGGGGACAGAGAAGACTTTGGGTAATTGATCACCCAGCCGAAGGATTCCAGAGTGGCCACCACCGACCGCGTGTCCAGCTCTGCCTGTTGCAGAGACTGAGCTGAGATGAGTATATCGTCCAGGTAGGGCAACACTCGTATGCCTTTTTGTCTCATTAGAGACATTACTCCTGCCAGCACCTTGGTGAATACCCTGGGGGCAGACGTAAGTCCGAATGGCAGAGACACAAACTGGTAATGCTGATCCATCAGCGCGAATCTGAGAAACCTTTGATGCCCTGGGAACACCGGAACGTGCAGGTAAGCGTCCTTGATGTCCACAGATGTCATGAAGTCCCCTGGGCGCAGCGAGGCGATGGCCGAGCGCAGAGTTTCCATACGAAAATGTCTGTTTCTCACAAATCTGTTTAATATTTTCAAATCCAGAATGGGTCTGACTGACCCGTCCTTTTTGGGCACCGTGAAAAGGTTGGAATAAAACCCCATGCCCCTGTCCTCTGAGGGGACCTTGCAACTGACTCCGAGGTCTAGAAGGCCCTGCACAGCCAGCATCAAGACTTGCGCTGAGGCAGGATCCTGTGGGATTCGGGACCCGACGAACCTGGTAAGGGGCAGTACAGCAAACTCTATCTTGTAACCGGAGGACACTACCTCCTGAATCCGCCGGTCCGGGACGAGTCGTCTCCAGACATGCTGAAAATGCTGTAAACGTCCCCCCTGACGGGCGAGGGCGCCCCTTCATGCTTGGGGGGTCTTGGGAGGGGCTTTGGGCTTGGGCCCCCAGGAAGAACCGGGGCGGCGTCCTCTGTTCCTGTTCCAGGAGTCTGTGCGAGCTCCGGCGAAGGACGCCCCTCTTCCCTGTTTAGCCCCACGATAGGGGGTCGAGTGAGAGCTTGGACCATGAAAAGGCTGAATCTGACACATCTTGCCCCCTTTGGCGTAGATATCTAACCTTTCTCCAAAGAGGCGCAGCCCTTTGAATGGAAGCCCCGTAAGAGCCTTCTTGGCGACATTGTCAGCGGCCCACTGGCGCAACCAGACCGCACGACGTATGGCTACCACCAGAGCCGAGGATCTAGCACTCAGTTTAACAGCATCATCTGATGCCGACAGGATATAATTAATAAAAGTCTCACAGGTAACTAAAGCATTGGCGGCGTCAGACGGCAAGTAATCCGCCCCTTCAAGGGCAGTCTTCACCACCGTCCTGAGTGCCACCGCCGTAATAGCTAAGGCACAGACCAATTGATCAACCCGCCGACCCTCCAGATCCCGCAGCGTAGTAGTGTCAGGGGAGTGCATAATAGAGGTATTGGACAGACCAAGGATCGGGGCATCGACTTCGGGTGGAGAAGTCCAACACTTGATCAGGTCAGCGGGAAATGGATACTTCTTATCCACAGTTTTAGGAACCCCCTGGAGTCTGCTGGGATGTTCCCACTCCTTTAAGACAAGATTATTAAAATGAGTTTGTTCGGGGAACTCCAACCGCACCCTAGCGGTATGGAACAGGTCACCTCTTTGCCGAGGAGCCGCAGGCGGGGGAGAGAGGGATAACACATCAAAGATCTGGGCCAGCAATCTATCAACGTCATCCTGGGACCACTGATCAGAACCAGATTCATCCTGACTCCTGGACTCGTCGTCATAGGACCCTGAGTCAGAAAACAGTTCCCCTTCCTCAGAGGGGGAATGTGCATAAGACAAGTGTAAATCGTCAGATTCCACAGGAAGAATAGTGGCTTCCGGATTCAAGTGGTGCTTTTTGGCGGTAGCCTTGCGCGCCCGGGAGCCAGCGATTACATTTTCCACACTAGCCAGTCTAGTGGCAAAATCAGCATGAGAGTCCCCGCTGGTATTGGGGGTCAAGTTCAGGCTTGGGGGAGTAGGAGAAACAAGGCGAGGTGCGGGCCCAGCCTCGGAAGTGGTGGGTAGACCAGCTAGCACCTGCTGGGCACAAGGGACGCAGACCCGTGTATTGTCACCACTGCTAGGTGTGACCCCACAAGCTACACACAGACGGGCATGTCCCAAAGGAACCCCGTTCACAATATCCTGAGATTCCTCCATATGGTGATTATTATATTCAAAATGCCAGTAGGGATTGACGCTATAAAGCAACCCTGGATGCCCCAAACACCCGCTGGGAAGTGGGAGTAATTTGTTAAAAAGGGTCTGGGCCGGATGCTACGCCGGGCCGAGAGAAGCCGCCGAAATCCGCGGTTTGAAAGACACAAAGGGAACAGGGATGTCAGAGCCAAGCGCGAGGAAATCAAAGCTAAGAAAAAAGGATCGCCCATGAGGGCACTTACAGCACAGCGAGGGGAGGACCGTCTTCACCACGCGCATGTGAGAAGGAAATGGCGCCAAGCGAACCTCGAAGGGCGGGCCAGAGCGAGCGATGACGCGGAACGCGCCAAAACTAATCACGCCCCCCCTCTAGAGAGCGCGAAGCTCGAAGGAGCGCAGCCAATCAGAAGCGACAATATTGTCAGGGAGAAATCACCTCAGAAAATCTGGCAGGGTGAATACCGTGATAGAACATCAAGCATCAATAAAATAGAACCGAAGCACGCGCCGAGCAATGCAATGCAAGCGCAGTAGCTAAAAGCTGAAAATGAAGCGCGGCTCTGACACCAGTAACCCATTAAGACAGTTGGTGACTAGTGTGATTAGGGCAAGGATTAGCCGTCGTACACACGACCCCCCCTCTTTTTTCCCCCGCTAACGGGGGAATCTAGGGAGGAAGGTGACCCATTCTACTGGGTTCACCGCTACACCGGGTGAGGGGCACTAGTGCGGGAGGGGCATCCAATTGAAGGCTCACCATACGCCTTGACCGCCTACCCCATGGATGGGGATTGCGGTGGAGTCTAGCTCCGTAAGCACACTAGATGCTGCCTACCTTCACCCGACCCACGCAGCCCAGGCTGGGAGGCATTAGTCACACTGAGGATGGGTGGAAATAGTCCCGCAGGGCCTCGGGCTGTCAAGCCCCGCTCGCCTGCGAGAGCGTGATACTTCATGTCTTCGCAGTTCAGCACTGCAGAGAAATCTGGGGATTTGTGGGAGGTCCTCCGGTATATGTAGGGCCGGGAGGAGCTTGTTTTCTTCATTTCTGCACTTAGCACTATCCTCCATCTTCCCTTTTGGACCCTTAAAGCTCACCACAAGACAAGGTAGGTGGATTTGGGGTGTTTGGGGGGGTTCACCCCGCGGGACATCCCGATCTCGGCCCGGGAATCTTATAGATTATTTATTGAAAAAGTGAAACAGAATCTAAGGGGAAACGTAAAGGATTCGTGGAAGGAGACGAGGGAAAAAGGGCAAAAGCGAAAGCCTACGTTGTAACATGAGAAAATGAAACGGAAAAGTCACGCTGGAAAATTACATCCTCGTACTCGTACTCTGGCATACGAACGGACAGAAACTTTACAGAAGGATAGCAATGCATGCATAGAATCACTCGCACACTCATACGAAAAAGTGAAACAGAATCTAAGGGGAAACGTAAAGGATTCGTGGAAGGAGACGAGGGAAAAAGGGCAAAAGCGAAAGCCTACGTTGTAACATGAGAAAATGAAACGGAAAAGTCACGCTGGAAAATTACATCCTCGTACTCGTACTCTGGCATACGAACGGACGCAAACTTTACAGAAGGATAGCAATGCATGCATAGAATCACTCGCACACTCATACGAGATCGGGAAAATTAAAAAAAAAAAACAGATCAGCACTAAAACAAAAGTCTTTTTTTGTCTCTCTGAATCGAGCCTAAAATGAAGACTGCTGCAACTGTAGCTTCCGCAGAACTCCTCTTAAACTGTCTTATTGCTGCAATTTTACAAATCAAAATAACACTGGTTCTGCATCTGTCCCAAACATTTTTATCATGAGTGCTCGCCCCTCCTCCACAAGGACCAACAACAGTCCAGGTTTTGCAGATCTCCACATTAATGCACATATTATATAATCAGTACTCGGTTTATGACTTTGCCATCAATGTGGTGATCTGCAAAACCTGGCCTGTGTGCTTTATAGGTTCTGTTACTACCAAGTCCCCTCCTATCTGCATTTACAATTTCGAGTCAATAGGGGGTAGAATCCATACTGCACTAAACTAGAGCTGCTGTAAACTTGCTACTTAGGGAGCTCTAGATAACATTGAGGAAAGAAATGGATGTGACATTCTTACTAGCACCTAATGGAAAGTTTGAAGGGGCTTATGAGAACTAAGGAATAAGAGTGCCTGTGACCAACCGGTAATTAATGTGTCTGTGTGTGTGTGTGTGTATATATATATATATATATATATATATGTATATGGACCTTGGCTGCTTGGTGTAAACCACTAATTTCTTGTCCCCCCTCCAACCTGGGCTTCACTTTTATCTAACCCTCACAAATATACATGCCAGGGTCAATGGTGATAACCCCTCAAATGTGTCCTCTCCTACTCACTTCCTTTCCCTCCTCCCACCTAGTAATAAATACGGAGTGGTTGGGGGTAATAAAACCCCCAGTGTGGAAACCAAATAAACAACAGATCACAAAGTCCCAAAGTTCCTTGCCTTGGAATGTGTTCATCTGGTATCATATAGCAGAAATGAGATTGGAATATTCAAGACAGGTTGTGATACCAACACCAGCCTCCTGGTGGGAGGGGTAAGGAGTCCCACTGTTCTGGAGCCTATAAGCATGGCTGGCAAGAATGGCCAGACACTCTAATCTTACCATGAAGAGTGACACACACTCCCTTTTAACATCTAAGCAGAAGACCAGAAAGCGTGTGTGGACTGAGAGACAATTTATTTGATCAAACTGCAGCCCAGACAGACAGCTAAGTATTTTGCCTTTTTTTTATATCTCTTGCTATTTATCTTATTTACCGTATTTTATAGTTAATTCAGTTTTTATCACCTTGCATCGTTATTCTTGTTGCTTTTCTGTTTGTTTAAATAAATTCTAAAAATACAGCAGAGGGTCACTGATGCTCTGGATTAAGGATCTGAAAAGCTCACGCAATTTCTGAGCCTGGCTACCTCACTTGCCTAGGACGCTCGATCGCACCCCCGCCTGGAAGTGGTTGTGGGTCGTTCGTTTTGATTGTGTTGTGTGTGGCTTAAATAGAGGTGAACACTGTTTGTGCTCTGGTGGCAGCAGTTTAAAGCCACTCGTTTTGCCAATTGAACTATTGCAGTGACACACGTGGGGTACGATTGGCCGCTTGGATCGGACAAACGTTCAATCGGTCTGATCAACATGTGCAATCGTCACAGTGCCCCTTTTAATTACATGACTAGCGTAATGGGTTTGTAAGTGATCTTGCAACTAAGCATTCAGGTCTTACGATGGCTAGAAACAAATTCCTTGGTGATACAAGTTCTGGCCTGTTCCATTTGGGATGTTAGGAGAACTCGGCACCCTAAGGGAAGATGCAGGTTACTAACATTCCTAGTATGGCATATTGATATAAATCAGGATGAAAATGAAACTTCCGAATTTAAGACATTATATTGCAGATTACGATGTGAGAACTTCTGAAAATGAAGAAAATATTGAAAATGAAGGAAATATCTCTGAAGCTTTGCAATAAATTGATTGCTGAGGAACACACATACACACATGATAAATGTGGGTCATAGCTAATTCTTCTTTTCCTTCTTGATTATAATGCTAAAGAAAGAGTTGGTAACTTTGGGGTTAATTTGGAAATCCAAGAGCAGAACATCAAGTATGTAGCTCTGCAACAACAAAACAGATAAATATAGATTTTCCCATGCACACACATCATGATAACAGAAATAATAACCTTTATTTAAATAGTGCCAATATATTCCTCAGCGCTTTACACACATGACAATTTAATTACCTTGTGAAAACCCTGCTGCCTTTTTTAAATACAAGCAAGCCAAAGACTCTAGATTCTTCAACCATTGAGAAACAAAAATGTTTTTTTGTCATTATGGAAACTTTTAAGACTCTTTCATGACTTCAAAATGTTCTAGAGATGGGCTTCGGATAAGGGCTGAGGCTAGATTCAACCCAATCTGAAGGCCCCCTATGTAATTGATTTCATTGGAAGAAAAGAGACATGTAAAGAGATTCCTTGGAAATCACCCTCCATGTTCTTCCACTCCAGCGACATCATAAAGAGGCTTCAGGCGTGGTGGTAAGTCAAGTCCTGGGTGATGTCTGTTTTTGTGTATTCACACACTAGTAACTCTGCGGGGAATATCACTTATTTCAATCATCAGCAACACCTTCAGTGTAAGGAATAAATGCAGTCTTTGTGAATCCCAACATCAATTATAATTAAATCACATATCAGAGAACCTTAATAAAATATTGCTTCAAGTATAACTCCTCCCAAAGGGTGCCTTATATTAAGCAGCGTATATTAACTTCCAAGGTATCAATGCATTAATTAGCGTATGCTTCCTCCATAGGATCAAATGGGAATCAAATGCAATTAGGGTACTTGTTTGGGGGTCAAATCCCCTTCTCTGCGAACGGATTCAATCTCCAATTGCGCGATTCACATGTAAAAAAAAAATGTAAACCAACATAGCATAAAATCCTTAAAATGCTGGGCTGCCTGCCCGTTTTTATTAGTTGCTTACCAGAACAATGAAGGTAACTTGCATACCAAACTCAGATGCTGGACAATTGCTATGAGTCTTCAAACAGTTTCCCTCAAAGTAAGATCAGGATGCGCTCCCAGCTGTAGCCAGCATGTACAGCGCTAAGCTGTCTAGTGAAGCGGCCACCGAACTCCGTCCCCTCGGCCGCCGGGGCACAGGAGCGCTTGCTGCCTCTAAGCTTCCTCCTCGCTCCAAACAACTTGATGACGCTATCCAACGCAGGCCACGCATCCTGATCTTACTTTGAGGGAAACTGTTTGAAGACTCATAGCAATTGTCCAGCGTCTGAGTTTGATATGCAAGTTACCTTCATTGTTCTGGTAAGCAACTAATAAAAACGGGCAGGCAGCCCAGCATTTTAAGGATTTTATGCTATGTTGGTTTAAATTTTTTTTTACATGTGAATCACGCAATTGGAGATTGAATCCGTTCGCAGAGAAGGGGATTTGACCCCGAAACAAGTACCCTAATTGCATTTGATTCCCATTTGATCCTATGGAGGAAGCATACGCTAATTAATGCATTGATACTTTGGAAGCTAATATACGCTGCTTAATATAAGGCACCCTTTGGGAGGAGTTATACTTGAAGCAATATTTTATTAAGATTCTCTGGTACGTGATTTAATTATAATTGGTGTTGGGATTCACAAAGACTGCATTTATTCCTTACACTGTAGGTGTTGCTGATGATTGAAATAAGTGATATTCCCCGCGGAGCTACTAGTGTATGAATACACAAAAACTACTATCTTTGAAAGACCGCACAAATACGGTCTTATCAACTCCAGCTCAGGGAAAGACTGTGATTTAATTTAATTTGATTGCAAATGCTTGTAAGATTTGAGCGCGTCGTTTTGAAGTCTTTTTACTTTCTTTTTAGCCTGGGTGATGTCTGGCTGCAGTGCTACTTAAAGGAGCACTATCGCAAAATTGTGTAATATTAAAAATACATATAAACACATCGACTAATGAGGGGAGGGGTCACTTATACACCTGAACTTAATAAAACTCCCGCCAAGCTTGTGGTTTATTCTCTCCTGGTAAGAATAAATTCAGGGGTGTCATGTTTAGTCTATCAGGGGTGACAGAGCTTGTCACCCTAGCTTTCCTTTTCCTTTTATTAAAATAAAAAGAAACAAGCCTGGCTGGATATTTCTCGATGTCTGGTGTATAAGTGACCCCTCCTCCCGCCATCCAGCATATTTATATGGATTTTTATCACTGGGCCATTTTTCGCGATAGTGCTCCTTTAAACAAACTTACATGAGTAAATATCTCACAGCAGGGATACTGCCAACCTGCCAGAGAAGCCACCAGTGTAAACACACTTAGGCCCTTATTTAACAAGGGATAGCGCCAGGTAGCGACTGGTGAGCGAACGGTAATGATGGTCACCGCCACGAGAACGCCGGCTCCCCACCACAATCACACATTTATCAAGCCGATTCTGCTTAGCGACTGAGAGAGCGCCAGATAGCGAATCATTCATCATTACTCCAGCCTCACCCCACAGCGCCAGCGAGCGACCTTGAACAGCGACAGGTATGACCTCTCGCTACCTGGCGCTCTCCAATGCATTTCAATGGAACAATCTTTAAATATTCATAATTAATTGTTAATTTTTTTTTTTTTAATGTGAAAATTTCTGTTACCACTTCTGCCATGTTAGATATTATTTTAAGGTAAAAAAAAAACAAAAAAAAAATTTGTGCAGAATTGATATTACAGGTCTGATATTAATGTATACATATTACAAAATGTTTTTATAAACTTGTTTTTTTTTTGTTTCCAAAAATATGGTTGTTTGGGGGTTAAAAAACTACTTTTAACCCATCGCCGCCAGCGCTCTGGGGTTTAAACATGCATTTCACAGCGCAAGAATTTTTTGAGTGTGATTTGTTAATGAATATGGTGGGAGCCGTTCGCTATGGCCATTCGCTATCATGCGCTCCCATACAGCGCGGAACCTGTCAAATAGCGACTCCTCACCCAATATTCAACATTACCGCACACCGACTGAGTCGCTGTCAACAACCGAACAACGGCCAAGCACAGCGACTACTAGCGGGCGCTGTGAAAATACTGCTACAGTCGCTCATCTGTCGCTACCTGGCGCTATTACTAGGGATGAGCGAATCGATCCGGACGAACCCGGATTCGATCCGAATTTCAGGAAAAATTCGATTCGGATCGAATCCGAATTTCCCCGCGATTCGATCACTCGAAGTTTTCCTTTAACATCCATTCATTTACATTTACAGGCATTCTAAGATGGCGGACGGGACATGTCTGGACATGTATCCCGCGCCAGTGCAAGCTGGGGCAGTCACATGCAGCCTATCAGCAGCCAGCAAGCCCGGTGACGTCACACAGCGGTATTTAACGGCGGCCATCTTGCTTTTCCTCATTTCTCTATTGCATTCGTGACAGACAGACAGAACGCTGTGTAGCTGAGGCAGTTAGACAGGCTGGAGACAGGGACAGACAGGGACAGGCAGGAGACAGGCAGGAGACAGACAGGAGACAGACAGAAAGCCAGGGAAAGGTAGGAAAAACGGAGCTGGCTGACAGGGAGATTTTTTTTTTTTCATCCAGCCTTTGTTAGCGTTTTCAGGCTGCTTATAGTAACTAACTGTGCATATATACTGAACTGATCTTAAGTCTGCTGTGAGGCATCCCATTCTGTGACTAAAGCAGCCTCTGTTTAAGACCATATAAGCATTTGCTCTTATCATATTTGAAATTAGGCCTGATAAAGACACTTTTGCTGGCCAAAGCACTACTGGACCCTGCCAGGTCCATTCCTGCCCAGGGCATCCCATTCTGTGACTACAGCAGCCTCTGTTTAAGACCATATAAGCATTTGCTCTTATCATATTTGAAATTAGCCTGATAAAGACACTTTTGCTGGCCAAAGCACTACTGGACCCTGCCAGGTCCATTCCTGCCCAGGGCATCCCATTCTGTGACTAAAGCAGCCTCTGTTTAAGACCATATAAGCATTTGCTCTTATCATATTTGAAATTAGGCCTGATAAAGACACTTTTGCTGGCCAAAGCACTACTGGACCCTGCCAGGTCCATTCCTGCCCGGGGCATCCCATTCTGTGACTACAGCAGCCTCTGTTTAAGACCATATAAGCATTTGCTCTTATCATATTTGAAATTAGCCTGATAAAGACACTTTTGCTGGCCAAAGCACTACTGGACCCTGCCAGGTCCATTCCTGCCCAGGGCATCCCATTCTGTGACTAAAGCAGCCTCTGTTTAAGACCATATAAGCATTTGCTCTTATCATATTTGAAATTAGGCCTGATAAAGACACTTTTGCTGGCCAAAGCACTACTGGACCCTGCCAGGTCCATTCCTGCCCAGGGCATCCCATTCTGTGACTACAGCAGCCTCTGTTTAAGACCATATAAGCATTTGCTCTTATCATATTTGAAATTAGGCCTGATAAAGACACTTTTGCTGGCCAAAGCACTACTGGACCCTGCCAGGTCCATTCCTGCCCAGGGCATCCCATTCTGTGACTAAAGCAGCCTCTGTTTAAGACCATATAAGCATTTGCTCTTATCATATTTGAAATTAGGCCTGATAAAGACACTTTTGCTGGCCAAAGCACTACTGGACCCTGCCAGGTCCATTCCTGTTGGGGCATCCCATTCTGTGACTACAGCAGCCTCTGTTTAAGACCATATAAGCATTTGCTCTTATCATATTTGAAATTAGCCTGATAAAGACACTTTTGCTGGCCAAAGCACTACTGGACCCTGCCAGGTCCATTCCTGCCCAGGGCATCCCATTCTGTGACTACAGCAGCCTCTGTTTAAGACCATATAAGCATTTGCTCTTATCATATTTGAAATTAGGCCTGATAAAGACACTTTTGCTGGCCAAAGCACTACTGGACCCTGCCAGGTCCATTCCTGCCCAGGGCATCCCATTCTGTGACTACAGCAGCCTCTGTTTAAGACCATATAAGCATTTGCTCTTATCATATTTGAAATTAGGCCTGATAAAGACACTTTTGCTGGCCAAAGCACTACTGGACCCTGCCAGGTCGATTCCTGCCCGGGGCATCCCATTCTGTGACTACAGCAGCCTCTGTTTAAGACCATATAAGCATTTGCTCTTATCATATTTGAAATTAGCCTGATAAAGACACTTTTGCTGGCCAAAGCACTACTGGACCCTGCCAGGTCCATTCCTGCCCAGGGCATCCCATTCTGTGACTAAAGCAGCCTCTGTTTAAGACCATATAAGCATTTGCTCTTATCATATTTGAAATTAGGCCTGATAAAGACACTTTTGCTGGCCAAAGCACTACTGGACCCTGCCAGGTCCATTCCTGCCCAGGGCATCCCATTCTGTGACTACAGCAGCCTCTGTTTAAGACCATATAAGCATTTGCTCTTATCATATTTGAAATTAGGCCTGATAAAGACACTTTTGCTGGCCAAAGCACTACTGGACCCTGCCAGGTCCATTCCTGCCCAGGGCATCCCATTCTGTGACTACAGCAGCCTCTGTTTAAGACCATATAAGCATTTGCTCTTATCATATTTGAAATTAGGCCTGATAAAGACACTTTTGCTGGCCAAAGCACTACTGGACCCTACCAGGTCCATTCCTGCCCAGGGCATCCCATTCTGTGACTACAGCAGCCTCTGTTTAAGACCATATAAGCATTTGCTCTTATCATATTTGAAATTAGGCCTGATAAAGACACTTTTGCTGGCCAAAGCACTACTGGACCCTGCCAGGTCCATTCCTGCCCAGGGCATCCCATTCTGTGACTACAGCAGCCTCTGTTTAAGACCATATAAGCATTTGCTCTTATCATATTTGAAATTAGCCTGATAAAGACACTTTTGCTGGCCAAAGCACTACTGGACCCTGCCAGGTCCATTCCTGCCCAGGGCATCCCATTCTGTGACTAAAGCAGCCTCTGTTTAAGACCATATAAGCATTTGCTCTTATCATATTTGAAATTAGGCCTGATAAAGACACTTTTGCTGGCCAAAGCACTACTGGACCCTGCCAGGTCCATTCCTGCCCAGGGCATCCCATTCTGTGACTACAGCAGCCTCTGTTTAAGACCATATAAGCATTTGCTCTTATCATATTTGAAATTAGGCCTGATAAAGACACTTTTGCTGGCCAAAGCACTACTGGACCCTGCCAGGTCCATTCCTGCCCGGGGCATCCCATTCTGTGACTACAGCAGCCTCTGTTTAAGACCATATAAGCATTTGCTCTTATCATATTTGAAATTAGGCCTGATAAAGACACTTTTGCTGGCCAAAGCACTACTGGACCCTGCCAGGTCCATTCCTGCCCGGGGCATCCCATTCTGTGACTACAGCAGCCTCTGTTTAAGACCATATAAGCATTTGCTCTTATCATATTTGAAATTAGGCCTGATAAAGACACTTTTGCTGGCCAAAGCACTACTGGACCCTGCCAGGTCGATTCCTGTTGGGGCATCCCATTCTGTGACTAAAGCAGCCTCTGTTTAAGACCATATAAGCATTTGCTCTTATCATATTTGAAATTAGGCCTGATAAAGACACTTTTGCTGGCCAAAGCACTACTGGACCCTGCCAGGTCCATTCCTGCCCGGGGCATCCCATTCTGTGACTACAGCAGCCTCTGTTTAAGACCATATAAGCATTTGCTCTTATCATATTTGAAATTAGCCTGATAAAGACACTTTTGCTGGCCAAAGCACTACTGGACCCTGCCAGGTCCATTCCTGCCCAGGGCATCCCATTCTGTGACTAAAGCAGCCTCTGTTTAAGACCATATAAGCATTTGCTCTTATCATATTTGAAATTAGGCCTGATAAAGACACTTTTGCTGGCCAAAGCACTACTGGACCCTGCCAGGTCCATTCCTGCCCAGGGCATCCCATTCTGTGACTAAAGCAGCCTCTGTTTAAGACCATATAAGCATTTGCTCTTATCATATTTGAAATTAGGCCTGATAAAGACACTTTTGCTGGCCAAAGCACTACTGGACCCTGCCAGGTCCATTCCTGCCCAGGGCATCCCATTCTGTGACTACAGCAGCCTCTGTTTAAGACCATATAAGCATTTGCTCTTATCATATTTGAAATTAGGCCTGATAAAGACACTTTTGCTGGCCAAAGCACTACTGGACCCTGCCAGGTCCATTCCTGCCCGGGGCATCCCATTCTGTGACTACAGCAGCCTCTGTTTAAGACCATATAAGCATTTGCTCTTATCATATTTGAAATTAGGCCTGATAAAGACACTTTTGCTGGCCAAAGCACTACTGGACCCTGCCAGGTCCATTCCTGCCCAGGGCATCCCATTCTGTGACTACAGCAGCCTCTGTTTAAGACCATATAAGCATTTGCTCTTATCATATTTGAAATTAGGCCTGATAAAGACACTTTTGCTGGCCAAAGCACTACTGGACCCTGCCAGGTCCATTCCTGCCCAGGGCATCCCATTCTGTGACTACAGCAGCCTCTGTTTAAGACCATATAAGCATTTGCTCTTATCATATTTGAAATTAGCCTGATAAAGACACTTTTGCTGGCCAAAGCACTACTGGACCCTGCCAGGTCCATTCCTGCCCAGGGCATCCCATTCTGTGACTACAGCAGCCTCTGTTTAAGACCATATAAGCATTTGCTCTTATCATATTTGAAATTAGGCCTGATAAAGACACTTTTGCTGGCCAAAGCACTACTGGACCCTGCCAGGTCCATTCCTGCCCAGGGCATCCCATTCTGTGACTACAGCAGCCTCTGTTTAAGACCATATAAGCATTTGCTCTTATCATATTTGAAATTAGGCCTGATAAAGACACTTTTGCTGGCCAAAGCACTACTGGACCCTGCCAGGTCGATTCCTGCCCGGGGCATCCCATTCTGTGACTACAGCAGCCTCTGTTTAAGACCATATAAGCATTTGCTCTTATCATATTTGAAATTAGCCTGATAAAGACACTTTTGCTGGCCAAAGCACTACTGGACCCTGCCAGGTCCATTCCTGCCCAGGGCATCCCATTCTGTGACTAAAGCAGCCTCTGTTTAAGACCATATAAGCATTTGCTCTTATCATATTTGAAATTAGGCCTGATAAAGACACTTTTGCTGGCCAAAGCACTACTGGACCCTGCCAGGTCCATTCCTGCCCAGGGCATCCCATTCTGTGACTACAGCAGCCTCTGTTTAAGACCATATAAGCATTTGCTCTTATCATATTTGAAATTAGGCCTGATAAAGACACTTTTGCTGGCCAAAGCACTACTGGACCCTGCCAGGTCCATTCCTGCCCGGGGCATCCCATTCTGTGACTACAGCAGCCTCTGTTTAAGACCATATAAGCATTTGCTCTTATCATATTTGAAATTAGGCCTGATAAAGACACTTTTGCTGGCCAAAGCACTACTGGACCCTGCCAGGTCCATTCCTGCCCAGGGCATCCCATTCTGTGACTACAGCAGCCTCTGTTTAAGACCATATAAGCATTTGCTCTTATCATATTTGAAATTAGGCCTGATAAAGACACTTTTGCTGGCCAAAGCACTACTGGACCCTGCCAGGTCCATTCCTGCCCAGGGCATCCCATTCTGTGACTACAGCAGCCTCTGTTTAAGACCATATAAGCATTTGCTCTTATCATATTTGAAATTAGCCTGATAAAGACACTTTTGCTGGCCAAAGCACTACTGGACCCTGCCAGGTCCATTCCTGCCCAGGGCATCCCATTCTGTGACTAAAGCAGCCTCTGTTTAAGACCATATAAGCATTTGCTCTTATCATATTTGAAATTAGGCCTGATAAAGACACTTTTGCTGGCCAAAGCACTACTGGACCCTGCCAGGTCCATTCCTGCCCAGGGCATCCCATTCTGTGACTACAGCAGCCTCTGTTTAAGACCATATAAGCATTTGCTCTTATCATATTTGAAATTAGGCCTGATAAAGACACTTTTGCTGGCCAAAGCACTACTGGACCCTGCCAGGTCCATTCCTGCCCGGGGCATCCCATTCTGTGACTACAGCAGCCTCTGTTTAAGACCATATAAGCATTTGCTCTTATCATATTTGAAATTAGGCCTGATAAAGACACTTTTGCTGGCCAAAGCACTACTGGACCCTGCCAGGTCCATTCCTGCCCGGGGCATCCCATTCTGTGACTACAGCAGCCTCTGTTTAAGACCATATAAGCATTTGCTCTTATCATATTTGAAATTAGGCCTGATAAAGACACTTTTGCTGGCCAAAGCACTACTGGACCCTGCCAGGTCGATTCCTGTTGGGGCATCCCATTCTGTGACTAAAGCAGCCTCTGTTTAAGACCATATAAGCATTTGCTCTTATCATATTTGAAATTAGGCCTGATAAAGACACTTTTGCTGGCCAAAGCACTACTGGACCCTGCCAGGTCCATTCCTGCCCGGGGCATCCCATTCTGTGACTACAGCAGCCTCTGTTTAAGACCATATAAGCATTTGCTCTTATCATATTTGAAATTAGCCTGATAAAGACACTTTTGCTGGCCAAAGCACTACTGGACCCTGCCAGGTCCATTCCTGCCCAGGGCATCCCATTCTGTGACTAAAGCAGCCTCTGTTTAAGACCATATAAGCATTTGCTCTTATCATATTTGAAATTAGGCCTGATAAAGACACTTTTGCTGGCCAAAGCACTACTGGACCCTGCCAGGTCCATTCCTGCCCAGGGCATCCCATTCTGTGACTAAAGCAGCCTCTGTTTAAGACCATATAAGCATTTGCTCTTATCATATTTGAAATTAGGCCTGATAAAGACACTTTTGCTGGCCAAAGCACTACTGGACCCTGCCAGGTCCATTCCTGCCCAGGGCATCCCATTCTGTGACTACAGCAGCCTCTGTTTAAGACCATATAAGCATTTGCTCTTATCATATTTGAAATTAGGCCTGATAAAGACACTTTTGCTGGCCAAAGCACTACTGGACCCTGCCAGGTCCATTCCTGCCCGGGGCATCCCATTCTGTGACTACAGCAGCCTCTGTTTAAGACCATATAAGCATTTGCTCTTATCATATTTGAAATTAGGCCTGATAAAGACA
Organism: Gastrophryne carolinensis; assembly: GCA_027917425.1. Classification (NCBI taxonomy): domain Eukaryota; kingdom Metazoa; phylum Chordata; class Amphibia; order Anura; family Microhylidae; genus Gastrophryne; species Gastrophryne carolinensis. Next base: position 438,133,742 of record CM051238.1, on the reverse strand, counting down.
CTTTTGCTGGCCAAAGCACTACTGGACCCTGCCAGGTCCATTCCTGCCCAGGGCATCCCATTCTGTGACTACAGCAGCCTCTGTTTAAGACCATATAAGCATTTGCTCTTATCATATTTGAAATTAGGCCTGATAAAGACACTTTTGCTGGCCAAAGCACTACTGGACCCTGCCAGGTCCATTCCTGCCCAGGGCATCCCATTCTGTGACTACAGCAGCCTCTGTTTAAGACCATATAAGCATTTGCTCTTATCATATTTGAAATTAGGCCTGATAAAGACACTTTTGCTGGCCAAAGCACTACTGGACCCTGCCAGGTCCATTCCTGCCCGGGGCATCCCATTCTGTGACTACAGCAGCCTCTGTTTAAGACCATATAAGCATTTGCTCTTATCATATTTGAAATTAGCCTGATAAAGACACTTTTGCTGGCCAAAGCACTACTGGACCCTGCCAGGTCCATTCCTGCCCAGGGCATCCCATTCTGTGACTAAAGCAGCCTCTGTTTAAGACCATATAAGCATTTGCTCTTATCATATTTGAAATTAGGCCTGATAAAGACACTTTTGCTGGCCAAAGCACTACTGGACCCTGCCAGGTCCATTCCTGCCCAGGGCATCCCATTCTGTGACTACAGCAGCCTCTGTTTAAGACCATATAAGCATTTGCTCTTATCATATTTGAAATTAGGCCTGATAAAGACACTTTTGCTGGCCAAAGCACTACTGGACCCTGCCAGGTCCATTCCTGCCCGGGGCATCCCATTCTGTGACTACAGCAGCCTCTGTTTAAGACCATATAAGCATTTGCTCTTATCATATTTGAAATTAGCCTGATAAAGACACTTTTGCTGGCCAAAGCACTACTGGACCCTGCCAGGTCCATTCCTGCCCAGGGCATCCCATTCTGTGACTAAAGCAGCCTCTGTTTAAGACCATATAAGCATTTGCTCTTATCATATTTGAAATTAGGCCTGATAAAGACACTTTTGCTGGCCAAAGCACTACTGGACCCTGCCAGGTCCATTCCTGCCCAGGGCATCCCATTCTGTGACTACAGCAGCCTCTGTTTAAGACCATATAAGCATTTGCTCTTATCATATGTGAAATTAGCCTGATAAAGACACTTTTGCTGGCCAAAGCACTACTGGACCCTGCCAGGTCCATTCCTGCCCAGGGCATCCCATTCTGTGACTAAAGCAGCCTCTGTTTAAGACCATATAAGCATTTGCTCTTATCATATTTGAAATTAGGCCTGATAAAGACACTTTTGCTGGCCAAAGCACTACTGGACCCTGCCAGGTCCATTCCTGCCCAGGGCATCCCATTCTGTGACTACAGCAGCCTCTGTTTAAGACCATATAAGCATTTGCTCTTATCATATTTGAAATTAGCCTGATAAAGACACTTTTGCTGGCCAAAGCACTACTGGACCCTGCCAGGTCCATTCCTGCCCAGGGCATCCCATTCTGTGACTAAAGCAGCCTCTGTTTAAGACCATATAAGCATTTGCTCTTATCATATTTGAAATTAGGCCTGATAAAGACACTTTTGCTGGCCAAAGCACTACTGGACCCTGCCAGGTCCATTCCTGCCCAGGGCATCCCATTCTGTGACTAAAGCAGCCTCTGTTTAAGACCATATAAGCATTTGCTCTTATCATATTTGAAATTAGGCCTGATAAAGACACTTTTGCTGGCCAAAGCACTACTGGACCCTGCCAGGTCCATTCCTGCCCAGGGCATCCCATTCTGTGACTACAGCAGCCTCTGTTTAAGACCATATAAGCATTTGCTCTTATCATATTTGAAATTAGGCCTGATAAAGACACTTTTGCTGGCCAAAGCACTACTGGACCCTGCCAGGTCCATTCCTGCCCGGGGCATCCCATTCTGTGACTACAGCAGCCTCTGTTTAAGACCATATAAGCATTTGCTCTTATCATATTTGAAATTAGGCCTGATAAAGACACTTTTGCTGGCCAAAGCACTACTGGACCCTGCCAGGTCCATTCCTGCCCAGGGCATCCCATTCTGTGACTACAGCAGCCTCTGTTTAAGACCATATAAGCATTTGCTCTTATCATATTTGAAATTAGGCCTGATAAAGACACTTTTGCTGGCCAAAGCACTACTGGACCCTGCCAGGTCCATTCCTGCCCAGGGCATCCCATTCTGTGACTACAGCAGCCTCTGTTTAAGACCATATAAGCATTTGCTCTTATCATATTTGAAATTAGCCTGATAAAGACACTTTTGCTGGCCAAAGCACTACTGGACCCTGCCAGGTCCATTCCTGCCCAGGGCATCCCATTCTGTGACTAAAGCAGCCTCTGTTTAAGACCATATAAGCATTTGCTCTTATCATATTTGAAATTAGGCCTGATAAAGACACTTTTGCTGGCCAAAGCACTACTGGACCCTGCCAGGTCCATTCCTGCCCAGGGCATCCCATTCTGTGACTACAGCAGCCTCTGTTTAAGACCATATAAGCATTTGCTCTTATCATATTTGAAATTAGGCCTGATAAAGACACTTTTGCTGGCCAAAGCACTACTGGACCCTGCCAGGTCCATTCCTGCCCGGGGCATCCCATTCTGTGACTACAGCAGCCTCTGTTTAAGACCATATAAGCATTTGCTCTTATCATATTTGAAATTAGGCCTGATAAAGACACTTTTGCTGGCCAAAGCACTACTGGACCCTGCCAGGTCCATTCCTGCCCGGGGCATCCCATTCTGTGACTACAGCAGCCTCTGTTTAAGACCATATAAGCATTTGCTCTTATCATATTTGAAATTAGGCCTGATAAAGACACTTTTGCTGGCCAAAGCACTACTGGACCCTGCCAGGTCGATTCCTGTTGGGGCATCCCATTCTGTGACTAAAGCAGCCTCTGTTTAAGACCATATAAGCATTTGCTCTTATCATATTTGAAATTAGGCCTGATAAAGACACTTTTGCTGGCCAAAGCACTACTGGACCCTGCCAGGTCCATTCCTGCCCGGGGCATCCCATTCTGTGACTACAGCAGCCTCTGTTTAAGACCATATAAGCATTTGCTCTTATCATATTTGAAATTAGCCTGATAAAGACACTTTTGCTGGCCAAAGCACTACTGGACCCTGCCAGGTCCATTCCTGCCCAGGGCATCCCATTCTGTGACTAAAGCAGCCTCTGTTTAAGACCATATAAGCATTTGCTCTTATCATATTTGAAATTAGGCCTGATAAAGACACTTTTGCTGGCCAAAGCACTACTGGACCCTGCCAGGTCCATTCCTGCCCAGGGCATCCCATTCTGTGACTAAAGCAGCCTCTGTTTAAGACCATATAAACATTTGCTCTTATCATATTTGAAATTAGGCCTGATAAAGACACTTTTGCTGGCCAAAGCACTACTGGACCCTGCCAGGTCCATTCCTGCCCAGGGCATCCCATTCTGTGACTACAGCAGCCTCTGTTTAAGACCATATAAGCATTTGCTCTTATCATATTTGAAATTAGGCCTGATAAAGACACTTTTGCTGGCCAAAGCACTACTGGACCCTGCCAGGTCCATTCCTGCCCGGGGCATCCCATTCTGTGACTACAGCAGCCTCTGTTTAAGACCATATAAGCATTTGCTCTTATCATATTTGAAATTAGGCCTGATAAAGACACTTTTGCTGGCCAAAGCACTACTGGACCCTGCCAGGTCCATTCCTGCCCGGGGCATCCCATTCTGTGACTACAGCAGCCTCTGTTTAAGACCATATAAGCATTTGCTCTTATCATATTTGAAATTAGGCCTGATAAAGACACTTTTGCTGGCCAAAGCACTACTGGACCCTGCCAGGTCCATTCCTGCCCAGGGCATCCCATTCTGTGACTAAAGCAGCCTCTGTTTAAGACCATATAAGCATTTGCTCTTATCATATTTGAAATTAGGCCTGATAAAGACACTTTTGCTGGCCAAAGCACTACTGGACCCTGCCAGGTCCATTCCTGCCCAGGGCATCCCATTCTGTGACTACAGCAGCCTCTGTTTAAGACCATATAAGCATTTGCTCTTATCATATTTGAAATTAGGCCTGATAAAGACACTTTTGCTGGCCAAAGCACTACTGGACCCTGCCAGGTCCATTCCTGCCCGGGGCATCCCATTCTGTGACTACAGCAGCCTCTGTTTAAGACCATATAAGCATTTGCTCTTATCATATTTGAAATTAGCCTGATAAAGACACTTTTGCTGGCCAAAGCACTACTGGACCCTGCCAGGTCCATTCCTGCCCAGGGCATCCCATTCTGTGACTAAAGCAGCCTCTGTTTAAGACCATATAAGCATTTGCTCTTATCATATTTGAAATTAGGCCTGATAAAGACACTTTTGCTGGCCAAAGCACTACTGGACCCTGCCAGGTCCATTCCTGCCCAGGGCATCCCATTCTGTGACTACAGCAGCCTCTGTTTAAGACCATATAAGCATTTGCTCTTATCATATTTGAAATTAGGCCTGATAAAGACACTTTTGCTGGCCAAAGCACTACTGGACCCTGCCAGGTCCATTCCTGCCCGGGGCATCCCATTCTGTGACTACAGCAGCCTCTGTTTAAGACCATATAAGCATTTGCTCTTATCATATTTGAAATTAGCCTGATAAAGACACTTTTGCTGGCCAAAGCACTACTGGACCCTGCCAGGTCCATTCCTGCCCAGGGCATCCCATTCTGTGACTAAAGCAGCCTCTGTTTAAGACCATATAAGCATTTGCTCTTATCATATTTGAAATTAGGCCTGATAAAGACACTTTTGCTGGCCAAAGCACTACTGGACCCTGCCAGGTCCATTCCTGCCCAGGGCATCCCATTCTGTGACTACAGCAGCCTCTGTTTAAGACCATATAAGCATTTGCTCTTATCATATTTGAAATTAGCCTGATAAAGACACTTTTGCTGGCCAAAGCACTACTGGACCCTGCCAGGTCCATTCCTGCCCAGGGCATCCCATTCTGTGACTAAAGCAGCCTCTGTTTAAGACCATATAAGCATTTGCTCTTATCATATTTGAAATTAGGCCTGATAAAGACACTTTTGCTGGCCAAAGCACTACTGGACCCTGCCAGGTCCATTCCTGCCCGGGGCATCCCATTCTGTGACTACAGCAGCCTCTGTTTAAGACCATATAAGCATTTGCTCTTATCATATTTGAAATTAGCCTGATAAAGACACTTTTGCTGGCCAAAGCACTACTGGACCCTGCCAGGTCCATTCCTGCCCAGGGCATCCCATTCTGTGACTAAAGCAGCCTCTGTTTAAGACCATATAAGCATTTGCTCTTATCATATTTGAAATTAGGCCTGATAAAGACACTTTTGCTGGCCAAAGCACTACTGGACCCTGCCAGGTCCATTCCTGCCCAGGGCATCCCATTCTGTGACTAAAGCAGCCTCTGTTTAAGACCATATAAGCATTTGCTCTTATCATATTTGAAATTAGCCTGATAAAGACACTTTTGCTGGCCAAAGCACTACTGGACCCTGCCAGGTCCATTCCTGCCCAGGGCATCCCATTCTGTGACTAAAGCAGCCTCTGTTTAAGACCATATAAGCATTTGCTCTTATCATATTTGAAATTAGGCCTGATAAAGACACTTTTGCTGGCCAAAGCACTACTGGACCCTGCCAGGTCGATTCCTGCCCGGGGCATCCCATTCTGTGACTACAGCAGCCTCTGTTTAAGACCATATAAGCATTTGCTCTTATCATATTTGAAATTAGCCTGATAAAGACACTTTTGCTGGCCAAAGCACTACTGGACCCTGCCAGGTCCATTCCTGCCCAGGGCATCCCATTCTGTGACTAAAGCAGCCTCTGTTTAAGACCATATAAGCATTTGCTCTTATTATATTTATATTATAAGACACTTTTGCTGGGCATAGGCTTACTGCTGCCTGCCAGGTGCACTTCTGTTGAGGCATCCCATTCTGTAACATAGCATACCCCTCTTTATTTACACTAAGCAGCTCTCTTATTTACACTAAGCAGGCCTGTTGGAGGCTGAGTGTTACTGCTCACTTTTGGTGTGCATTATATTCTGTTTCATATAGACCCACCGCTGCCCGGGGTTTTTTTAAATATCACCTACTACCACGCCAGTTAGACTATGTCGGGCAGACAAGTGCCTGGAAGTGAAAAGAGGAGTGGCAGAGGCCAAGATTCCGCAGGCAGAGCTCGCATCAGACTGGGGGCCAGTAGCAGCAGGAGTCACGCTGAGAGACCTAATCTGCCAGTATCTGCTAGCGGTCGGGTCTCCACCAGTAACGCATCTGCCGTGGTAGATTGGTTGACGCGCTCATCAACAACATCATCACAACTTACGTCTGAGACCCCCAGTCTAGGGTCGGTAGGTTCCTCTGACACAACCCTGAGTTGGCATGCCCCGAGAGCAGTCCCTGTCCTCCCATTGCCTCTGGCCTACGCCGTTCCCTCCCCCAGCGACGTATCCTATGCTTTGGGTTCAGCTCCACTCTTTAGTGAGGAGGACCATCAGATAGAGGACAGTCAGCAGCTACTGCCCAGCCAAGAAATGGAGGTGGCTTCTTTAGCTAGGCAGACAAATAGTGATGTGGACAGTGTCGTGGGTGCTGCGAGCGTTCCAGCTCCTGCGCCAGACACTGTTGACGAATCCACGAACATCAGTGACGTACAGCCACAACTCGGTGATGATGATGATGATGACGATGAAGCCGATCGCACTTGGGAGCCGGGTGATGAAGGGGCTTCATCGTCATCATCAGGAGAAGAGGGGTGCAGGTTGCCCCGGAGTCAGCAGCTGAGGCAGCAAGGTGGTAGCAGTCAGCATGGGGGCACAATTCCAAAGGCTGGAGCCGGCCGGGGCCGGGGCCGGGGTAGAGCACCTGCTGTGCGGCAGTCTACCTTATCGGGAGGTAGTGGAGCAGGGGTTCCTGGAGTTGGCAACAGCAGCAGTGAATCAGTGAGGCCAGGGGGTGGGAAAAGTAGCTACTCGGCAGTGTGGCAGTTTTTCCTGAGGCATCCGCAGGAGGGTAACATGGCCACATGCAAGATATGTAGGCAAAAGGTGAAGCGTGGCCAGTAGAGATGAGCGAACTTTTGAAAAATTCGATTCGACTGATTCGCCGAATTTTCCGACAAAAATCGTTTCGACCCGAATAAATTCGCGACGAATCGCTATTAAAAACGGCTATTTCTGAGCCTCCTACAGCCTCAATAGGGTTGTAAACCATTCAGCCTTGCTGTAACACGCACAGGATGCGTGCTGGGTTTGTTAAATAATACTTTGAAGAAATATCACATGCAGATCAGAGGCATCGCTAATAGAATCGCAGAGCGGCACAATTGCAGAGAGTTGAAGTGGCATCACTATGAGGGGCAGAAGGAGCCCAAATATACACTGGAGTTGGCCTCAGGAGCCCAAAAATTGGATGAATCACACCCTGGAGTTGGCAGAAGTTGGCAGCAGCAGCAGGAGCCCAAATATACACTGGAGTTGGCTTCAGGAGCCCAAAAATTGGATGAATCACACCCTGGAGTTGGCAGAAGTTGGCAGCAGCAGGAGCAGGAGCCCAAATATACACTGGAGTTGGCCTCAGGAGCCCAAAAATTGGATGAATCACACCCTGGAGTTGGCAGAAGTTGGCAGCAGCAGCAGCAGGAGCCCAAATATACACTGGAGTTGGCCTCAGGAGCCCAAAAATTGGATGAATCACACCCTGGAGTTGGCAGGAGTTGACAGTAGTAGCAGCAGGAGCCCAAATATACACTGGAGTTGGCTTCAGGAGCCCAAAAATTGGATGAATCACACCCTGGAGTTGGCAGAAGTTGGCAGCAGCAGCAGCAGGAGCCCAAATATACACTGGAGTTGGCCTCAGGAGCCCAAAAATTGGATGAATCACACCCTGGAGTTGGCAGAAGTTGGCAGTAGTAGCAGCAGGAGCCCAAATATACACTGGAGTTGGCTTCAGGAGCCCAAAAATTGGATGAATCACACCCTGGAGTTGGCAGAAGTTGGCAGCAGCAGCAGCAGCAGGAGCCCAAATATACACTGGAGTTGGCTTCAGGAGCCCAAAAATTGGATGAATCACACCCTGGAGTTGGCAGGAGTTGACAGTAGCAGCAGCAGGAGCCCAAATATACACTGGAGTTGGCCTCAGGAGCCCAAAAATTGGATGAATCACACCCTGGAGTTGGCAGGAGTTGACAGTAGCAGCAGCAGGAGCCCAAATATACACTGGAGTTGGCTTCAGGAGCCCAAAAATTGGATGAATCACACCCTGGAGTTGGCAGAAGTTGGCAGTAGCAGCAGCAGGAGCCCAAATATACACTGGAGTTGGCTTCAGGAGCCCAAAAATTGGATGAATCACACCCTGGAGTTGGCAGGAGTTGACAGTAGCAGCAGCAGGAGCCCAAATATACACTGGAGTTGGCTTCAGGAGCCCAAAAATTGGATGAATCACACCCTGGAGTTGGCAGAAGTTGGCAGTAGTAGCAGCAGGAGCCCAAATATACACTGGAGTTGGCTTCAGGAGCCCAAAAATTGGATGAATCACACCCTGGAGTTGGCAGAAGTTGGCAGCAGCAGCAGCAGGAGCCCAAATATACACTGGAGTTGGCCTCAGGAGCCCAAAAATTGGATGAATCACACCCTGGAGTTGGCAGGAGTTGACAGTAGCAGCAGCAGGAGCCCAAATATTACATTAAAGAGACCCTGGGGTTGGCCTCAGGAGCCCAAAAATTGGATGAATCACACCCTGGAGTTGGCAGCAGCAGCAGCAGGAGCCCAAATATACACTGGAGTTGGCTTCAGGAGCCCAAAAATTGGATGAATCACACCCTGGAGTTGGCAGAAGTTGGCAGCAGCAGCAGCAGGAGCCCAAATATACACTGGAGTTGGCTTCAGGAGCCCAAAAATTGGATGAATCACACCCTGGAGTTGGCAGGAGTTGACAGTAGCAGCAGCAGGAGCCCAAATATTACATTAAAGAGACCCTGGGGTTGGCCTCAGGAGCCCAAAAATTGGATGAATCACACCCTGGAGTTGGCAGCAGCAGCAGCAGGAGCCCAAATATACACTGGAGTTGGCTTCAGGAGCCCAAAAATTGGATGAATCACACCCTGGAGTTGGCAGGAGTTGACAGTAGCAGCAGCAGGAGCCCAAATATACACTGGAGTTGGCTTCAGGAGCCCAAAAATTGGATGAATCACACCCTGGAGTTGGCAGGAGTTGACAGCAGCAGCAGGAGCCCAAATATACACTGGAGTTGGCTTCAGGAGCCCAAAAATTGGATGAATCACACCCTGGAGTTGGCAGAAGTTGGCAGCAGCAGCAGCAGGAGCCCAAATATACACTGGAGTTGGCTTCAGGAGCCCAAAAATTGGATGAATCACACCCTGGAGTTGGCAGAAGTTGGCAGCAGCAGCAGCAGCAGGAGCCCAAATATACACTGGAGTTGGCTTCAGGAGCCCAAAAATTGGATGAATCACACCCTGGAGTTGGCAGGAGTTGACAGTAGCAGCAGCAGGAGCCCAAATATACACTGGAGTTGGCCTCAGGAGCCCAAAAATTGGATGAATCACACCCTGGAGTTGGCAGGAGTTGACAGTAGCAGCAGCAGGAGCCCAAATATACACTGGAGTTGGCTTCAGGAGCCCAAAAATTGGATGAATCACACCCTGGAGTTGGCAGAAGTTGGCAGTAGCAGCAGCAGGAGCCCAAATATACACTGGAGTTGGCTTCAGGAGCCCAAAAATTGGATGAATCACACCCTGGAGTTGGCAGGAGTTGACAGTAGCAGCAGCAGGAGCCCAAATATACACTGGAGTTGGCTTCAGGAGCCCAAAAATTGGATGAATCACACCCTGGAGTTGGCAGAAGTTGGCAGTAGTAGCAGCAGGAGCCCAAATATACACTGGAGTTGGCTTCAGGAGCCCAAAAATTGGATGAATCACACCCTGGAGTTGGCAGAAGTTGGCAGTAGCAGCAGCAGGAGCCCAAATATACACTGGAGTTGGCTTCAGGAGCCCAAAAATTGGATGAATCACACCCTGGAGTTGGCAGAAGTTGGCAGCAGCAGGAGCAGGAGCCCAAATATACACTGGAGTTGGCCTCAGGAGCCCAAAAATTGGATGAATCACACCCTGGAGTTGGCAGAAGTTGGCAGCAGCAGCAGCAGGAGCCCAAATATACACTGGAGTTGGCCTCAGGAGCCCAAAAATTGGATGAATCACACCCTGGAGTTGGCAGGAGTTGACAGTAGTAGCAGCAGGAGCCCAAATATACACTGGAGTTGGCTTCAGGAGCCCAAAAATTGGATGAATCACACCCTGGAGTTGGCAGAAGTTGGCAGCAGCAGCAGCAGGAGCCCAAATATACACTGGAGTTGGCCTCAGGAGCCCAAAAATTGGATGAATCACACCCTGGAGTTGGCAGAAGTTGGCAGTAGTAGCAGCAGGAGCCCAAATATACACTGGAGTTGGCTTCAGGAGCCCAAAAATTGGATGAATCACACCCTGGAGTTGGCAGAAGTTGGCAGCAGCAGCAGCAGCAGGAGCCCAAATATACACTGGAGTTGGCTTCAGGAGCCCAAAAATTGGATGAATCACACCCTGGAGTTGGCAGAAGTTGGCAGCAGCAGCAGCAGCAGGAGCCCAAATATACACTGGAGTTGGCTTCAGGAGCCCAAAAATTGGATGAATCACACCCTGGAGTTGGCAGGAGTTGACAGTAGCAGCAGCAGGAGCCCAAATATACACTGGAGTTGGCCTCAGGAGCCCAAAAATTGGATGAATCACACCCTGGAGTTGGCAGGAGTTGACAGTAGTAGCAGCAGGAGCCCAAATATACACTGGAGTTGGCTTCAGGAGCCCAAAAATTGGATGAATCACACCCTGGAGTTGGCAGAAGTTGGCAGCAGCAGCAGCAGGAGCCCAAATATACACTGGAGTTGGCCTCAGGAGCCCAAAAATTGGATGAATCACACCCTGGAGTTGGCAGAAGTTGGCAGTAGTAGCAGCAGGAGCCCAAATATACACTGGAGTTGGCTTCAGGAGCCCAAAAATTGGATGAATCACACCCTGGAGTTGGCAGAAGTTGGCAGCAGCAGCAGCAGCAGGAGCCCAAATATACACTGGAGTTGGCTTCAGGAGCCCAAAAATTGGATGAATCACACCCTGGAGTTGGCAGAAGTTGGCAGCAGCAGCAGCAGCAGGAGCCCAAATATACACTGGAGTTGGCTTCAGGAGCCCAAAAATTGGATGAATCACACCCTGGAGTTGGCAGGAGTTGACAGTAGCAGCAGCAGGAGCCCAAATATACACTGGAGTTGGCCTCAGGAGCCCAAAAATTGGATGAATCACACCCTGGAGTTGGCAGAAGTTGGCAGTAGCAGCAGCAGGAGCCCAAAAAATGGCCTAAAGACATAAATATGTTTTGCACCATTTGTAAAGTGTAAAACGTGGCACCATGCTGAATCTAGTCGCATGCATCAGGCATTGGTGGGTGGAAATCCTGGCTGATCCATCCCTGATTCATTTTGACAAAGGTGAGTCTCTCCACATTTTTAGTTGACAGACGAGTTCTCCTCGCCGTAACTATGGCCCCCGCCGCACTAAACACCCGCTCAGATGGCACGCTACTTGCCGGGCAGGACAGCTTTTCCAGGGCAAACTCTGCTAGTTGCGGCCACAAATCAAGTTTGGCTGCCCAGAAGTCCAGCGGATCCTCAAGGTGTGTTGGCATGGTCATGTCAAAGTATGACATGACCTGCTGGTTCAGGTCCTGCTCCAGGTCTTCCTGCTGCTCATGAGTAGCCTCACTATGCGGGTGTAGAAAGCTACTCATTAGCGACTGAAGACTGAGGCTGCTGCTGCTGATGGAGCTTCTGCTGCTGCTGCTGCCAACCCCCCCAGCGGCCATGGCAGTGGAAGGTGAGCGCAGAGGTCCCCTCGAGTCAGACCTGCGAGAGTATGGACCATGGCGCAGATAGGCATCGGCCAACTGCCTACGTAGAATGTCTTTGTAGTAGTTGAGTTTGTCCTCCCTCTCGGTGGGTTTAAAAAATGCCCCCATTTTGTGCCGGAAGCGAGGGTCCAATAAGGTGGACAGCCAGAAGTCATCCCGCCGACAGATGGAAACAATTCTGGGGTCACTACGCAAGCATGTGAGCATGCTTCGTGCCATTTGCGCAAGTGATTCGGATGGACTACCTGTCTCCATCTCCACTGCATACTGCCACGGTGTGCCCGGGTCCTCTGTCTCTCCTTCCTCAAAAACCTCTAGCTCCTCTGGCTGCTCCTGCTCCTCCTCTCCTGTCCGCTGACTAGATAAACCAGCCATTTCGCCAAGCCTAAACTGTGTTTCGCTGGGCAACTCCTCCTCCTCCTCTTCCTCCTCCTCCTCCTCCAGTTCAGCTCCAACGGGGTTCATGTGGCCGTAAGATGTAAACGCCATGTCTCCAGTGCCCTGACCAGCCATGGTTTCCAACATGTGCTGTAGTACATGAAGCAGTGGAATCACGTCGTTCATCCCGTAATCCTGCCGACTGACAAATAAAGTGGCTTCCTCAAAGGGCCTGAGCAAACGGCAGGTGTCACGTATGAGCTGCCACTGGTTGACATTGAAGTTACACAGGGGAGTCCCCCTATCTGCTTGGATCATCAGGAAATCCGTGATGGCTTTTCTCTGTTCATATAATCGGTCCAACATGTGAAGGGTGGAATTCCAACGGGTGGAAACATCGCAAATCAGACTATGTTGGGGGATACCATTCTGACGCTGTAGCTCAAGAAGGGTGTGTTTGGCGGTGTAGGAGTGGCTGAAGTGCATGCAAAGTTTCCGTGAAGTTGTTAGGATGTCCTGCAGATGGGGGGAACACTTCAGAAACCGCTTGACAACCAGATTGAAGACGTGAGCCATGCAGGGGGCATGGGTCAGGCTTCCTTGGCGCAGCGCAGACAAAATGTTCTTCCCATTGTCGGTAACCATGATTCCCATTTTAAGTTTTCTCGGAGTAAGCCATGTTTGGATTTCCTGATGAATACATTTAAGCAGTTCCTCCCCTGTGTGACTCCGTTCGCCAAGACAAACCATGTGAAGCACTGCGTGACACCTCCGTGCCCTGCACACATGGTAGACTGGAGGGGCACTGAGACTTGAGCCTACAGTGGAGGGTGAGGAGATGGCGGAGGATGAGGAGGCCGAGTCGCACGGTGTCACAGGCCCAATGGGCAGAGAGCGCGGAGGCCGAAGCGGCGTGACCTGTCCAAGTTGCTGCTGCAAAGGGACCACATTCACCCAGTGGGCCGTAAACGACATGTACTGCCCCTGACCGTAGTTACAGCTCCAGATGTCGGCGCTGCCATGTATTTTGCTACACACCGACAGGCTCAAGGACTGGCCCACCTTCTGTTCAACAAAAGTGTGCAGCGCTGGTACTGCCTTCTTGGCAAAGAAATGACGGCTTGGGACTCTCCACCTCGGCTCGGCACAAGCCATCAGTTCTCTGAAAGGTGCAGATTCCACCACCTGAAAAGGGAGCGACTGCAGCACCAGCAACTTGGACAGGAGCACATTCAGCTTCTGCGCCGTAGGATGAGTGGGCGCATACTGCTGTCTCTTGGACATGGCTTCGCTGATGGATTGCTGGCGGGATGCATGACTTGGAGGAGGAGGAGGAGGAGCAGGAGCGACAGAGGATGGGTGTGACGCACAGCTGCCTTCGGCTGAGGTGCTGGAGCCTTGGCTGGCAGAAATTGGGAGCTCACTTGGTGAGGAAGCAGACTGGACCACCCCTTGGGAGCCTCGGTTCTCCCAGGTCGTTTTATGGTGACGCATCATATGTTGACGCAGGGCCGTGGTGCCAACATTTGGACCCTGGCCACGCTTCACCTTTTGCCTACATATCTTGCATGTGGCCATGTTACCCTCCTGCGGATGCCTCAGGAAAAACTGCCACACTGCCGAGTAGCTACTTTTCCCACCCCCTGGCCTCACTGATTCACTGCTGCTGTTGCCAACTCCAGGAACCCCTGCTCCACTACCTCCCGATAAGGTAGACTGCCGCACAGCAGGTGCTCTACCCCGGCCCCGGCCCCGGCCGGCTCCAGCCTTTGGAATTGTGCCCCCATGCTGACTGCTACCACCTTGCTGCCTCAGCTGCTGACTCCGGGGCAACCTGCGCCCCTCTTCTCCTGATGATGACGATGAAGCCCCTTCATCACCCGGCTCCCAAGTGCGATCGGCTTCATCGTCATCATCATCATCATCACCGGGTTGTGGCTGTACGTCACTGATGTTCGTGGATTCGTCAACAGTGTCTGGCGCAGGAGCTGGAACGCTCGCAGCACCCACGACACTGTCCACATCACTATTTGTCTGCCTAGCTAAAGAAGCCACCTCCATTTCTTGGCTGGGCAGTAGCTGCTGACTGTCCTCCTGTATCTGATCGTCCTCCTCACTAAAGAGTGGAGCTGAACCCAAAGCATAGGATACGTCGCTGGGGGAGGGAACGGCGTAGGACAGAGGCAATGGGAGGACAGGGACTGCTCTCGGGGCATGCCAACTCAGGGTTGTGTCAGAGGAACCTACCGACCCTAGACTGGGGGTCTCAGATGTAAGTTGTGATGATGTTGTTGATGAGCGCGTCAGCCAATCTACCACGGCAGATGCGTTACTGGTGGAGACCCGACCGCTAGCAGATACTGGCAGATTAGGTCTCTCAGCGTGACTCCTGCTGCTACTGGCCCCCAGTCTGATGCGAGCTCTGCCTGCGGAATCTTGGCCTCTGCCACTCCTCTTTTCACTTCCAGGCACTTGTCTGCCCGACATAGTCTAACTGGCGTGGTAGTAGGTGATATTTTAAGAACCCCCAGGCAGCAGTGGGTCTATATAAAACAGAATATAATGCACACCAAAAGTGAGCAGTAACACTCAGCCTCCAACAGGCCTGCTTAGTGTAAATAAGAGAGCTGCTTAGTGTAAATAAAGAGGGGTATGCTATGTTACAGAATGGGATGCCTCAACAGAAGTGCACCTGGCAGGCAGCAGTAAGCCTATGCCCAGCAAAAGTGTCTTATAATATAAATATAATAAGAGCAAATGCTTATATGGTCTTAAACAGAGGCTGCTTTAGTCACAGAATGGGATGCCCTGGGCAGGAATGGACCTGGCAGGGTCCAGTAGGGCTTTGGCCAGCAAAAGTGTCTTTATCAGGCCTGATTTCTATGAGAATAAGTGCAAATGTTTATTATGCTATTAAATAGAGGCTGCTTTAGTCACAGAATGGGATGCCAGTGCCACAAAAACCAGAGAGCATGCACAGCAAAAGTGTCTTTATCAGGCCTGATTTCTATGAGAATAAGTGCAAATGTTTATTATGCTATTAAATAGAGGCTGCTTTAGTCACAGAATGGGATGCCAGTGCCACAAAAACCAGAGAGCATGCACAGCAAAAGTGTCTTTATCAGGCCTGATTTCTATGAGAATAAGTGCAAATGTTTATTATGCTATTAAATAGAGGCTGCTTTAGTCACAGAATGGGATGCCAGTGCCACAAAAACCAGAGAGCATGCACAGCAAAAGTGTCTTTATCAGGCCTGATTTCTATGAGAATAAGTGCAAATGTTTATTATGCTATTAAATAGAGGCTGCTTTAGTCACAGAATGGGATGCCAGTGCCACAAAAACCAGAGAGCATGCACAGCAAAAGTGTCTTTATCAGGCCTGATTTCTATGAGAATAAGTGCAAATGGTTATTATGCTATTAAATAGAGGCTGCTTTAGTCACAGAATGGGATGCCAGTGCCACAAAAACCAGAGAGCATGCACAGCAAAAGTGTCTTTATCAGGCCTGATTTCTATGAGAATAAGTGCAAATGTTTATTATGCTATTAAATAGAGGCTGCTTTAGTCACAGAATGGGATGCCAGTGCCACAAAAACCAGAGAGCATGCACAGCAAAAGTGTCTTTATCAGGCCTGATTTCTATGAGAATAAGTGCAAATGTTTATTATGCTATTAAATAGAGGCTGCTTTAGTCACAGAATGGGATGCCAGTGCCACAAAAACCAGAGAGCATGCACAGCAAAAGTGTCTTTATCAGGCCTGATTTCTATGAGAATAAGTGCAAATGTTTATTATGCTATTAAATAGAGGCTGCTTTAGTCACAGAATGGGATGCCAGTGCCACAAAAACCAGAGAGCATGCACAGCAAAAGTGTCTTTATCAGGCCTGATTTCTATGAGAATAAGTGCAAATGTTTATTATGCTATTAAATAGAGGCTGCTTTAGTCACAGAATGGGATGCCAGTGCCACAAAAACCAGAGAGCATGCACAGCAAAAGTGTCTTTATCAGGCCTGATTTCTATGAGAATAAGTGCAAATGTTTATTATGCTATTAAATAGAGGCTGCTTTAGTCACAGAATGGGATGCCAGTGCCACAAAAACCAGAGAGCATGCACAGCAAAAGTGTCTTTATCAGGCCTGATTTCTATGAGAATAAGTGCAAATGGTTATTATGCTATTAAATAGAGGCTGCTTTAGTCACAGAATGGGATGCCAGTGCCACAAAAACCAGAGAGCATGCACAGCAAAAGTGTCTTTATCAGGCCTGATTTCTATGAGAATAAGTGCAAATGTTTATTATGCTATTAAATAGAGGCTGCTTTAGTCACAGAATGGGATGCCAGTGCCACAAAAACCAGAGAGCATGCACAGCAAAAGTGTCTTTATCAGGCCTGATTTCTATGAGAATAAGTGCAAATGTTTATTATGCTATTAAATAGAGGCTGCTTTAGTCACAGAATGGGATGCCAGTGCCACAAAAACCAGAGAGCATGCACAGCAAAAGTGTCTTTATCAGGCCTGATTTCTATGAGAATAAGTGCAAATGGTTATTATGCTATTAAATAGAGGCTGCTTTAGTCACAGAATGGGATGCCAGTGCCACAAAAACCAGAGAGCATGCACAGCAAAAGTGTCTTTATCAGGCCTGATTTCTATGAGAATAAGTGCAAATGTTTATTATGCTATTAAATAGAGGCTGCTTTAGTCACAGAATGGGATGCCAGTGCCACAAAAACCAGAGAGCATGCACAGCAAAAGTGTCTTTATCAGGCCTGATTTCTATGAGAATAAGTGCAAATGGTTATTATGCTATTAAATAGAGGCTGCTTTAGTCACAGAATGGGATGCCAGTGCCACAAAAACCAGAGAGCATGCACAGCAAAAGTGTCTTTATCAGGCCTGATTTCTATGAGAATAAGTGCAAATGTTTATTATGCTATTAAATAGAGGCTGCTTTAGTCACAGAATGGGATGCCAGTGCCACAAAAACCAGAGAGCATGCACAGCAAAAGTGTCTTTATCAGGCCTGATTTCTATGAGAATAAGTGCAAATGTTTATTATGCTATTAAATAGAGGCTGCTTTAGTCACAGAATGGGATGCCAGTGCCACAAAAACCAGAGAGCATGCACAGCAAAAGTGTCTTTATCAGGCCTGATTTCTATGAGAATAAGTGCAAATGTTTATTATGCTATTAAATAGAGGCTGCTTTAGTCACAGAATGGGATGCCAGTGCCACAAAAACCAGAGAGCATGCACAGCAAAAGTGTCTTTATCAGGCCTGATTTCTATGAGAATAAGTGCAAATGTTTATTATGCTATTAAATAGAGGCTGCTTTAGTCACAGAATGGGATGCCTCACAGCAGACTTAAGATCAGTTCAGTATATATGCACAGTTAGTTACTATAAGCAGCCTGAAAACGCTAACAAAGGCTGGATGAAAAAAAAAAAATCTCCCTGTCAGCCAGCTCCGTTTTTCCTACCTTTCCCTGGCTTTCTGTCTGTCTCCTGTCTGTCTCCTGCCTGTCTCCTGCCTGTCTCCAGCCTGTCCCTGTCTGTCCCTGTCTGTCCCTGTCTCCAGCCTGTCTCCAGCCTGTCTAACTGCCTCAGCTACACAGCGTTCTGTCTGTCTGTCACGAATGCAATAGAGAAATGAGGAAAAGCAAGATGGCCGCCGTTAAATACCGCTGTGTGACGTCACCGGGCTTGCTGGCTGCTGATAGGCTGCATGTGACTGCCCCAGCTTGCACTGGCGCGGGATACATGTCCAGACATGTCCCGCCCGCCATCTTAGAATGCCTGTAATGTAAATGAATGGATGTTAAAGGAAAACTTCGAGTGATCGAATCGCGGGGAAATTCGGATTCGATCCGAATCGAATTTTTCCTGAAATTCGGATCGAATCCGGGTTCGTCCGGATCGATTCGCTCATCCCTAGTGGCCAGGGTCCAAATGTTGGCACCACGGCCCTGCGTCAACATATGATGCGTCACCATAAAACGACCTGGGAGAACCGAGGCTCCCAAGGGGTGGTCCAGTCTGCTTCCTCACCAAGTGAGCTCCCAATTTCTGCCAGCCAAGGCTCCAGCACCTCAGCCGAAGGCAGCTGTGCGTCATACCCATCCTCTGTCGCTCCTGCTCCTCCTCCTCCAAGTCATGCATCCCGCCAGCAATCCATCAGCGAAGCCATGTCCAAGAGACAGCAGTATGCGCCCACTCATCCTACGGCGCAGAAGCTGAATGTGCTCCTGTCCAAGTTGCTGGTGCTGCAGTCGCTCCCTTTTCAGGTGGTGGAATCTGCACCTTTCAGAGAACTGATGGCTTGTGCCGAGCCGAGGTGGAGAGTCCCAAGCCGTCATTTCTTTGCCAAGAAGGCAGTACCAGCGCTGCACACTTTTGTTGAACAGAAGGTGGGCCAGTCCTTGAGCCTGTCGGTGTGTAGCAAAATACATGGCAGCGCCGACATCTGGAGCTGTAACTACGGTCAGGGGCAGTACATGTCGTTTACGGCCCACTGGGTGAATGTGGTCCCTTTGCAGCAGCAACTTGGACAGGTCACGCCGCTTCGGCCTCCGCGCTCTCTGCCCATTGGGCCTGTGACACCGTGCGACTCGGCCTCCTCATCCTCCGCCATCTCCTCACCCTCCACTGTAGGCTCAAGTCTCAGTGCCCCTCCAGTCTACCATGTGTGCAGGGCACGGAGGTGTCACGCAGTGCTTCACATGGTTTGTCTTGGCGAACGGAGTCACACAGGGGAGGAACTGCTTAAATGTATTCATCAGGAAATCCAAACATGGCTTACTCCGAGAAAACTTAAAATGGGAATCATGGTTACCGACAATGGGAAGAACATTTTGTCTGCGCTGCGCCAAGGAAGCCTGACCCATGCCCCCTGCATGGCTCACGTCTTCAATCTGGTTGTCAAGCGGTTTCTGAAGTGTTCCCCCCATCTGCAGGACATCCTAACAACTTCACGGAAACTTTGCATGCACTTCAGCCACTCCTACACCGCCAAACACACCCTTCTTGAGCTACAGCGTCAGAATGGTATCCCCCAACATAGTCTGATTTGCGATGTTTCCACCCGTTGGAATTCCACCCTTCACATGTTGGACCGATTATATGAACAGAGAAAAGCCATCACGGATTTCCTGATGATCCAAGCAGATAGGGGGACTCCCCTGTGTAACTTCAATGTCAACCAGTGGCAGCTCATACGTGACACCTGCCGTTTGCTCAGGCCCTTTGAGGAAGCCACTTTATTTGTCAGTCGGCAGGATTACGGGATGAACGACGTGATTCCACTGCTTCATGTACTACAGCACATGTTGGAAACCATGGCTGGTCAGGGCACTGGAGACATGGCGTTTACATCTTACGGCCACATGAACCCCGTTGGAGCTGAACTGGAGGAGGAGGAGGAGGAAGAGGAGGAGGAGGAGTTGCCCAGCGAAACACAGTTTAGGCTTGGCGAAATGGCTGGTTTATCTAGTCAGCGGACAGGAGAGGAGGAGCAGGAGCAGCCAGAGGAGCTAGAGGTTTTTGAGGAAGGAGAGACAGAGGACCCGGGCACACCGTGGCAGTATGCAGTGGAGATGGAGACAGGTAGTCCATCCGAGTCACTTGCGCAAATGGCACGAAGCATGCTCACATGCTTGCGTAGTGACCCCAGAATTGTTTCCATCTGTCGGCGGGATGACTTCTGGCTGTCCACCTTATTGGACCCTCGCTTCCGGCACAAAATGGGGGCATTTTTTAAACCCACCGAGAGGGAGGACAAACTCAACTACTACAAAGACATTCTACGTAGGCAGTTGGCCGATGCCTATCTGCGCCATGGTCCATACTCTCGCAGGTCTGACTCGAGGGGACCTCTGCGCTCACCTTCCACTGCCATGGCCGCTGGGGGGGTTGGCAGCAGCAGCAGCAGAAGCTCCATCAGCAGCAGCAGCCTCAGTCTTCAGTCGCTAATGAGTAGCTTTCTACACCCGCATAGTGAGGCTACTCATGAGCAGCAGGAAGACCTGGAGCAGGACCTGAACCAGCAGGTCATGTCATACTTTGACATGACCATGCCAACACACCTTGAGGATCCGCTGGACTTCTGGGCAGCCAAACTTGATTTGTGGCCGCAACTAGCAGAGTTTGCCCTGGAAAAGCTGTCCTGCCCGGCAAGTAGCGTGCCATCTGAGCGGGTGTTTAGTGCGGCGGGGGCCATAGTTACGGCGAGGAGAACTCGTCCGTCAACTAAAAATGTGGAGAGACTCACCTTTGTCAAAATGAATCAGGGATGGATCAGCCAAGATTTCCACCCACCAATGCCTGATGCATGCGACTAGATTCAGCATGGTGCCACGTTTTACACTTTCCAAATGGTGCAAAACATATTTATGTCTTTAGGCCATTTTTTGGGCTCCTGCTGCTGCTGCTGCCAACTCCTGCCAACTCCAGGGTGTGATTCATCCAATTTTTGGGCTCCTGAGGCCAACTCCAGTGTATATTTGGGCTCCTGCTGCTGCTGCTGCCAACTTCTGCCAACTCCAGGGTGTGATTCATCCAATTTTTGGGCTCCTGAAGCCAACTCCAGTGTATATTTGGGCTCCTGCTGCTGCTGGTGTCAACTCCTGCCAACTCCAGGGTGTGATTCATCCAATTTTTGGGCTCCTGAAGCCAACTCCAGTGTATATTTGGGCTCCTGCTGCTGCTACTGTCAACTCCTGCCAACTCCAGGGTGTGATTCATCCAATTTTTGGGCTCCTGAGGCCAACTCCAGTGTATATTTGGGCTCCTGCTGCTGCTGCTGCCAACTTCTGCCAACTCCAGGGTGTGATTCATCCAATTTTTGGGCTCCTGAGGCCAACTCCAGTGTATATTTGGGCTCCTGCTGCTGCTACTGTCAACTCCTGCCAACTCCAGGGTGTGATTCATCCAATTTTTGGGCTCCTGAGGCCAACTCCAGTGTATATTTGGGCTCCTGCTGCTGCTGCTGCCAACTTCTGCCAACTCCAGGGTGTGATTCATCCAATTTTTGGGCTCCTGAGGCCAACTCCAGTGTATATTTGGGCTCCTGCTGCTGCTGCTGCCAACTTCTGCCAACTCCAGGGTGTGATTCATCCAATTTTTGGGCTCCTGAGGCCAACTCCAGTGTATATTTGGGCTCCTGCTGCTGCTACTGTCAACTCCTGCCAACTCCAGGGTGTGATTCATCCAATTTTTGGGCTCCTGAGGCCAACTCCAGTGTATATTTGGGCTCCTGCTGCTGCTGCTGCCAACTTCTGCCAACTCCAGGGTGTGATTCATCCAATTTTTGGGCTCCTGAGGCCAACTCCAGTGTATATTTGGGCTCCTGCTGCTGCTACTGTCAACTCCTGCCAACTCCAGGGTGTGATTCATCCAATTTTTGGGCTCCTGAGGCCAACTCCAGTGTATATTTGGGCTCCTGCTGCTGCTGCTGCCAACTTCTGCCAACTCCAGGGTGTGATTCATCCAATTTTTGGGCTCCTGAGGCCAACTCCAGTGTATATTTGGGCTCCTGCTGCTGCTGCTGCCAACTTCTGCCAACTCCAGGGTGTGATTCATCCAATTTTTGGGCTCCTGAAGCCAACTCCAGTGTATATTTGGGCTCCTGCTGCTGCTGGTGTCAACTCCTGCCAACTCCAGGGTGTGATTCATCCAATTTTTGGGCTCCTGAAGCCAACTCCAGTGTATATTTGGGCTCCTGCTGCTGCTACTGTCAACTCCTGCCAACTCCAGGGTGTGATTCATCCAATTTTTGGGCTCCTGAGGCCAACTCCAGTGTATATTTGGGCTCCTGCTGCTGCTGCTGCCAACTTCTGCCAACTCCAGGGTGTGATTCATCCAATTTTTGGGCTCCTGAGGCCAACTCCAGTGTATATTTGGGCTCCTGCTGCTGCTACTGTCAACTCCTGCCAACTCCAGGGTGTGATTGATCCAATTTTTGGGCTCCTGAGGCCAACTCCAGTGTATATTTGGGCTCCTGCTGCTGCTGCTGCCAACTTCTGCCAACTCCAGGGTGTGATTCATCCAATTTTTGGGCTCCTGAGGCCAACTCCAGTGTATATTTGGGCTCCTGCTGCTGCTGCTGCCAACTTCTGCCAACTCCAGGGTGTGATTCATCCAATTTTTGGGCTCCTGAAGCCAACTCCAGTGTATATTTGGGCTCCTGCTGCTGCTGGTGTCAACTCCTGCCAACTCCAGGGTGTGATTCATCCAATTTTTGGGCTCCTGAAGCCAACTCCAGTGTATATTTGGGCTCCTGCTGCTGCTACTGTCAACTCCTGCCAACTCCAGGGTGTGATTCATCCAATTTTTGGGCTCCTGAGGCCAACTCCAGTGTATATTTGGGCTCCTGCTGCTGCTGCTGCCAACTTCTGCCAACTCCAGGGTGTGATTCATCCAATTTTTGGGCTCCTGAGGCCAACTCCAGTGTATATTTGGGCTCCTGCTGCTGCTACTGTCAACTCCTGCCAACTCCAGGGTGTGATTCATCCAATTTTTGGGCTCCTGAGGCCAACTCCAGTGTATATTTGGGCTCCTGCTGCTGCTGCTGCCAACTTCTGCCAACTCCAGGGTGTGATTCATCCAATTTTTGGGCTCCTGAGGCCAACTCCAGTGTATATTTGGGCTCCTGCTGCTGCTGCTGCCAACTTCTGCCAACTCCAGGGTGTGATTCATCCAATTTTTGGGCTCCTGAAGCCAACTCCAGTGTATATTTGGGCTCCTGCTGCTGCTGCTGCCAACTTCTGCCAACTCCAGGGTGTGATTCATCCAATTTTTGGGCTCCTGAGGCCAACTCCAGTGTATATTTGGGCTCCTGCTGCTGCTACTGTCAACTCCTGCCAACTCCAGGGTGTGATTCATCCAATTTTTGGGCTCCTGAGGCCAACTCCAGTGTATATTTGGGCTCCTGCTGCTGCTGCTGCCAACTTCTGCCAACTCCAGGGTGTGATTCATCCAATTTTTGGGCTCCTGAGGCCAACTCCAGTGTATATTTGGGCTCCTGCTGCTGCTGCTGCCAACTTCTGCCAACTCCAGGGTGTGATTCATCCAATTTTTGGGCTCCTGAGGCCAACTCCAGTGTATATTTGGGCTCCTGCTGCTGCTGGTGTCAACTCCTGCCAACTCCAGGGTGTGATTCATCCAATTTTTGGGCTCCTGAAGCCAACTCCAGTGTATATTTGGGCTCCTGCTGCTGCTACTGTCAACTCCTGCCAACTCCAGGGTGTGATTCATCCAATTTTTGGGCTCCTGAGGCCAACTCCAGTGTATATTTGGGCTCCTGCTGCTGCTGCTGCCAACTTCTGCCAACTCCAGGGTGTGATTCATCCAATTTTTGGGCTCCTGAGGCCAACTCCAGTGTATATTTGGGCTCCTGCTGCTGCTACTGTCAACTCCTGCCAACTCCAGGGTGTGATTCATCCAATTTTTGGGCTCCTGAAGCCAACTCCAGTGTATATTTGGGCTCCTGCTGCTGCTACTGTCAACTCCTGCCAACTCCAGGGTGTGATTCATCCAATTTTTGGGCTCCTGAGGCCAACTCCAGTGTATATTTGGGCTCCTGCTGCTGCTGCTGCCAACTTCTGCCAACTCCAGGGTGTGATTCATCCAATTTTTGGGCTCCTGAGGCCAACTCCAGTGTATATTTGGGCTCCTGCTGCTGCTACTGTCAACTCCTGCCAACTCCAGGGTGTGATTCATCCAATTTTTGGGCTCCTGAGGCCAACTCCAGTGTATATTTGGGCTCCTGCTGCTGCTGCTGCCAACTTCTGCCAACTCCAGGGTGTGATTCATCCAATTTTTGGGCTCCTGAGGCCAACTCCAGTGTATATTTGGGCTCCTGCTGCTGCTACTGTCAACTCCTGCCAACTCCAGGGTGTGATTCATCCAATTTTTGGGCTCCTGAGGCCAACTCCAGTGTATATTTGGGCTCCTGCTGCTGCTGCTGCTGCCAACTTCTGCCAACTCCAGGGTGTGATTCATCCAATTTTTGGGCTCCTGAGGCCAACTCCAGTGTATATTTGGGCTCCTGCTGCTGCTGCTGCCAACTTCTGCCAACTCCAGGGTGTGATTCATCCAATTTTTGGGCTCCTGAGGCCAACTCCAGTGTATATTTGGGCTCCTGCTGCTGCTACTGTCAACTCCTGCCAACTCCAGGGTGTGATTCATCCAATTTTTGGGCTCCTGAGGCCAACTCCAGTGTATATTTGGGCTCCTGCTGCTGCTGCTGCCAACTTCTGCCAACTCCAGGGTGTGATTCATCCAATTTTTGGGCTCCTGAGGCCAACTCCAGTGTATATTTGGGCTCCTGCTGCTGCTGCTGCCAACTTCTGCCAACTCCAGGGTGTGATTCATCCAATTTTTGGGCTCCTGAAGCCAACTCCAGTGTATATTTGGGCTCCTGCTGCTGCTGGTGTCAACTCCTGCCAACTCCAGGGTGTGATTCATCCAATTTTTGGGCTCCTGAAGCCAACTCCAGTGTATATTTGGGCTCCTGCTGCTGCTGCTGCCAACTTCTGCCAACTCCAGGGTGTGATTCATCCAATTTTTGGGCTCCTGAGGCCAACTCCAGTGTATATTTGGGCTCCTGCTGCTGCTGCTGCCAACTTCTGCCAACTCCAGGGTGTGATTCATCCAATTTTTGGGCTCCTGAAGCCAACTCCAGTGTATATTTGGGCTCCTGCTGCTGCTGGTGTCAACTCCTGCCAACTCCAGGGTGTGATTCATCCAATTTTTGGGCTCCTGAGGCCAACTCCAGTGTATATTTGGGCTCCTGCTGCTGCTACTGTCAACTCCTGCCAACTCCAGGGTGTGATTCATCCAATTTTTGGGCTCCTGAGGCCAACTCCAGTGTATATTTGGGCTCCTGCTGCTGCTGCTGCCAACTTCTGCCAACTCCAGGGTGTGATTCATCCAATTTTTGGGCTCCTGAAGCCAACTCCAGTGTATATTTGGGCTCCTGCTGCTGCTGCTGCTGCCAACTTCTGCCAACTCCAGGGTGTGATTCATCCAATTTTTGGGCTCCTGAGGCCAACTCCAGTGTATATTTGGGCTCCTTCTGCCCCTCATAGTGATGCCACTTCAACTCTCTGCAATTGTGCCGCTCTGCGATTCTATTAGCGATGCCTCTGATCTGCATGTGATATTTCTTCAAAGTATTATTTAACTAACCCAGCACGCATCCTGTGCGTGTTACAGCAAGGCTGAATGGTTTACAACCCTATTGAGGCTGTAGGAGGCTCAGAAATAGCCGTTTTTAATAGCGATTCGTCGCGAATTTATTCGGGTCGAAACGATTTTTGTCGGAAAATTCGGCGAATCAGTCGAATCGAATTTTTCAAAAGTTCGCTCATCTCTAGCTATTACTGAATCGGCCTCCCCATAAAAGCTGTCCATGCCAAATCAGACAGATCGCCAGGATCCTGGTGATTAGTCCACTTTAAGTTTGTGGCTGTAATGGTTGAAAATGTGGAAAAGTTCAAGTGGTATGAATATGATCTTTAAGGCGATGTATACTGCAAATATAAATATGTATGTAGAGAGAGATAGTGGAGACAATAGGGGTGATTCAGAGCCTCTTGTGAATGTATTTTCGTTGACGAGTGTGTTGTTTTTTGCCATTTTTTCCCATTTTTGGACATCGGATTTGCTTTTGCGAGATATTTTCTTTCACGTCAAAAACACAACAGGGGAGGCACTCCAACTCAGAATCAAAAATTAATATCATACTTTATTAAATGTTTACAACCACAACCTATACAATGGACATATTAAAAACACATTAAGGCCCTTATTCATCAAGCAATAGCGCCAGGTAGTGTCTCACTCGCGCCAGGCAGCGCCAGCTATCGGCGGCTACCGACTCCAGAACGCCAGGCTGCGAACACAATCACGCATTTATCACGCAAAATGAGGCTAGCGCCGGCGAGAGCGTCACCTAGCGCGGGATTCATCATGTTGCAGACTTCAGCAAACAGCGCCGCTGCTAATCCCATCACAGCGCCAGGTATGACCTCTCACTACCTGGCGCTACCTGGCGCTCTCCAATACATTTCAATGGCAGACACTGCAATGTTTTTTTTTAGTGGTTTTTGTGTTCTTGTCTTTGGCCAAAATTTAAACACCGGTTGTTTAGGATATGTTTGATTAATCTGTCTTGTTTTTAAAGATTTTTGTATGAAAGATGTTATTTTTACACTGTAATGTTGTGAGTGAAATATAAAATGCATCTCCTCCCACAAAACACATTAGCCTCAAATTAGCTTGCTTTCACAACACACATGCCTTGTAAAGCTACTTTTTAGTCACTCATGTTTGGCGCTCACGTTCGCTCATTGAAATTGTCAGCGCCCAAGCTATTCGGCAGCCCTGTCCTTGTTGAATCTGTGGTGGTCAGAGTTTCTGCAGTCGCTGTTGTGATTCGCTATGTGGCGGCGCTAGCGTCGCTGTGCTGCGCTGTGCAGCGCTGTGCTGTTCATACATGTGCCTTTCTGCCATTTGCCCTGAATTCACTTGCAGCGACCCCAGTCGTTGTTAATGAATACACTGTAGTTCTGAGCGTGCATGTCCACATTCTGCTGGTTTTGTTCAGGCGTACAAGCTCATAACAACCCGTTATGCATTCTCCTGTGTGCAACATTATCATGTAGTTGGATAGTTTTATTGTGTTATTATTTTATTAAGGAATCAGAATGTTATTTGTAAGCAACCAGCTCTGTTTTTGTTCTGACCTATGCATTAAAGGATATTGAACACCCAGCTAAATCAAGCTAATAATTAATGGCGTCTTTGGCAATAGCTTGTCTTAATGCGTAAATATCCTATTTCCGCCACTTAGCTTGCACGTAGCGGACATTAGCTGGTTCCTAATGCGCGGAGCGTGTTTTTTTTCCGCTTTCGTCATATCCAGTTCCGGGTTGCTCCTTTGCGTTTCCCAGCTAAATCTAGCTAATAATTAATGGCGTCTTGCCCAATAGCTTGTTATAATGCGTAAAAATCATATTTCCGCCACTTAGCTTGCACGTAGCGGATATTAGCTTCTTCCTAGTGCGTTTTTTTTTTTCCCTGTCGCTTTGGTCATATCCGGTTCCGGTTTCCTCCTTTGCGTTTCCACCATGATGCCCAGGCGACGTATCCTACGCCTCCCCAGCTCCTCTTCTGACTCTGGCCCCCCCCACCCCTCCCCCACCTCCCCCACCTACCTCACCTCCCCCACCTAACCCCCCTCCACCCCCTCCCCCCCCCTGGGCCACAGAAACAAAAAAGGAAGAGGGTGGATAGCCGCGTAAACGGCCAGGTGGTCAAAGTGAGTATATTTCCCTTGGATGATATGTTTCATCTGTTCTCAGTATAACTGTTTAGGCCATTGGTCTGATGTCATGTATTGATAATCTTTTTTTTTTCATTTGTCATAGGATTTCTGCATCCACCAATACGATTATGCCCGTGGGGGCAAGAAGCGGATAGCCCTGGAGGTGAAGGCCACAGTGTCCCGGCGCCTCAACACCAGCCTGACTGTGCGTTCGATCATGCAGAAGTGGTCCGACTTCAAGCGCCGGGACCCTGAAGGCGTGTACCGCCTATATGATGCGTACGCTTCAGGTAAGTGGAATTTTAGGCTATGTTTAATTTTTTAGGGAAATAATATTGTAAGCTGTGTCCCTTTTTTGGGAGTAATTTTTTTTTTTTCATTCACCCCCTCCACACAGATAAGCGTCCTCCCCTGGGGAAACGTGGGAAGGGATTCCTCCCCCGAACTAGACAGGCGGACTCGGGGGAGTCATCGAGGGAGGGTCCCTCTCGCGGGTCATATTTAGAGGACCCAGGGGAGGAAGGGGATGACGCCCCAGAGGAGTGTGCTGCTGGGGGGCGGTCAGGCTCGAGCCTCAGCTCCTCACACTCTGACTCTGAGGAGTCTCAACAGACAAGGGGCCACTCTCAAGTGGGGAGTCCAAGTGGGGTGGAAGTAATGGACTCTCCCACACTCCCTGAAGGAGCAGGGAGTGAGAGGGAGGAGGGTGGCCCTTTGCCTGGGGGATCTTTGGATCAGAGTGTGAGGAGCCGAGGCTCCACGCCTCCTCCTCAGAGCCCTCCCTGGGCTTCAAGTGGCAGTTCATCCCCTGGTGAGTGCACATTTAGTCAGTGTTAGTCAGTGACAGGTTACATATGGCCATTTGTACTTAGCCCTTGCCATTCCTCTCAAATTTGCAGCACATCATATAGGCGGCACCTCCAGGAGCTATTGGCAATGCCTTCTCCACGGGCATAGTCATGGTAAGTGTTTTTTGTTATCCCTCACATTCACTATGTTCTGACATTCCTTAAAGTGGACCCACACCCATTGTGGATTGGGCTTGGAATCTATAAGCTTCTCTGCCCAATCACCTCCCTCACCCAGGGCCCCCCCCCAAAAAGCCCACAAACTCCTTTCCTCATTGGGGGTGGCAGAAGCCACCGCCGCAGCCTCCTGCGTGCCCCTCTAGATGTGTGTGCGCCTGCGCTCTCCGTTTCAGAATGGCCTGCCCGTGCGCACGCACTGGAGGAGTGACGCGCAGAAGGCAGCGGCGGCGGACGGTCTCTTGCTCAAATTGTTGTGCCCTGCCAAAGTGGACCAAAACACAGGATAGTATCAATCCTGGGTCTTGGCCCACTTTGAACATACACATGTTTCCTGCTCCATAGTACAAGCTGGTTTGTTAATGTACATTAACATCACAAACCCCACTACAGTGCAATCCAACTGGCAACCACCCCTATGTTTCAGCCCACACCATGATGGGTGCTAGCAAATGTGTTATTTTGGAAAGTTGTTCCGGCGAACACATGTTGCCCACTAGTAAGATTCTACAATAAAATGCCATTTAGGTCTTACCATTGCACTGTCCAGGTTATTGGCACATTATCTTTATGTGTCCATGTTGCAACCATAAATAATTTACATGAACTCATGGACCAGGAAATATGCTAATGTCGGACAACATGTGTGTAACCATGCAAGCATTTGTTTTGGCAGACTCCCTAACCAGATGGATGTCAAATAGTCAGGTGTCATTGTCACACTAATTTTGCTTTTCTCTTTTGCTTTCTCCTGACAGATGTGGCCACGCAGACGGAGCCGGTGTACATCACCACCACACCTCCTGGGACGGCCAGCAGCATGGGCCCCAGCCACAGCTGCGATGGTGAGTACATCCCACTTCATATGCCTAAAGACTTGGGACCCCTATGTCTTAGAGTAAATTCTGGAGACATTTCCAATGTACCTATGTGTTTAATCAACACACATCTAGGTTACATGTGTTTGTCCAACAATCCTACATGCATGTCTGCATGCTTGATTGTTGGCTCACATTCTTGTTTTGGCAACATAGTGGCAAATTGTGGTTTCTAACCAACTAAATTGGCATGCTAAGGTGGTGACCTCTAAGATTGTTGGCCAAACAAGTTTCCTCATTAGGACTTAGGCCCTGATGTTTGGCTGTAACTAAACAAATAAATGTACACACTGGCACTTAGCCCTTATTTTAGTCCCAAGAGTTAAGAGTAAATGTATGCTTGGGATGTGGTGGCCACATTTAAGCCAGCCACTAGTACTCATATAATGTTAACACCTAAGGGCACAGTGGCCAACAATGTGAATGTGAGCGTCAGCTAATTTTAGCCACTTACATTACATTGCTACATCTGTGTCTGTAGAGGTCACATTCTATATTTGTAATATTATTTTTTTTTACTCTCTACAGCTTGTGTAAACCAGCATCGCAGACTGTGGCGGTCGATCCGGCGTCTTCGCCTTATGCTGCTGGCCTTGAAGAGGCGTCGTTAGGGTGGGGGGGATGTTTCGAGCCGCTGTGCGGCCAAATGTTGGGCCTGTTGGCCGGCTTTAATATTAAAGGTTTTGTATTTTTCTACTTACACTGTGTTGTGCCTTGTCTAGCATAGTTTAAGTGTCTTCAAACCCATTATTTGTAAAATGTTGGTGTACCTTTGTAGCCATTTAATGTCTAAACCATAGGAAGATATGGTCACCAATGTGTGGCATACATTTTTGGCTACAGGTACATATCTAGATCTAGAGACTCATCCCTGACTGTGTTCTTACCTATGTCTTAGGAAAAACACAAATTAGAGGTGGTGTTCTCAAATGTATTTTCAAAAAAAACTAAACAATCAAATTAATATTCTTGGCTTGGGGGCCTGGGAGGTTGAGAGTCATTGCTAGGGGTGGTGTTGGGGGCCAACAGTGCAGTAAAAAAAATAGACTGCTGTTGTATGAGCTGTTGCGTCAACAACAAACTTTGCTCCTGGCGCTGTAAAGATCGCTCCATCAGATTGGACAGCCGCTCAAGTTCCCTGTTTGTTTGTTGCTGCTGGCCTTGTTTGACATCCTTGAGCTTGCGCTGCAGGCCCTCAATTTGTTGCTGACACATCAGCACCTGATTTTCCAACGCCGCAATGCGGTCAGTATTTCCATCACGCGGCTGTTGGCGACTGTAGTCCTCCAGCATCCGGACCCCTAGCTCGTAAAGTCTGCACTTGTCGGTGCCACACCTCCTCTTGCTCTGGGTTCAAGCTAAAAAAAAAAAAAAAAAATTTAGTTAAGGTGAACAATGCAGCTAGGCCCCTCAAAATCAGTTCCCAAAAGTGTAACCAGCCAACTTACCCTTGCTTGAGCCTCTGTAGCTTTGCCACATGGCACTTGAGAAGAGGTCCCAAGTTGGGGTTCTGGTCCCGCCTCCTGCAAAAACAACAAATACATAACATGTGACATGTTGGTTCAGGGACTACCCACCAACATGTCAATGTGGTTATTGTTCCTCTAAATCAGCCATGTTACCTCCGTGTCGTCTGGCCCAAGTAGGTCCGGGGTCTGGCTGCCAGAGAGGGGCAAATCCACATCTGAGAGATCGGGCAAGTTGGCATATGCTAAACAGGAAAGTCAGGTTAGTAGGTCAGTGGGCCAAAATCAAATGTAAGCTGGATAGACTATCGAGGCCATACCTCCACAAAGTGGAAGATTACACACTAGCCAAAGTGATCTGGTCAACTCAGATTGCTAACATGTATTTAAGAGGAAGATGAGCCAATAATTGGTTTTAAAAGCAAAAGACACATTGCTCAAATTACACATACCCGCACTCTCCCAGATGTCTGGAGTTGGGCCCTCACTCGAGCTTTGCCCTTGAAAATACATGTTTAAACACAAGTTGGCCTACTAAATTTGACTAAAACTTGTTCAAAAATCCCTAATAGATAATCAAGCCAAACAAACTTACCCTCATCTCTGGCAGCCTCAACGTGAAGGGCCCTTTCCGGACAGCCACTTCCGAGATTCAGGCCAACTAAAATACACAATTAATGTCTCTAAATATTCCGAACCCTACTCGGGTGAATGTTTGTCTTTCAATATACACAACCAATGCATTGCAATCACTCAAAAACTATACGAATGACCCTGGTGATGGCAAATCCACTCCAAATAGGCATCTTCAAGTTGACATAGCAAACATGTAGATTATTAGACTAACCAAATAGAACCAGTGTAACATAAACAGCATAAAGGATACATTTTTTGAGCCAATACACAGCAACAGGGTCCTGTTGACCTGCTACATCGGAAGTGGGGTCCAAAGATGAACCAGTCACTTGGCCTACAAAGAAAAAAGAGGAATGAAAGACATGCACTTGTGTTAAAGCGGATAAAGCAAGGTTGACACATGCACTTACCAGCATCCAAAGAGTAGCTTGGCTCCTGAGGAGATGCTGGTGCCAATGGCAGTGCAGCTAGGCAAAAGCAAATAAAAAATGTAGCCATTGGTAATGTGCGGCACTAAATAAACCATGCATTTAGGTGTGCGTGAGCAGCTCAATCACTAATATTCCCTAAGCACGGCCAGTGTGGCTTACACATGTATATGCAGATATATGGCCACACATCTCTGGCTTCCAACATAGCTACACATGTTAGGGCCTTGTTAGTTAGTTGCAGAGAGGGGTAAAGTGGACGTTTAAATAATCCGCAGGCCCATATTATTAGTCATCAACAGTGGTCGAATCTATTGTTTGAGGTGCTCACACACGCATTTTTGCAAAAAATAAACAGCACCGAAATTACAGAAAAATACCTTAAATGGCAGACTGGGTTAGGCTGGAGGTTGATTGAAGGGCAGGAGTTGGGGTGTCCACCTCCCCCGACTCATGGAGATGACCATGTGCACCTATGCAGAAAGCAACAGACAGCAAAGTCAGACATTTATGAGGTATAATGTACTACTTCACATGTCCTACTGTTAGTTGTGCAGAAAGAGAAAAAGCAAATCACATAAATTAACATTAGCAGAAAATCTGAATCTGAAAATATGTACCTTCAGTCCAACCTGTGGTGTCATCCCCAGCATCCACACCCTGCAGCCGAGCAAGTGGAATTTTGGCCTTCAGCATCTCCTCATACGGCCTGTAGGTACTCTTTGGACCCTGGATGGTCCCACTCTCGACCTCAAGATCATGATTCATCTTTTGCGTAAGGGCCCTTTTCAAAGTGTAGAAGCGTTTCCTGCAGGATGGGCCACTACGTGGGTGTTGAGCACTGCTAGTAAGCTCAACACCAATGGCATCCCACAATTTGCTCCTTTCTTGTTTGCCTATAGACTTGCTTTGGGAGTCAAATATCAGCTCCCATTTTGCAAGGGTCAGGCGCACAAGAGTATTATTCTCAGCCAAATTAAATTCTGGCTCCCTCTTGGCAACTGGGCGCTTAGCCTGGGGTGCTGCATCACCTTCAGGCTGGGCCTTTTTCCTTAAGGGAGGTCTGCGCACAGCACCCACCACACTCCTACTTGGGCCAGCTGTGGCCGGCAGATGCCCAGAATTTGGCTCCATCCTGTAGCTGCACACACACACCAATACACAACCAACAAGCACGCATGCAGACTACAGAATGGTATCACCGTTTGTTGGGTTTGGCCAGGTTTTATGTGCTCTAACAGCCAATCACAAACAGGTCCACTTAATTGATTCACACATACTGGCCAGGTGCTTGTAGCCAAAGCTCCACTGCAGTGATTGAAGCATGTGTGGTAGTTAATTAACTAATTACAGAGCTCATTAACCAAACAACACACAACCAAAGACAACAATGTACTCATGTATATGAAACACTTGTGACATGTGGCTATTTAAATCAAGAGCAGCTTACCTTTCATTGGTCCACCACAGAATTTTCAGCCATGTCCGTTAATGCACGCAAGTTTAGGCTCACGTACGCTAGTAGCGCTACTAGCGTGCGCGTGCGCACTCCGTTTCACGCACACCTGGGCCAGCTAATTGGAGACAAGAAATAGCAGAGCAAGGCAAAAGGCGGCAAAGAGGACCTGTCCTTTTTACTCAGTGAAGTATAAATGGCTGCATTTGGCAACCTTCTGGTATTGTTACACTGTGGCAAAGGCTGTGGTGTGGTGGTGTGGTGCTTTGGTCCCTTAGCTCATTTGAGTGTCTGGCTGGGTTTTGTCCTCACTCTCTGTGGCTTGTTGGGTGATTTCTGACATCAGTGCTGTTTCTTTAGGAGCTTGATTTTGTTGGCATATGCAAATATTGTGCAGCATACAGCAAGTGAGGCTTGATTTTGGGCCTTTTGTGGGCTGTGCAGCAACTCCCCTCTTGGTTGTGCCTAACTTAGAAAGCTGACTTTCAGCAGTCTGGTGGGTCTGACCACTATACTTCTGGTTTTGTGGTGAGCTGCATTGTAGTGAGTGTGTGAGTAGTGTGATTGCTTGTGTGTGTGGTGTGTTTGTGGTTTTGTTTATTTTTTTGCTTCTTTGGTATATCTGTTGAGTGTGAGATGGATAAGAGGGTGATGTATGGGTTATGGGTGCAGGGATGTGTGAGAATGCTGGAAGAGCAGGAGGCCAGGGAGGAGGGGGCTGTGAGGCTTAGGGCACCCCAATCCTTTGGAATCCGCCTTTCAGTGTGGGATTTAAGTGACGAGCAGATCAGGAGCCGCTTCCGTCTGAATCGTGCTGCACTACAGTCCCTATATGATCAGATTAAGCATAAAATCGAGCCATCGACCAAACGCACCAGATCCATTCCAGGCATAGTACGCCTATGTGCCAGTCTTAACATTTTGGCACGAGGGACCTTCCAGGCAACCTCTGCCCTCCTCAGTGGGATCAGCCAGGCTACAATGAGCCGCATATTTATACAGGTAGTACTGGCTATTTGTGACCTGATCCCTATTTACATCCAGTTTCCTGAGGATGAGGTTGCCAAAGTAAAACATGCATTCTATCGCATGGGAGGGATCCCGAATGTGCTTGGGTGCGTTGATGGTACACATATCCCTTTCCGCCCTCCCCGTGCACAGGAGCTGCATTATCGGAACCGTAAGCAGTTCCACTCGATGAACGTCATGGTCGTCTGTGACCATGACATGAAGCTGCGGGCCGTGAGATCTGGCTTCCCCGGCTCATGCCATGATTCTTACGTCCTGCAGCGGTCAGTCCTGTGCAGAAAGTTTGAAAACAACGAAATGCCAGCTGGCTGGCTACTGGGTAAATAATTAACCATGTCAAAGTATTTAGCCTAAAATATGTGGCCTAGTAAGCTATTGGTTTACTAATGAAACACAAAACATTTCCTAGTACTAATTGCTGTCTCTCTCATTGTGTTTTTTCTACAGCGGACAAGGGATACGGGCAGAGAACGTGGGTGATGACTCCGGTCAGAAACCCATAGACCTCTGCCCAAGAACGCTACAATGCAGCACATCGCAAAACCCGAAGCATTGTGGAATGAACCATCGGACTGCTGAAAGCGAGCTTTCTCTGTTTGGCACGGCCAGGAGGAGAGATGCTGTACAGTCCACAAAAGGTCTCCAAGATAATCCTTGCATGCTGTGTGCTCCACAATCTTTGTATATGCCACAGAATCCAAGCCCCTGAAGAAACAGCACTGGTGCCCAAAATCCCCAACTTGCCCGCAGAAATGAGTGAGGACACCCAGAGTGGCTTTGAGCTAAGGGAAAGCATGATCTCTTCGTTTTTTGCGGTAAGCTAACTACCCTTCACTCTAATCCAAGTACTGCACTACAGGGGAACTATTTGTTGTCTCCAATCCAAATTTGGCACAAACTACTATAAGGGGTGTGTAAGATGAGCCAAACCCACTATAAGGGGGTGTAAGATGAGCCAAACCCACTATAAGGGGGTGTAAGATGAGCCAAACCCACTATAAGGGGGTGTAAGATGAGCCAAACCCACTATAAGGGGGGGTGTAAGATGAGCCAAACCCACTATAAGGGGGTGTAAGATGAGCCAAACCCACTATAAGGGGGGGTGTAAGATGACCCAAGCCCACTATAAGGGGGTGTAAGATTACCCAAACCCACTATAAGGGTGTGTAAGATGAGCCAAACCCACTATAAGGGGGGGGTGTAAGATGACCCAAACCCACTATAAGGGGGGGGTGTAAGATGACCCAAACCCACTATAAGGGGGTGTAAGATTACCCAAACCCACTATAAGGGGGTGTAAGATGACCCAAACCCATTATAAGGGGGTGTAAGATTACCCAAACCCACTATAAGGGGGTGTAAGATTACCCAAACCCACTATAAGGGGGTGTAAGATTACCCAAACCCACTATAAGGGGGTGTAAGATTACCCAAACCCACTATAAGGGGGTGTAAGATGACCCTAAACCACTATAAGGGGGTGTAAGATTACCCAAACCCACTATAAGGGGGTGTAAGATGACCCTAAACCACTATAAGGGGGGGGGGGGAATTTGACCAACATAACAATTAGGGTTGTTGTGCAAGTTTGGCCAAACTGTTACCCCCCCCCCCCAAAAAAAAAACAATAACTGCGAAAAAGCAAAATTATATCTAAATACTAACTGCACTTTTTATTCTTTTTCAGGCACCAAGATAAAAATCCTGGCAAATCAGATTTTATCTATTCCCACCAAACACTTTAAAAAATAAAAAAATATTCACCAAAGAAACATGTTGCAATGTGTTTACTTCTGAAGGTACTAACATTGATTTCAAGCCAACAGCAAAGCAAAGCGCAGGCGCTGTGTTGAATAGCGTGTGTCAAAATGACAGCGCCTACAAAGCTGATCTGAAACGGATATTCACCAATGTAGGCATTGTTCCCAACAACGCCAGGTAGCGACTGAGGAGGCCTGCTATAGCGAATCGCTACCGCCCGCGGCGTACGCTAGCGGCGCTCATAGCGCCATACTTCAGGCGCTCATCTGTCGCTACCTGCCGCTATTACTGAATCGGCCTCTAAGAAAACATAAGACAATACCACACAGGACATAAACATACAGGATGTGTAAGCAGTGGGGAGAAAATTGATGCCTCAGCATCATAATACAGCAAGCATGAAATCCATATACTAAATAAATTTAATTACTATTTGTGCAAAAAGTGGCAAAAAGTGCAAGGTGCAAGATAGAGTGCAAAAATGGGCAAGAATAATATAATAGATATCTATTTAAAGTGCAATAGTGCCAATAATATAAACTCAAAATCAAAATCAGAAACCACAAAAGCACAAAGGCTGTCCCTAAGACAGAAACAGCAGTATCAAAGCACTATCATCCGATCAAATCACTATATGAATTAACATGCCAACTGATGAATGCAAATAAAATCAATATCCATATTATCAAAATATAAAACCAATAGGGTCTTCCCACCGCCTGCCAACATCCAGAGCCACGCGTTCCGTGGGCAAAAATCCCACTTCCTCAGGCTTTCACATACGCAAGCATGGATGTTTACATTTTGGAGCAAGCTATTTACCTTAGTTTTCGGGAATGTAAATTTCTTATTGGGAATGTACGGAGCGTCTGTATACTTACACATGATTCAGAGCCATGTTTTTGAAGGGAAGGCGAGCCAAAAAAAAACGGAAAATTGGTGTTTTAACTTCCCCCTTTTTTTTTCTGGTGGGAATGTTGGTCCGGAACGTGCAATGATTAGAGTATGAGTGTCTACTGACCGTGTTCTTGCCAATGCTGATGCTCACTCGGCGTCGACTCGATGTAGATTGTATTAGTGGCCATACACACAGGCCTAAACAAGGGTTTGCACACTGTGCACATATTACAAACCAAAAACAAAACTGGCATTGCTCATCAAGCAAAAACAAAACACTCCGAACAGGAGTGAGTGCCTGATTATGGAGAGGTTGCCAGGCCGTCCCTGTTGGGGGCATTTCTTGCCTCCTGGAGTGTCTCCAATCTGTCCAGAGTTGCAATTATCTAGTCCCAATGTGTGTTTCCATGTGGCAGTTGTGTCTTCACAACTCTTCCACCCCTGCGTCCATGGGCGCTGGTAGTCGGGTCATGCTGCGCTGCATGTTGGTTTGAAACCATGTGGTGTTGTTCCTGAAGGCCCTGCTTTTGGATTGCCAATCCGCCTCCAGCAGCTGCACCGTCTTAGCCATGAAAAGATGGTGCTGTGGTGCGCTTGAGCCCACCAGCTCGCTTTTCTGGGGGTGATGGGCAGCGCAGTTGCTGGGCCAGGGGTGTGGCTGGCTGGGGTGGTGTCTGCTCCAGATTTGGTGATGCCGGAGGAGGGGTTGTCTGCTGCTCCTTGTCGTCCTCCAAATGTTGGATGTCTTGGTGGTGTCTGTGTGTTGCAAAAACACAAATTATTGTGTGTGGCTGAAGGGCCCACCCCATGCAGTCCCCCACATCACTCATCCTGCTACTCCCACTCATCCCACATGCCCATTGACATCAGCACAATAGTGTGGCACTAACATATGGCATACTGCTACCTCCTTCTAATGAGCTGCACAAAGTGCCCTTGCTTTCAAGTGGGCCTTAGCTCACCTGGTACCCCTAAAACAGTCCACACAAAATGTACCTCTTCCAAGTGAAATGTCCGGTAACTCAGGGTTGGGCTGTGTGGTTGGACATTTGGTGCTGGAGGAGGGGGCATGGGGGCCTGTTCGGTGGCTGCTGCAATGGAAGGGACATATAACATTAACATAAAGAGTTACCTTGCTTCTCTGCACTTTGCATTTTACATGGGGTACACATTTCAAAGCTAATAAAGGTGGGCCAAAAACATCCATGTTTGGCACAAATGTTTGGTGGCCCACATCCCTATGTACACATCATTTACAACCAAATGCTTACCACTCATGGAGGAATGACTAAGGTCGTTATCATTTGTGCTCAGTTTTGGGGTGCATGAGGCCATAGACACGTTCCTCTACAAGGGAAAATGCCAACGTTTGTGGAGAATGGAAGAGAACAACCCTCTTTGTTATTCCCACTTACCTTTGAGTGCGTCTTCTGGTGATTTTCCGGCGCACCGCAGTCTTGAGGTCCTGGAACTTCTTCAGAGCCTGCCCTCTATCCTTGAGCGCAGGCCCCGCACTGTTGACCCACTGTGCAATGGTCTTCCAGACTTCATCCCTCACAGCTTTTGGTGTGTCAGCGCCCTCGGATCCGCTCGCATTAGACGAGTTCCTGGACAAAGGGGCTCAAGTGGATCTGAGCGCACTGATTGGATGAGTGGCCCAAAAGGCATTCACAGCGCACTGTGCTCCATCAGGCCTGTTAATGGTCCTTACATTTCCCCCCCCCCTTATGGGTGCTCCTGTACATTGCACACAGTCAAATCAACTATATATTAGAAACTTAGGCGCACACCAATTTAAATGCATGTAAAAATATTTTACTGTGAATATTTCATTTATGTTTATATACAGGCTGTAAAAATATCTCACATAAGGGTAACAGACAGTGTTACATTAAATGCATTTGCTCTGGTCCCTGTGTCATGTGTCCAATAAACATGCTATCTCAAGCCTATTATCAATCCATTATTAGCCTCATTGCAAAATTGAATCGCAGGTGTTAACTGGACTGGCCACGGAAGACCATGCATTCACAAATCCAATGCAAATGAAGCAGGGAATCACCTGGTTATGTATACCATACGTTCGTCACTCTGAGTAAGCTTCATTCAGATATAAGCACATCTTATAGTAGCAGTTTAGACGAGCCTATAGTACACAATCACCATAAACCAGTGGATAACATCTCGCTATCAAAGATCAGGTGCATAACTTCTAACGCACAGCAGTGCGCTTTTACAATATCACGTTACATAACATGTATACAGTAAATAAGATGAGCATCATAATGCGTGGTCACATTAAACCAATGAATAACATCTTTCAATCAAAAATCAAGCGCATGATTTGTGGCGCACAGCAGTGCGCTATTGCAACATCACATAACATAGCATGTAAACAATCAGTCAGATAAGCATTACCCCGTAAGAATAGTTAGGTAATAGCTATTATCTGAATAGTTAGGTAATATACCTAACTATTCTCACGGGGTAATGCTTATCTGACTGATTGTTTACATGCTATGTTATGTGATGTTGCAATAGCGCAAATGCATTTAACCCCCTTGGCGGCGATCCCGAGCGTGACTCGGGGTCAATTTGCGCTGTAAGTGGCGGTGACCCCGAGTCACGCTCGGGATCGATTTGGGAGCAAGAGCGGGCGGCGCAGCCTCCTTACCTTCTCCCTGCGATCCAGCGATGTCTCCGCCGCGATCGCAGGTGAGAGCCGCGGCTGCGGCGTCCCTCTCCGCTTCCGGGTTCCGTCTCTGTGAGCCGCAGAGGCTCATGGGGGCGGAGCCGTGCGTGAGAGACAAATGCAATGGCAACGCTTTCGTTGCCATTGCATTTGTCTATATCGCAACGCCAGGAAGGTTAATGTAACACTGTCTGTTACCCTTATGTGAGATATTTTTACAATATAGATTGTAGTTTGGTGCAGGAGGAAAGCACCATTTAGAGCAGCACCCTAAAGCCAATATTATACTTACCTATTTTAATGTTGGATTGATGTGTGCCACCCACCTATAAATACACAGGCAAATCAACCCCATGGAGTCCACATCACACTACACCATACCTTCCAACTGTCCCTGATTTGGAGGGACAGTCCCTCTTTTGAGTGTCTCTTGTTTTCTTCTATGTCCTTCTTTGAGGTGTAACCTGCAGATCTGCATTAATAAATGATTCATTTGCCTATTTAAAGTGTTTATATTGTTGTGTGGTTGTGGTATAATTTAACAATTGCCCCTCTTTCCCACCCTGAAAAGTTGGAAGCTATGCACTACACTATATAAATCAGGGGGGAATGCAGCCACATTCATTACAACAACCTCTAGTGTAGATTTTGTTACTCTATAAAATGAATTCTAATATATATATATATATATATATTTCTTGCATTGTCTAGCAATGCATTTGTGGTTATACCAGGATGTAACTGGGTGTCACCTTAAATATTCATTTAAAGTGAGCAGGAGGAGGAGGGAACAGCCACATTCTCGCCTTCCAGGCAGTGTGGAGACAGCGGAGATGTCGGGCTGTGTGCTGCACCCGGGAGTCACTGTGCTGGCTTACCTGACTCTGTCCTACCTGATTATTAAACTGCTCTACAAGCTGCTTCGAGGCTTTCGTGTCCACATCCTGTCCCGAGTGTGGAGGACTGACCTAAGGAAGTACGGAGAATGGGCAGGTAAGTGTCTCCTTATTTTTGCCCCCTGAAACGGTGTATCGCCTTCTGTACACTGCCGCAAAATGCTATGTTGTGATGCGTATAAAGTGCTGCAGATTCTGGACCTTCTGATTCTATGAACCCTAATCCCAATTAATCTAATTCATATTTCTGAGTAACTAATTCTAAATAAAAAAAAAAAATAAAGTTCTTTCATTTTGACTCCTGCCCCCAATATCTAATCTTGAGTTTACTTCTGACCCCACCATCTAATCTGATGCTTACCGCTGACCCCACCATCTAATCTTATGCTTACTTCTGACCCCACCATCTAATTTGATGCTTATTCCTGACCCCACCATCTAATCTGATGCTTGCCCCTGACCCCACCATCTAATCTGATGCTTACCGCTGACCCTACCATCAAATCTTATGCTTACTCCTGACCCCACCATCTAATCTGATGCTTACTCCTGACCCCACCATCTAATCTGATGCTTACTCCTGACCTGACCCCAATATATAATCTGATGCTTACTCCTGACCTGACCCCAATATCTAATCTTGAGTTTACTTCTGACCCCACCATCTAATCTGATGCTTACCGCTGACCCCACCATCAAATCTTATGCTTACTCCTGACCCCACCATCTAATCTGATGCTTACCGCTGACCCTACCATCAAATCTTATGCTTACTTCTGACCCCACCATCTAATTTGATGCTTACTTCTGACCCCACCATCAAATTTGATGCTTATTCCTGACCCCACCATCTAATCTGATGCTTATTCCTGATCCCACCATCTAATCTGATGCTTACTTCTGACCCCACCATCTAATCTGATGCTTACTTCTGACCCCACCATCTAATCTGATGCTTACTTCTGACCCCACCATCTAATTTGATGCTTATTCCTGACCCCACCATCTAATCTGATGCTTACTCCTGACCCCACCATCTAATCTGATGCTTACCGCTGACCCTACCATCAAAT
Organism: Gastrophryne carolinensis; assembly: GCA_027917425.1. Taxonomy (NCBI): domain Eukaryota; kingdom Metazoa; phylum Chordata; class Amphibia; order Anura; family Microhylidae; genus Gastrophryne; species Gastrophryne carolinensis. The sequence continues at coordinate 438,091,818 of CM051238.1, read as the reverse complement.
CTTATGCTTACTTCTGACCCCACCATCTAATTTGATGCTTATTCCTGACCCCACCATCTAATCTAATGCTTATTCCTGACCCCACCATCTAATCTGATGCTTACCCCTGACCCCACCATCTAATCTGAGGCTTACCGCTGACCCTACCATCAAATCTTATGCTTACTCCTGACCCCACCATCTAATTTTATGCTTACTTCTGACCCCACCATCTAATTTTATGCTAACTTCTGACCCAACCATCTATACTAATTGCTTACTTCTGACCCCACCATCTAATCTTATGCTTACTCCTGACCCCACCATCTAATCTTATGCTTACTCCTGACCCCACCATCTAATCTGATGCTTACTCCTGACCCCACCATCTAATCTGATGCTTACTCCTGACCCCGCTATATAATCTTATGCTTACTCCTGACCCCACCATCTAATCTGATGATTGCTGCTGACCCCGCCATCTAGTCTTATGCTTACTCCTGACCCCATCATTTAATTTATGATCAGGAGTAAGCTTCAGATTAACTTGGGGCAAGGAGTGAGCCTTAGATTAGCTTGGGAGAGCAGGAGTAAGGATCAGACTAAGTTTAGTGTCAGGAATAAATAAAGGTTAGGTTGTAGGTTCAGGAATAAGGATCAGATTAGTTGGTTGGGTCAAGAGTAAGCATCAGATTGAGGTCAGGTTCCAACCATTTAAAGCTCTACTTCAACTTTCAAATTGGTTTGAAAGTCCTATGTGAAGTGACCTACTGATATAGATTCGTGCCACCTTTTGCACACCTATTTTATTTTCTATTCTTCTTCAGTTATAACCGGAGCAACGGACGGTATCGGAAAAGGTTATGCTCGGGAGGTACGTGTATCATTTTGGTATAGTTCATACATTTGTTGAACTTCAAAAAGATTGAAAATGATTAACGTCCATTTGATAAAAAATTGAAGCTAAACACAGGATGGGGGTGGGGGCTTCTTTATTGTCAATACCTCCAGTGCAAGACTGCAAGCAGAGCCACTGGTGGGAAATGCGGTGTATCCAATTCAGCCCAAGGGGCAGGGCAATACGTCATGCAACCAAGCAAACAGGTTCACCCACTGGTGGGGGAGGGCAATGGCCACCAGCAAGCCTTCTCCCTCCATAGCATTTGGAAATTGCAGCTAGAGTGGCCTGAGTTGCAATGTGTATAGAGCAGGGGCTGTCACTCTGAAACTCTTCAAGAAAGCCCAGCATTTTTGTCCATTTCAAATGGCCGCAGCTGACATCACTATCACCAAAATCAAGCAATACATTTTCAAGTGAATGAAGTCCTGACAGTCTTTAGATAGCTGGTACTTTAGCAGAAGGTATCCGGCCAGAAGCCAGCCAGGTAGCATGTAAATATAACCGAGCAAAATCGGACGATGGGTTCAAGATAAAAGAGCTGTCCAAGATTAAGTTATATATTTAATCACTTTAAGAGCACACTTTAACAAACTATATACATATAATGAACAGATTCTGAAAGGCAATTACAAGTGGTAATTTACAGACAGAATGAGCAGATCCAATATCAAATTACCTTATTGCAGTAGATGATATGCATTAATGCAGGGCAATGACAGGGCACAAGTAGGCATGCTGGAATCCTGGTTCTTCCTACAGGATGTCAGGTGACCCCTGGATGTAAGACAGTGTAGGGTTAAGTCCTGACCTTTATTCACAGGTCAGACGCTCCCCTTCTGATTAGCCATCAGCTAAAAAAACTCCTACAAACTATTATGGGGAACTTTTTGGCGGAAAATTGTAGGACACTGGTTCTACAGACTCAGTCAGATGCTGTGCATCCAACGGGTCCCAACATTGTTGTGATATATGGCTTCTAGTTCCCAGGTGTCCCCAAGCATCCTAGAATAGTTTTAAAACTATGTATGGATGCGTTATGAGTTGCAGATTCCAATTATGTGTTTAGCTTATGAGTATTGCTCTTGGCAACCTTTGAGTAAGACCTTCCGCCTTTGGGTGAGAATTGTAACAGGGAAACAGGGATTTTGAGATGGAGACCGTCCGCGGTGCAGCATAGTTACCAATCTACTATGGGCAAGTGAAAATGTTCCCCCATCCAGGAAATTAGACTGCATGTGAATATGAGCTTTTTGAGACAGATGACCTGGCATATCCCAGATGGAATGTCATATTTTTCACAATCGTTGTGACAACTTGACAGGCTGAACAGGCTATAAAAAGGATAGAGTAGAGAATGGGGGAAGCCGTCTGGGGGCGTCATCTCACCATGACGAACAGCCCACCAAGGGTGACGCCAGAAGGTTACAGGAGATGTTACGTAAGCTGTACTAAGCACAAGATGCCAACCATGACATCCTGGTTCCATCGTTTTATATGGGAAGGCGCCTCTTGCACAGCTGAGGTGGAAACAGAGTTGTTTTTCATGCGTTTTGAAGTTTTAAATTCTGTTTTTAAAAAGTCTGGCTTCATTTTCCAAGTCATCATTTGATGCACAATTTGGCATTCTTAAAGAAGAGCATATGCCTCCCTAAAGATGGGGGTCTCCCTTTTTATGGGACATCCTGAATAGGGCATGCTGGAAAAGCAATTTGACCCTTTCTACTCATTTTACAAAACACCAGTTAAATCTTTAAAAGAAACTGTGAAACATAAATAGCAATAAATACATGCGGGAGGCACCCATGGCACAGCAGTCCTGTTTATGCCCCGTCACTAACATTACTGAGTATATATTTGACTGTGTGCACACAAACAATGCAAAACTCTCAACATGCCTGTGCAAAGCCAATAACTAGCTTGCACACAAACAATGAATATTGTACTGTTTCACTTATCTGCACATCACTATTCAGCCATGAAGGAGAATTATTTTCGCTGGTGTTTTGCCAACTGGGCAAAATAGATATCTTACAGATTTGGATACAACTTCATAAAAGCCGTATTAAATGATTTATATGAAAAAAAAAACATTCAGGTGATTTGAAGTCTACTTTTGAGTCAAATTCAATCAAAAGGTAAATATGTGCATATAATAAATAAAACTTAACTTACTTCACCCTTCACACAATTTAATATTCATATTATCAACCATGGAGTTCCATGCCAGATTAGAGAACAATCCCAGTGGAAAGATCCACGACAAGAAGCTTATGATGCCTTTCATCATAAGCTTCTGATCAGCACCAGAAAATAACCTTATTTTTTGAACCCCTGTCCTCCCCACCAACTGAGAATAGCTAGTTGCCTGTCAGTGATGACAGCAATGGGTTGGGATTACCAGAACCGTATGTAAACATCATAACAGGATGGAAATGTCATAACAGGATATAGTACAGTGTCTTGTTTTTAATATTTTGCACAAACTCAAGTGATGAGTCACCTAGAGCACAGGTTTACAACCTTTTTTTTTATTTCAAGTACTACTTTCTGTTTTCTGAAGTACCACCTGGATAGTACGTATGGGTTTTTGGGATCCCAAACAGTAGTAAAAAACAATATAAGGTGTATAAAAAGCACAAAACATGCACACACATAGTTCTGATCCCCTTCTGGAGCAGTTTTTACTTCCAGTATAAAGCAAATCGGGCATCCGTAAAGTGTGGATGGCAGATTAGTTTGGGGTACAGATCAGTTTGGGACTTGGCTGGGTACCACCTGATACGATCTCAAGTACCACCAGTACCAATGGTTGGGAACCCCTACAATAGAGGCTATTAATAGTTCTAATGGCTGTTAGCCATTTTTCCATCAACATTTTTACCTCTGGTGGAGGCAACTCACCCACAGGTCAGGCCATTCGCCTCAAGCCTTTCTGTATCTGGATGGTGGTCACACCCCTCTAGCACTTCATCTGACTGCTATCAATCTGATGGATGAGCACTATGTACTTCCCCACTTACCTGCAGTTTGCTTTCTAAATTAAAAAGTCAAAAGAATTCCCTCAACTGTTTTGTTTAGGGTAATATCTAAAAATGAGATGTATTAGTTTGTCACATGTCAGATCAAATTGTAGATTCAAGTAGTTGTTGTTTAACATGTTTTGTAATGGTTCACCATCATCCGACCACAGTATCTGTCATGGTTTCAGCTTCCCCACATGCTGGTTAATCACCTTCTGTGTGCTCTGGCTGTCAGTATGGCTGCGCATCCCCAGCATACCTTTAGGCATCCTGTCTCCTTTTATGGCCATGTTTTGCAGGTCAGCTTCCCCGCAGGTATTGCTGGGGTTAAGTTGGTGGGCTGACACTGGCCTCCTGTCCTGATTGACCTATGGCCATATAAAACCAGGTCTCTCCCATTACATGCATTACATCCCTGCTGGAGATCATAGATCACTCTCTCTCTCTAGCTGCTGATGGTACACTTCCTGCCCCTGCAAGTTGGAGTTTGCAGCCCCTAACTGGAGGTATCAAAGACTATGTATATCAGTCAGACTTCCTGTATGCTAGGAGAGCTGAGCACACAGCTTGCTGCCATGAGCTGTGCTGCATATACAGCTTCACAGGGGAGCCTGGATCACTTCCCAGACAACTACACTGTTCACCTGCTTGTCCAGCTAATGGTGCCATGTGGGAGATCTTCTATAGCTGCTCCTGAACTTCTTACCTGCTGATCTGAGTGTCCAGCTGCTGTGTGCTCTGTGGAGAGCTTCAATTGCTGCTGCATATTCAATCATCTCCTCCTGCATGTCAGAAGTAAATCATCTCTTGGAGTCAAGATCAGGGGCCCCTATAGCTTTCATCCTGTGCCGACTTTCTCCTGGAGGTATTTAGCTATAGACTATATATACCCATGTATATGTGCACAGACTAACTAAAGCCTCAGCTGGGCCTTTTATTGTGTAATACTGTGTATGATTCATTTCTATTGCTAAGTTAACATTTACTACATAAAGTTCCTAGTACTGTTATACTTGACTCGTGTCAATGAGTTTCGCCCCTGCTGCAGACCCATTTAACAGGTCCTGGAGCAAAGATACTGTCACTAAGAATTATGTTATGTCCATATTCAGGCTTCTAAAATTACATAAAAACTCCACCAATCTACGTAACTGGCCAGTTATTGATAACTGTATAAGGCAATACATTTGTTGACCATTATGAAGGTTTTCTTTCCCATAGTTGGCTCGAAGAGGATTCCACATTGTTCTTCTTAGTCGGACTCTGGAGAAGCTTCAAAAGGTTGCAAAAGAGATTGGTAAGAGAGTCATATACTCATACAGTTTAAAAAAGATGTTGGGATGAGAGGTAAAACCTTGGGGTGGGCTATCTTTTCCCCCTGCTGTGACTATAACAAACAAGATGAGTCGTTCTGAAAAGCCTGCAGGCTCCCTATTGAGAGGTACATATTTTTGGCTGAACAGAAATTCATTTAGTAGCCGGGCCGGATTATGAGGGGGCTCAAGGGGCACACTCCCAGGGGCCTCCACCACTTGCCCTGCAAAGGGGGCCTCTACCAAGCTTTGGGTTATCGTCTGGTCCAGGAGGCTTTACAGTCTTTTTTCTAATGGGCCGCGGGGCCAGCAATTAACCTATTGGTAGCAGTGGCCTAACGGCTTGGGAATCCCTAAGATTCCAGGGCTGCTTGATTCCCTCTCCCCAGGGAATCCAGATTTGGGGTGCCCTGTTGTGTGAACCCCCCCAGGTCTGGTAAATTCACACCCACTGCTCCAATTGCGCATGCACGAGCAGTGGCTGCTCCCTGCTATGCCTTTAGCAGGGCGTGCACCTGAACCAGGTATTTGTGAATGCCCAGTGCGGGCACACTTCCAGTTAGAGGATAGCGGGAATGTGGCTGCTGGTGCTCAAGTCTATTCAGCTTAGGTGATTCCTAGACAAATGAGCGGGAGCGGATTCGAGTGCGCTGACAAGAGACCGCACGTGTGCCGTAGGAGCAGAGAAGGTTGAGTAAGATTGGGTGACCTGGGACTGTCACAGGGGACCAAAACCCAGGATAGCCAAAATTCCTTGGCTTTGGTCCACTTTTAGGTGATTTCTTACCTTTTTCCGACACCTGTTCTCGATGAGAATTCCTCCTCGCCCGGGGTAGCGTTTTGTAATTTTTTTCCATTTTTTTATCTAACAGAAAATAGTTTTCATTGTTATAATGAATGGCACTTTCACCTGCATTTATTTTAGCTTTGAAACTGACAGCTGTTTTTTTTTGCCGGGGGGGGGCACTATTTGGGCTAAATTTGCTAAATTCAATTTTTCGCTAATAAAAAATAGGCTGGCATTTTTTTTACGTTATTTTTAAAGGTTTCATTTTAGCCGTAAGACTGTCAGCGGGGCCTTTTTTTTACTTTTTTTTTAGAGGGGTTCATTTTATTTTATTCCAAATAAGTTAAATGTGCCCCCCCTTGAAGCCAACCAGCCCAAAAACCAAGCATAAGGCAGAGGTTTAGCTAGGTGGGGGGCAGGGGGGGCACATACCCCGGGTGAAGCAGGTCAGGGGGGCCCAGCATGGATCCACCGTGGCATGCCCCTTCCTTAGCAATGAATGAAGTGACCATGCAGAGGTGCGTGATTCCACCTTGGAAGAGGCAGAGAATTGAGACAAGTGCAGGACAACACTGTGCTGACCCCCAGCAGCAGATCCGGATGGTGGAGCAACAGGGAGATGAAAGGTGAGTATAGCTTTTTGGCTAGACCGTCTTTTTTAAGTTTATGGACACAGCAGGTCAATAGCAGCAAACTATTTAAATCTAAACGACAGTTTGTGAGCAGTGAAGAGGCCACATTAGATCTTGTTGTTATCTGTTTCATTCCAGAAAAAAAAATAGATTCAAGTTTAAAATAAACCAACATAAAAACTAGTTCAGTATTTTAATCCTGGAGCTTTTAATTATACTGTACCTCAGTTATTTTACCTTAAAACTGAGATTATGGCAAGTTCTGCACCTTGGTCTTAGCAAGAAGTTGATGACATTCCCGAAACAGTAAGAAATTTTAATGGTGAGATTATCACAAACCGTTTAAAAAAAAATTGTATTCACACAGAGCAAGAAAGTGGACGTAAAGTGAAGACCATCCAGGTGGATTTCACAGGAGGATCTGAAATTTACCCCGAAATTGAGGAGGGCCTGAAGGATCTAAACATTGGAATTCTGGGTAATATATATGAGCTAATCGATAGCTGAGACCTGTAATGTAAAGAGACAGAACTATATATTATTATGAGAACAGGATCAAGCAGTGCCGGGATCTATAATGTAAAGAGATAGGACCGGATATTATTATCAGGACAGGATCAGGCAGTCCCGGGATATATAATATAAAGATACAGGACCAGATATTATTATCAGGACAGGATCAGGCAGTGCCAGGATCTATAATATAAAGAGAACGGACTGGATATTATTATCAGGACAGGATCAGGCAGTGCCGGGATCTATAATATAAAGAGATAGGACCGGATATTATTACCAGGACAGGATCAGGCAGTGCCGGGATCTATAATGTAAAGAGACAGGACCGGATATTATTATCAGGACATGATCAGGCAGTGCCGGGATCTATAATATAAAGAGACAGGACTATATATTATTATCAGGACAGGATCAGGCAGAGCCGGGATCTATAATATAAAGAGACAGGACTGAATATTATTATCAGGACAGGATCAGGCAGTGCCGGGATCTATAATATAAAGAGACAGGACTGAATATTATTATCAGGACATGATCAGGCAGTGCCGGGATCTATAATATAAAGAGACAGGACCGGATATTATTATCAGGACATGATCAGGCAGTGCCGGGATCTATAATGTAAAGAGACAGGACCGGATATAATTTATTATCAGGACATGATCAGGCAGTGCCGGGATCTGTAATATAAAGAGACAGGACCGGATATTATTATCAGGACAGGATCAAGCAGTGCCGGGATCTATAATATAAAGAGACAGGACCGGATATTATTATCAGGACATGATCAGGCAGTGCCGGGATCTGTGATATAAAGAGACAGGACCGGATATTATTATCAGGACAGGATCAAGCAGTGCCGGGATCTATAATGTAAAGAGACAGGACCGGATATTATTATCAGGACAGGATCAGGCAGTGCCGGGATCTATAATATAAAGAGACAGGACCGGATATTATTATCAGGACAGGATCAGGCAGTGCCGGGATCTATAATGTAAAGAGATAGGACCGGATATTATTATCAGGACAGGTTCAGGCAGTGCCGGGATCTATAATATAAAGAGACAGGACCGGATATTATTATCAGGACAGGATCAGGCAGTACCGGGATTTATAATGTAAAGAGACAGGACCGGATATTATTATCAGGACAGGATCAGGCAGTGCCGGGATTTATAATGTAAAGAGACAGGACCGGATATTTTTAGGAGAAGGAGGCACCATGGTTATTTATGACCATAACCATTTATAACCATAAGGTGATGGTGAGAATGGTGGTTCTTATTTTTTCAGTAAATAACGTTGGGATGGCACTTCATGTTAAACCTGCGCCCTTTCTTGATACTTCAGACAACTTAAACAAGGTGAGTGGTAATGATTTGAAATTCCGTCTTCAGTGAAGTTTTGGAGTTAGGACAAAGCATAAAGCAGATATTGTTGGCTAAACATGTGAGGGCAGTAGGGTGGCTGGGTCTTCTTGAATTGGGTTGAATATTTAAATTCATTTAAGATTGTAGCAGAGTTCCTTTTTACTAGAGATGAAAGAATCGGTTCCCTAGAACCTTGAGTTGGCTCAGAATTTCAGGTACAGTTCGATGAACCCGAATTTTAGGGGTTTCTCGCCGACCAAACTTTCCCTGGAATCCTGACTCACATGATCTCTCGCTGTCCCACGCCATTCTCTGCAGCATCCAAAGCCCTGGCAAGCCTCCCAGCATCTCTGCTCCCCGCCGCATTTATACTGGGAGTAATAGCTCACTCCCAGCCAAGCTGTCACTTACAGCCAGAGATATTAGCCAAAACTTTTAAAGTGGACCAAAACCCAGGATTTTGACTATCCTGGGTTTTGGTTCCTGCCCCCAGGGCACCTCTGTGTGACACCCCCCAGGTCGCCCAATCTCACTCACCCTTCCTGGGTCCTACAGCACATGCGTGGCCTCCCATCCAGGCAGCGCACTTGGATCCGCTCCCACCCCTTCCTCCGAGAGCTTGTCTAAAGCTAGCGAATCCGAGCGCGCTGGCGGCCGGATCCCCCTCTACCCTTTAACAGGGAGCATGTCCGCGCCGGCCATTCACAAATGCTTGGCGAGGGCACGCACCCTGCTAAAGGGATACCAGGGATGCGACCGCTGCTCAACCAGTTCATAAAGAGTAAATGTAAATAGAACACATACATAGAAAAGAAAATATATATCCCCCCCCCCCCCTTAATTTAACTCATGTGTGGAGCCAATCAATGGCACCAGAATCACTAGAATTATTTTACGCTCGAAAATTCCATACAAATTATTTTAAGAAAATGAAATTATTTATTAATTTTATTATTTTTTTCACACTCAAGCTAAATGATCAACATCTCTATAAAAAAAATCTCTATAAGTTATATAAACGTTTATACATAGCTAAACTAACAGTTTTATGGGGTCCTCAAAGTGGGACAGTTTAAATCAGTTTGTGGGCGTAGTAGGGGTGTGGTTAAGGGTGTGGCTTAATTACAGGTCACATGGTCTAGGAATATTTGGCCCATAAAAGATGTTGGTGATGGAGCCAATGCTTAGTCCATGCATTCCACTACCACCATTTCAACCAAAGAGTCAGAGCAACTGTAAAGCACCCAAACATACAGTATTCTGCATTGGGTGTGACAGTCTTCCCCATGTCAGCAAAGTGGGACATTTAGTTGTTTTCAGGCCTCAAAGTGCGATAGTTTAAACCAGTTTGTGGGTGATGGGTGTGGTAGGGGTGTGGTTTAGTGTGTGGCTTAGTTAAGGGTCACATGCTCTAGGAATATTTGGTCCATAAAAGGTGTTGGTGATGGAGCCAATGCTTAGCCCATGCATTCCACTACCACCATCCAACCTTCAAATAAAGACCCTGTTGTTAGCAACAAGGAGTGTCATGATTGGAGACCAGCAACGGCTGAATCAGTAAGTGTACCTTCATCCCACAGATGCCACACCAACCTGAGTTGCCCTACCCTAGGTCCAAGAACCCCTCTTGCTCCTCAGAGTGTGTGCCATTGGCCAGGCAAGCATGCTCCCGCCATATAAGGTGTTTCCATAGTTTTCAGCGGGACAGTGAGCCTCAAAGCGGGACTGTCCCGTCGAAAGTAGGACATGGGGTCAGTTTATACACACTGTGGCATGGAATTGTTTTGACAAGTGATCAAATAAATGTGTCATTGTTCTCTGTTTCTCCAGGGGATTTCCAGCATGCTGAACTGTAACATACAGTCAATGATGCAGGTAAGTGTCATGTATTTCTATATCACACAAGGCATTGCGCGATAAGTAGCCATTCAAGAGCTACATAGTGTGGTTAAGCGTATGGAAATGTCATAAATGGTGTGTATTTCTCCCCTGCTAGGCTGTATCAGGCACGATCCATGCCGGCTTTTCAGGACCCAGGTCACTTTCCCCAATCCTTTTCAGGTTTGTTCCCTGATCTCAGGCCTTGCACAGGTGATCAGGCTGATTGCAGGGGAAGCCTGAATAAAAAGGTGCCACTGAGCCTGTCAGTTGTCTGTTGACCAGCCTGAAGGAAGGAGCCCAGGCTGTACTGCACAAGTGGTGAACAAAAGAACTGAATGTAAACCGAAGGACTTGGCTTCTGTAACCCCTAAACTTGGACTTGTGGGGATGAGCAGCGGAGGGCTTGTATGCCCTATAAAGCGGACCTGACCTACCCTGGAATTGCAGCTTGCTTGAGTACCCAGCCCTGGACTTACATTGAATTGGTGAAGTAACCACTTTGATTTGTTGCATTGTTGCTGCAATCTCTGAAGTGAGAGATATTTTTGCTTTTGAACACTTTATTTCTCAATAAACCTGCTTTTGCTGTTGAAGAACTGTTGTCCATGTCACTGCCGTTCGCCCCAAACGCTCACAATTGGTGGAGGATGCGGACACAGTGACGGTTGCTAGGGGCAACGGAGTGACAAAAACATGCTGTATTTTGGATGTCCTGGGTGAAAGCGGCAACCAAGATGCCTTAAATGGAGGAGGTGATTAAGCAGCTAATCCAAGCTAACCTCCAGCAGCAGCGGGCCCTAGAACAGCAGCAGCAAGCCATTGCACAACAGCAGCAAGCCATGGTACAGCAGCAGCAGGCCCTGGCACAGCAGCACCAAGTGCAGCAGGAGACAATCTGCCTGTTGATAAAACAGATTGCTGCACTCAGAGAGACTGTCGTGGCTCAAGTCTCACAACCGTAGAGAAGCCCGGTTGAGACGGGTGGTGTGAGGAGAGCCGTACAGCGGGTCCTACAAAAGATGAACCCTGAGGATGATGTTGAGGCCTACCTCACGGTGTTCCAGCGCATGGCTGAGAGAGAACAGCTGCCAGTTGCAGAGTGGGCAGATGTGATTGCACCATTTCTGGCAGGTGAGCCCCAAAAAGCGTATTTTGACCTCAGGGAGCAAGATGTGTGGACTATGCCAAACTTAAACTGGAGATCCTTGCTCACCTGGGTGTTATGCCAGCGGTTCGGGCAAGGAGAGTACATGCCATTGATAAGCCTGCTCGGTCGCAGATGTACGATTTAGTTCATCTTGTCCAAAAATGGTTGGAGCCGGAGCATTCCACACCTGCGCAGATCGTCAAAAAGGTTGTGGTGGACCATTTTTTTGAACCCTGCTGCCAGAATTACAACGGTGGGCTGGACAAGGCGACCCTCAGACTGCTGAACAGTTGGTCAACATGGTGGAGAGGTTTGTTGTGACTGAGGACCACCTTCGGGATGCCCCTGCAGCACCAGCTACCTCCAAGACCAACAGACCGGTGGGTAAGCAAGTCCCCCTTGGAGGTGTGTGGAAGGGTGTAAGAGGGAAAAAGACTGACCCTGACCCCCAGACGCCCCCTAATCCTAGGGAGGACGCCCGGGCAAGGAGGCTCCGGGGTCCCCAGTGTTGGAGGTGCCATGAGTGGGGACACATGGCCGCTGATTGCCCCCTCTCCCCTGAGCCCATGGAGTGTGACGATGACCGCAGAAGGTGTCTGTTTGCAGAACCGTGTTGTGCCGCCATTCAGCGGTCAGAGACTGAGACACAGGTTGTGACGGTGAAAATGAATGGTTGCCCAGTGAAGGCGATGTTGGACTAAGGTAGTCGGGTAACTTTGGTCCGGGCCAACCTTGTACGTGGAGGTTATCAACCAAAAAAAAAATCTTGATGTGCTTTGCATCCACGGGGATATTGTGGCTAACCCTGTAACCGTGGGTAAGTTTGAGACCCCCGCTGGGACATTGACCCATGAAGTTGGCGTGGTAAAATGCCTCATGTATGATGCAATAATCAGTCGGGATTTTCCCTTGTTCTGGGACTTGTGGGAAAGGCGTAACGCTTCTGCCGTCAGCAAAGTATCTCCGGCAGAACCGGTAACCCTCCCCGTCGTCAAGTCCGTTGAACATGGGGCCCAGAGCAGATTATACAATAGGCCGACCAGAGTGAGGGCCTTTAATCCTGGGGACCGAGTTCGGAGATTAGTACCCGCGGGTAAAAGTAGAGATAAGTTAACATAAAGTGGAACATAAGCCGGGGAAGTTACAAGGCAATGTAGATGCTGTGTCCCGAGCCCACTGTATGGTCGCTGAAAAGTGTCACACCGCATGTCTGAAGAAGAGGGGGGGGGGGGATATGTGGTAAAGCGTATGGAAATGTCATAAATGGTGTGTATTTCTCCCCTGCTAGGCAGTATAAGGCATGATCCGTGCCGGGTTTTCAGAACCCAGGTCACTTTCCCCAATCCTTTTCAGGTTTGTTCCCTGATCTCAGGCCGTGCACAGGTGATCAGGCTGATTGCAGGGAAAGCCTGAATAAAGAGGAGCCACATGGCCTGTCAGTTGTCTGTTGACCAGCCTGAAGGAAGGAGCCCAGGCTGCATTGCACAAGTGGTGAACAAAAGAACTGAACGTAAGCCGAAGGACTTGGCTTCTGCAACCCCTAAACTTGGACTTGTGGGGCTGAGCAGAGGAGGGCTGGTACGCCCTATAAAGCGGACCTGACTTACCCTGGAATTTCAGCTTGCTGGAGTACCCGCCCTGGACTTACATTGAATTGGTGAAGTAACCACTTTGATTTGTTGCATAGTTTTGCTTTTGAACACTTCATTTCTCAATAAACATACTTTTGCTGTTGAAGAACTGTTGTTCGTGTCGCTGTCGTTTGCCCGAAACGCTCACAATAGCTACACACATATCAGCAACAATCACTTGAGTGGTAAATTGGCATTAGATAAATAGCCGCCATCAGGGCAGTATCAGAATTAGTCCTGCATGGGGCTCTTGCACAAGGGTGGCTTAGTGATTTACAACTTTTTCTATATTGGAATACTGAATAATGAAGGACGTGCATAGTCAGTTTGTAGAATAAATGGGAAAGTTTATTTTACTTATGTAGCCGGCATAAAGTGGTCAGCCATTATCTTTGTGGTTTTTCAGTGTGGTAGTTCATATCTGTGAATGGCTAATGTTGGCAATGGGTTGTGACACTGCAGGTCTACCAAATTGTTGGCTAAAACCTAACCACATAGGAGTACAGCTGAACTGCCATTGACTAAGGTGAGTAAGGCTAGAGAAGGTTCTGAAAGCAGTCTAAGGGAATCTATATAAGGAGGCCATGGGTTAGAGAGTTACCTCAGAATAAGTGAGAAGTGCAGAGTTCTTTATTATAGTAACAGGGAATGAGGAAGGTACCAGCAGGGTCATCTGGTAGCAGTCAGCAGTCAGGAGTGTAAGAGAGAGAGCAGAGGAGCCACATTCATACCTAACTAGTGACCACAGGAAAAGGTAAACCATTCCACCCGAGATGCTGATGGAGGAAGCTTATGGCCGCAGTATTCTGCTATGGGATCAGGATGAGTGACCACCGCCTGTTGAAGTCCACCTGGATGTAATGCTGTGCTAGAACCCACTCCCCATATGCCTGAGGAACTAACCCCCCCCCCCCCCCCCCCAGGGACCCGTATGCTACACTTAGCTTAGTCAGTGGGGTCAGATTAAATGTGGTGGGGGACCCTGGGCACAAAATCTGGTGGAGGCCCCAGATACAGTATTTTTTTTTCCTATGAAATAATAGTCCAGCCAAGTAACTGATTGGTGGTTGCTGTCCTCGCTTTTCTCACTCCTCTATCAGGAGCAGATGTGGCGTCAGATCTCCATCGCAGTCTCTGCACAGTTGCTGTGTACACACTTGGGTGGCATGCACACATCCTGGCTTTTCATCCACTTCACTGCTCTACAGTGCCACCTGGTGTCCGGCACAATGCAAGTGCATGAAGCTTGCTAACTTTTACTTCCGTGCTTTCTAGATCACAGTGGACAGGAAGTGACTTCACTCCTGCTCTGAGACATCCCTCCCAGCTTTATTGACAGTCCTATTTAAAAGGACAACTGGCTTGTTTGCATTGCTGTGTTATCAGATAAGTTTCCGGATTCCGTTATCCCTGTTTCTGTGCTTCCTACGTTTCCTGATTGACTTCCTGGATTGTTCTGGCTTTCTCTCGGATTAGCCTTCGGATGGATTACACGATTTGGACTTTGATTTGTTTATTGGAACTTTACCTTTTGCTGCCAGCCCCTGATCTCGGATTTGTTTTTGGACTTTATTTCTTCGCTTCGCCGCCACACCTGGAGCTCCGCCCAGCCCTAGCTACTTCTCAGAAGTCTACCTGTACATGGTCTTAGCCGGGAGGCTTGACAGTTGTCTGGCACCCGCTTACTTACTGGAACGTCAGATCGAATCCCTTTTGCCCCCCTTGTGCGGGTGCGTGCTGCTCGGGAACTCCTGCTTTGCCATTCTGGGTGGGGGGTAGTGTAGTCGCCCGGCTGGTCCAGCAGAAAACAGTTCCCTGCATTGAGCTGCCAGCGGCTGTGCTTGGTGGCTTATGTGCAGTGACAGCTCTGCACCCATCACTGTAGTGTTGCTGACGATGGCTTTGCTGCTCTAGACTCTCCATCCTGCCCTGTGGTGGCTTTAGCTGCAGGTTGGCACAAACAGACAAAGGCATTGCAAAGCCACGGGAGCCCCCATTGCTACCGACAGCTTTGGCCCGTCAGACCAAGGACTGAAAAGCCTCCTGGACCAGACCATAACCCAAAGGTTGGTGGAGCCCCCCTTGCGCCACCCCTCATAATCCAGCCTTGGATTTCAGAGAATAGCCCAGGGAGTCTCACCCACTTCTTTGGCAGTCCAATCAGCAGTCTCTGGCTGCAGAACATGTCACTTTCCTGTATCAGTCAGAGAGTAACAATGGCTAAACAATATGGTTTCTTAATAGCACCAAACTGAGGTGGAGCTCCCAGGACTGTGTCTGTCTTATCAGTAGCCATCACCATAGAATGAAGATTCGGAATGTAGTTATGTAAAGGAATTTGAAACAATAAAAATAAGCAATCTGCACTCTAACGTTAAAACAGATATCAGCTCAACACTAAAAAGGGTTCCCAAACCTCCAATACAGTAAACATGAAAACAAAGAGTGGAGCTAAAAACTCTGAATTGAACTGAATCAAAGTCCACTTGAAAGACAGTATTCATTTCTCTTCACCACTGTGACTTAAACCGGACCTTCAGCATAATTTAATAAAAAGCCTGTAAAAAACTATTTCCCAGCATCTAAAATTAACATATTTTAAGTTTTTAGTCACTAACTTATTATTCTTTCCCCCACTGGGCTGCAACTCTGTTCAGGACTCTAGGATACGGCCGCTGCCATCTTGCCACAGAAGCATCACATACTAAGGAAAGGAGAGGGGGAAAAGTGCAAGGGGGCGTGTTATAGTTGTGCTTTGCACAGACAGAGCAGAGCTGGGGTCAGGAAAAGGAAAGCAAACCCAGAATGCAGAGCAGCACAGTCAGAAGACACAGCCTGTCTGCAGGCAGCCTGAGACTCCATGGGCTGCCATCTTGGAAGTTTAAAGGTGTAGAAAATGCAGTAGGTGCAGGTATGATTTTTAATGTGGGCAATCTGTATGTACAGAGTGGGGGAAACATATAAGATAGCCTGTTATTCAGGGTGAAGGTCCAGATTAATGTGCGCAATCTGTATGTACAGAGTGGGGGAAACATATAAGATTCAGGGTGAAGGTCTGGTTTAAGTTTGTGACCACTCTGGTGCTCCAAAGTTTCCCCCACCAATTTATAAAGCGTATTACCAGATAAGATGGGGCCCCTTTTGAGAAAAAAGAAAATGCATTTAACCCCACGATGTTTAGGGCACCAATATTCTCAGCACAGATCATTCCAATGACAGCAACATCCAGTGCAACCTAGGGGTTTATTCATGAAGGGATAGCGCCAGGTAGTGCCTCATAGCGGCAGGCAGCATCTGGTGAACGCTGGGCGCTGTACGCAAAACCCCATTTATCAAAGTGATTCAGGGGAGCGACTCTAACAGCGCCATGTAGTGTCACATGTATTATTACAGGCGGCTCAACGTATAGCGCCGGAGCTCTAGGTTCCAGAGCACCAGGTATTACCTTTCGCTCATTGTCGCTCTCCCATACATTTCAATGGGCGTTCATTTGATTCTCTTTATACAGGGTTTTCTTTTTTTTCTTTTTTTTTCTCAAATATTTGTGTGACGTCTCCTGGCCTAGAAAGAGTCATTTTTTAAAACTTTTTTGATTTTTTATATTTTTATGGAGAATTGTCCTTACAGGTCTGGCACTAAAGTGTTAATGTCACAATGTTATAACAATGTCATTCCATGTGTTTTGTTACTGGTGGATATGTGTTCAAAAACAGACCCAATTTTCAGTGCCGGCGTTCTGTGAGTCGGTTTTCTTGATGAATATGGTGAGAGTCGCTCACACTGAGCTGGCGCTACCTCTCACTCCCATGCAGCGCTGTACTGGTGTTAGAGCGACTCACATACATCACATTCATCAATGCCGGCCGGGTTACTACAGCGACTGAGGTGCTCTGTTACAGTGCCCGATAGCCAATCACAGCGACTACTAGGGGTCGCTCTAAGCGCTGCTATACAGACGGTACCTGGCGCTATTGATGAACCAGCCTCTTAGAATCTAGTCTGCTTGTAACGCAATGCAGATCACCATGCAATGGAAAATAAACTGACAGATCTAGATGTCTAATGGACTCTTGGGGTCAAATAGTGGGTCTGGATGGAATATGGAGAGGAAGCCTTGACATTAAGGTTGAATAATATCCATAAACTGTAGGTGGCAGTACTGTTACATATTAATTTACACATTTTCTTTTTTTGCTTTTAGATGATTCGAATTGTACTGCCAAGCATGGTACAGAGGTAAGAAGGCACAACAGCTATTCATTGACTGAATTTTACTAAGGATCTGAGTTAACGGCTTATGTAGGTGGGACCAAATGTTCATTCCTTACTCAGCTCTGCCCCATCTATTCCTGTCCTCCCAGCTTTACCCATTCAAACCCTTTCCCCCCAGCTCTGCCCCATCCATCCCTGTCTCCCCCCCAGCTCTGCCCCATCCATCCCTGTCCCCCCAGCTCTGCCCCATCCATCCCTGTCTCCTCAGCTCTGCCCCATCCATCCCTGTCTCCCCCCAGCTCTGCCCCATCCATCCCTGTCTCCCCCAGCTCTGCCCCATCCATCCATGTCTTCTCTGCCCCATCCATTCCTGTCTCCCCCCAGCTCTGCCCTATCCATCCCTGTCTCCTCAGCTCTGCCCCATCCATTCCTGTCTCCCCCCAGCTCTGCCCTATCCATCCCTGTCTCCTCAGCTCTGCCCCATCCATCCCTGTCTCCTCAGCTCTGCCCCATCCAGCCCTGTCCCCCCAGCTCTGCCCCATCCATCCCTGTCCCCCCAGATCTGCCCCATCCATCCCGGTCTCCTCAGCTCTGCCCCATCCATCCCGGTCTCCTCAGCTCTGCCCCATACATCCCAGTCCCCTCAGCCCTGCCCCATCCAGCCCTGTCTTCTCAGCTCTGTCCCATCCATCCCTGTCTCCCCCAGCTCTGCCCCATCCATCCCTGTCTCCCCCAGCTCTGCCCCATCCATCCCTATCTCCCCCAGCTCTGCTCCATCCATCCCTATCTTTCCCAGCTCTGCCCCATCCATCCCTGTCTTCCCCAGCTCTGCCCCATCCATCCCTGTCTCTCCCAGCTCTGCCCCATCCATTCCTGTCTCCTCAGCTCTGCCCCATCCATTCCTGTCTCCCCCCCAGCTCTGCCCCATCCATCCCTGTCTCCTCAGGTCTGCCCCATCCATGCCTGTCTCCTCAGCTCTGCCTCATCCATCCCTGTCCCCTCAGCTCTGCCCCATCCAGCCCTGTCTTCTCAGCTCTGCCCCATCCATCCCTGTCTTCTCAGCTCTGCCCCATCCATCCCTGTCTCCCCAGCTCTGCCCCATCCATCCCTGTCTCCCCCAGCTCTGCCCCATCCATCCCTGTCTCCCCCAGCTCTGCCCCATCCATTCCTGTCTCCTTAGCTCTGCCCCATCCATTCCTGTCTCCTTAGCTCTGCCCCATCCATTCCTGTCTCCTTAGCTTTGCCCCATCCATTCCTGTCTCCTTAGCTCTGCCCCATCCATCCCTGTCTCCCCCAGCTCTGCCCCATCCATCCCTGTCTCCCCCAGCTCTGCCCCATCCATCCCTGTCTCCCCCAGCTCAGCCCCATCCATCCCTGTCTCCTCAGCTCTGCCTCATCCATCCCTGTCCCCTCAGCTCTGCCCCATCCAGCCCTGTCTTCTCAGCTCTGCCCCATCCATCCCTGTCTTCTCAGCTCTGCCCCATCCATCCCTGTCTCCCCAGCTCTGCCCCATCCATCCCTGTCTCCCCCAGCTCTGCCCCATCCATCCCTGTCTCCCCCAGCTCTGCCCCATCCATTCCTGTCTCCTTAGCTCTGCCCCATCCATTCCTGTCTCCTTAGCTTTGCCCCATCCATTCCTGTCTCCTTAGCTCTGCCCCATCCATCCCTGTCTCCCCCAGCTCTGCCCCATCCATCCCTGTCTCCCCCAGCTCTGCCCCATCCATCCCTGTCTCCCCCAGCTCTGCCCCATCCATCCCTGTCTCCCCCAGCTCTGCCCCATCCATCCCTGTCTCCTCAGGTCTGCCCCATCCATCCCTGTCTCCTCAGCTCTGCCCCATCCATCCCTGTCTCCTCAGCTCTGCCCCATCCATCCCTGTCTCTTCAGCTCTGCCCCATCCAGCCCTTTCTCCCCCCAGCTCTGCCCCATCCATCCTGGTCTCCCCCCAGCTCTGCCCCATCCATCCTGGTCTCCCCCCAGCTCTGCCCCATCCAGCCCTTTCTCCCCCCAGCTCTGCCCCATCCATCCTGGTCTCCCCCCAGCTCTGCCCCATCTATCCTGGTCTCCCCAGCTCTGCCCCATCCATCCCTTTCTCCCCCAGCTCTGCCCCATCCATCCCTGTCCTCCCAGTTTTGTCCATCTAATCCCTGGCCTCCAAGGTTTGCCAATCTATTACTCTTTCTTCCAGCTCTGGCCATCGACCCCCCCCCCCCCCCCAAGCTCTGCCCAATCAATCCTGTCCTTCTAGTTCTGCCCATGCAGCCAATGCTTTGTTTTACATTTAGATGAGCAAAGCTTTACTCAATTCTTGGACGTAAAAGTGACTATAAATGGGGCACCATAAGAGGCGCACAATGCTTGTGACCCCCATTAGAGCCTGATATTCCGAGATTTTCAGTTCGTACAGGGGGAGTTAGAAACTTGGCTTACAAGGTGACCACTTGGCACAGTCCCTTTTCCCATCTGCCCAGTGCATTTTCTCTTGAACACTGACTCTCTGTTCAGGGGCTTAACTACAGGAGGTGAAGGGGTGCCCATGAGCTCAGGCCATAATTTTGAGTCTTCCACCTTTTGAATTAGATTTGACCACTTGACATGTGCTTTTCAGCCATTGGCTGCTTAGTTGTATCAAATTGAGTTAAAGAGACACAGCAGGCAAAGGCAATTCTTATACCATTGTGTCTGTTTGGCACTGTCCTAAACCATTTTTAAATTGAAGAAGAAATATCAAGGTTTACAGTTTCACATTAGGATTTATTTTATGAAGCAAGTGGGCGTGGCCATTGGAGCTAAGATGCTGCATAATAAAAAACATAATAGGCAGGGTCTGAAAAAGCCCGATATTATTCTTCAAACACCGTGGCTGTGCTCCTCCCTCTCTCCCTGTTGCTAGTTTTCATAGACATTGAATAGAATCAGTATATACACTCAAGCAGAGTTATTTCTATGCCACAGTGTCTACAGTCTGATGATCAATAGTTGAGGAAGAGGGTGTGGGATCTATTATTGTGTTTGAAAGCTGTGATTGTTTCATCTAATCACAACAACAAGCACACAGACAGCCACGTAAAGTCAAATGCTAATTATATGGGACAGTAATTGAAACGCCAATTAGGCACAGCTATTCATATGCTAATTATGGATGCAATAAAGGGTGGAAGACACAAGGAATGAAGATGGGAGAAAGGCTGTGCTGGCTGAGGCTGCATAATACTATTGTGCTCATTCTTGCTAAGCTAACAAACAAGGGCTGAGCTTTAGACCACCAGGAGAGCTCTATGATTGGTGGTCTATGGCAAAGGAATTCAGGGAGTGTGCCACTACTTTTTGTCTTGTTGCTACTTCCAGGAGCAGCTGTGTGCTGACTGGAAGGGAAAGGGTGGCCATTAAGGGTGATCTGATGAATGATAGTGTATGCACTTTGCCTACAGAGACAAGGTATGTTCACACCAGGGCCCGGTCACGGTTACACAAGGGAAAGTAACAACTACATGCCAATGCCGATTCTCTGACCCAGAAACAATCCATCTTGCATGCATGTTGCCTTGAAAGGGTAAAAAAGGAACCTACCTTTGGATGTATTGTTTGATCAAAAGGTGAAGATTCTAATTTTGAGACATTGTGGTCAACTTAGAGTCAGGTGAGAATTCTCACTCACAGGAAAAATTGCCCCGCAAAGTACAGGACGCGTACCTGTACTTTGCGGGGCAATTTTTCCTCTGGGGCCCCTCCACCATCCCCTTACTCCTCACCCACCCGGACAAAGGGGCTGCCAGAAGCAGAACCTCCCCCCCCCCTAAAGTTTGGGTGCCCATTGATTTTAATGGGGACTGGGTTCAGTTCCCCAAACTTTTATTCAAAATTCAAAATTCAGCCAAGCTTGCTAAACCCGAACCTTGGGTGGTCGCCCAATACTAATTATTACTTATACATTTGCTTTATTGATGTTGGACGTTGATTTTGCAGTATTGTTACCATTTGCCTACTTCCTCCAGATCTCTTGAGAACTCTCGTTTCTTTTCCCAGGAAGAAAGGTTTGATAATAAATATATCTTCTGGATTTGGGGCTCACCCTGTACCACAGCACATCTTCTACAGCTCTACAAAGGTTCTAATAATACATTAATAAATATACAAGTGCATGTAAAATACTCCAATTCTTAATCTAAGCCGCACGCTCTATATACTGTGGTTTCACGAGTGGCCTTTTTTGTCTGCGGCAGGTCTTCATGGACTTCTTCTCTCGTGGCCTTAATGCAGAATACAGATCCAAAGGCATTACTGTGCAGGTAAGGTACTGCAGCATAATAATTTACTAAACATTTAGTTTATGCGTACTAGGAATAATGTTCTCCATCTGCAATTTGTTGTATGAAAATCATGGGCATGTGTGTGGTGCAAATCTCTTCACCATAGAAGGATTCTTGCTCCTAATTCCTTGCTTTAGGCTCCTTAACCCCAAATAGTTTTGACTACGCTAGATTGGTAGCTCCTATGCAGCCTGCAACAACTGATATGATTGTTGTATATGATGCAGGGTTTCCTGCACCAACCTTTGCCTGATCCTCACAATGACACTTTTAGCTCCTCATGCTCTTTATTGTCTCTACCACAACAGAGTCGCAAACCAGTATGTGGAGAGACCCAGGTTAGGCTTAATATAAGGGGAGCTAAAGCCCCTCTACTCAAAGGTAAAGGAAAAATATTAATCTCCAAATTCCTAAAAACAGAAACATCCTAAGAACATGAGCAAAAAAAATGAAATGAAGGCGAAGTGTGATCTTATGCATTTCAGACTGCCAGCATGACCTCAATCATAGATGTAATCATCTAAAATAGTAGCAGCCAATACCCAAGTGGCACAAAAACCAGTTTAGTCTCTTCTGCACCACCAATGCGCCTTCCCTGCCCGAGTACCTTGGGAGATGCGTCTGGCTGGACAGTGGCCCTTTTCAAAGTGTTACAAACTTTAAGAGTGTTACAAAATGTTGGACCTGCTCTTTAATTAGGCCTGTGGGTTCATCAGAAAAGATGCTGCAGAATTTACTGCTTCCATTTCCAGAGTCAGTAGACCCAGAACTTTTGAGGGCTAACTTGGGCCCAGTAAGAGGAATTGAATCTGAGAAACTATACCTTCTGTTTATTTTATAGCAACCCTGGGGGTGGGGTTGTTTTTTTAATATAGCAAACAGCTGCCCAACCACTGTTCCCAGTTTAGCCTCTTAACCTCCCTGGCGGTGTTCCCGAGCGTGACTCGGGGTTAATTTTCGATGCAAGTAGCGGTAACCCCGAGCCACGCTCGGGGTAGATTAGGCAGAGGAGCAGTCTCCTTACCTTTTCCCTGCGATCCAGCGATGTCCCCGCTGTGATCGCAGGTGAGAGCCCCGGCAGATGCGTCCCTTTGACTTCCTGGTTCTGTCTCTGTGAGCCGCAGAGGCTCATGGGGGCGGAACTGGGCGGCAGATTTAAACGTAATGGTAACGCTTTTTGTACAAAATTGCACATATAATCATAACGCCAGGGAGGTTAAGGGCTGCCAGCTTGGCAGGGGCTGAAAATGTAGATGCAGCGGTAGACCAGGCCAAGGTCAGGAATAAGGCAATTGGGGACAATCAACGCAATAGAAGGTAAGGCAAGTAGAAGTGATAACAAAGCAGGATTAGCAGCAAGTAATCAGTCCATGAACCTAACCAAAGGAAATCAGAAAGTGCTAGGAGAAAACCATAGTCCAAAACTGTCAGATGTATTGGCGCAAGTATTTTACAAACATGATGCATGGCTGACACTAGGAGATGTTCCAGCATTTGAATGGTGCTAGGAGCTTCATTAAATACCTATAAGAAGGGGACATGTGTGAATGCCTTGGGCTATAGATGATGCCTCAATATGACTGCTTGGTAAGTGTAATGCATCAATTGCCCATGCATGCAAGTCAGAACAGGTCAGAACATGGGCTGGGTTTCTTGGCTGAAGGAGTAAAATGAGGCCTGGTAAGGGATGGGGGCAGACTAAGGAGAAAGAATTATTGGGGTGGGTGTAAGAACCAGCCTCAATACAGTGCAGACCATTGGAATTTTCCCAGGTCTCCATATGGCCAGTCCACCCCTGGCCCTACAACCCATAGGGCTATCCATACAATAACTTAGCTGTATTTTGATTTATTTCTATATTGAATGGCTGTTTAGTACAAAGTTGCTTTTCAACATCAGTGTCCGTTGCATTGTGTCTCTGCAGAGTCTGATGCCACTTTTTATCTCCACCAAGTTGACTCAAAATCCAGAGAGTAATTTACTTGTGAAAACTGTGGATGACTTTGTCTGGGAGGCACTAAACACTGTTGGACTGACCCATCGCACCAGTGGCTGCCTCTCCCATGCTATCCAGGTATAATTGGTTTCCATTTTTACTTACCTGGTCACAGACAAATGGCTTTGCGTCCATTGTTAGTCCTTTTAGGGACTTGATTAGCTAATCATTGGAGTTGTTTTCCGTACTGCAGGGTGCACAGGTCAATCCTACTAATCTTTGGCCTACTCTGGAAAGCAGAAAAGCCCTGTGTCACTCAAGTTCATCTCCATCACCTTTGTAGGTGTCCTCCCTTGATCTGCAGTCCCTGACCCGGCTTCTCTTCCTCATTTTGCTCCTCTACTCTATGTGACAGGTTCACAAGTTCCAACACTAATTTCAGTGAGCAAATTATGAGTTATGCCCTTTTTTGAGTTAACCAGCTTGGTGGCCTTCTCTAGCGTGCTTGATGAACAGCTACTACATGGGACGTCAGTTACATCTGCACTATTTTACAAGTAGTCATCAAGAGTAGAGATGAGTTAGAACCGAAGTTTACTCCGAATTTAAGGAATAATTAGATTTGGCACGAATCATTTGTGATTCATGCCGACCAAATTATTCAGTGAAAAAAAACTCACCTGATCTCTCGCTCTCCTCCGCTCACTGTCCTGTCCCACTCGCATAATCCACATCCCCGGCTGGGCCCCCAGCAACTCGCTTCTTGCTGCAAAGTGGGGCTTTTATACTGGCAAGTAAGCTAATGTCAGCTCACTCTGCTGGTATAAAAGACGGACTCTATACTGTTTTTTTTTTATTTTTAAGGGTTAAACATTTGAATGCCATGGAATCACCCTATCCAAGTAAACCAGCTTGACACCAGCTATGGGGGTTGGTAGACCAGGGCTTGACCTCGACCGTGTAGGCTGCCAGGCCGCATAGCCCATACGGGCTGTGGGCTCTTCTTTACCCCCCAGGGTTTAGGGATGAGGTAATAGAGCAGTGGCTTGCTGGCAGGTGACTTGCCATCCCCTCCTGCCCTGTGAACTGGTATAGGGGTCTCAAGGACCCCTTACTGGTTCGCAAAGGGTTAAATGTAAAAAAAAAAAAAAACACAAAAAAAAGTATTTTATTTTACCCCACCCTACTTAACTTTGATCCTTTGTTAATCACTGGTGTCCTGCGCCGCCCAACGCTGCTTCTGACAGCCAGAGAGATTGGTGAAAGCCAGGCACGGGCCAGAGCTGCCCCTCGCCCAGCTTCTGACAATCTCTCCAGCTTGTGACCTCTCACTCCCCGCTTAAGGCAGGGGCCTTTTATACTGGCAGAGTGAGCTGATGTGTGTAAAGAGCTGCAGAATATATTGACACTCTATAAATAAAGATTATTATTTCCAATGTTACTATTATTATTATGTGTATCTATTTTGTTGTTGCAGAGCTACTTACTTGATTTGCTGATCTCAGACTTTGTAATGAGCCCCAAGGTTACCGACCTTCTCTTTAGAATTATAGCTAAGAAGGAAAAGAAGAACTAACCATGACCCACATGGACCAGATACAGATGCATGTCAAATCAACAGTTAGAAAAACAGGGCAGCGAGTGAGGATGGCAGACACAGGAGCAGGCGCTGAGCTCGGAATTTTCTCTGCTTATTTGCTGTCCCTGAAGCCCATAAAGATATGGCTCCCTACATAAGGAGAAAAACAAATTGATTATTTTTCATAAATACAATCTAATAACCAGAAGATCAAGGTGACATGAAAATCACCTTCTACGCTGAAAAAAAAATCAGTCCATGGTACTCCCGCATATCCCTTGATGAAGTATATGGGGTATATAGGGATTATTATAGAGATTTTTTTTAACAGGAACAACTAATGTAAATGTGTGAATTAATCATCTCAACTACTTGATGAATGATTTCTCAGGGGAACAATGATATTTTTGTGGTTTGAATACAATAGAGGTTCAATTCTTACTCTAATTGCAGAAGATAAAATAAATTAGTTTTTAACTATTCAAATATTGTATTTTTTATGATTAAAGAATCTACAAAGTGTGGACTTTCAAAAAGTTTTTGCTGTTACTACTGCCTACCCAGGTGGTTTATATATATATATAGGTCTATATTTAGGATAAACGGTAAACAAAAAAGAAAAGACCCATAGTTTACAACAATCTTGAATATACTATATGGAGCCCCCTGTAAGACAACTTTTCAGGCCTTTTTCCCATAACCAGAAAACACACAGAACTTATAAAAACCTAATGTTCTCCAGCAAGCATTTCATGGTTTCAGGTTCAATTCCAGGCTGGGACATGACTACATTGCTCTTGAGCAAGGCACTGAACCCCCAACTACTCCCCGGGCATTGTTGCTATGGCAGCCCAACACACCAGGCATGTGTACACTCACTGCTTGTGTGTATCACTACACTAAATTCCTACGTGTATGCAAGAATACAATGTCCAAATCCAAATAAAAAAATACTAGGAAACTTAGAAACCTGCGTCTTCCTTCGGAGACTGAGTTCTCCTGATGTCCCAAAAGGAAGTAGCCATTACCTGTATAGCTACCAAAGGATTTCAAGCCATTTTGAGACCTGAATGCTTAGTTGTAAGACCACTTACAAGCTCATTACACTATTGTGTTGCCAACTGAACATATTTGCAAGTTCTGAAACAGCTTTGTAGAAGCTTTATTAAACAATTAATGCAATAACAACAGTTTAATAGAATAACGAGAACTTAAATAGATAATAAACACCTGATTGAATAACAAATAATAGGTGATTTGGAGTATACTTTTGAAGTAAATGCAATCAAAATGTAAATACTTTACTATAATACCATAAGCATTAATGCAACTTACTGTTTCAAAGCACTATACTAGTTTCAATATAATAAAAAACTGAGTTCCTCTGAAAGGAAGTGGCCGGAACCTGTATAGCTACTAAAGGATTTCTAGCCACTTTGAGACCTTGATACTTAGTTCTAAGACCACTTACAAACCCATGACACTATTATGTTGCCAACTGAACAAGTTTGCAAGTTCTGAAACAGCTTTGTAGAAGCTTTATTAAATAATTGATGCAATAACAACAGTTTAATTGAATAACGAGAACTATCTAATAGAAAATAAACACTTGATTAAATAACAAATAGGTGATTTGCATTATACCTTTGAAGTAAATGCAATCAAAATGTAAATACTCTAATATAATACCATAAGCATTAATGCAACTTACTGTCTCAAAGCACTATGCTAGTTTCAATATGATCAGTACTCACTCACTTCTTAACCCCAAAGCATCACCAAGGCACTGGCATTAAGCCACTTTTTCATCATTATTGCCCCTTATGTGGGAATATCAACCAACGGTATCCCATCAGAAACCAGAGAGGAGTCCACCTGTGCATCTTTGTTCGCTGGTTCTTATACCTTTTTGCTAATGGGAGTGGCCAGGCTACCATTATCAAAGCTAGGTTTTTCTAGAGCTCGCTGGAAATTTTAATCAGTTCGAGAGTGACAGGAGTTTTGCAAAAATGTGTGGTAATGTTAACAAGTTTACAAGATAAAAGGATATGTGCAAAAGTTGAAATAAATTTTCCCGGCTTCCAACATTCTTCCAGCTTCCTTCTAATGAACAGGTCAATTACCACCTGGTATGCTAAGCTATAGTTCAGCCATTTTGTGTACCTAATTATGTGCTTAATTGTGGTTTGGGGTAGTCATTAACCATGTTATATCCCTCCATCCTCTGGGTGCTATTTCTGCTAAAACTATTCATGTAGTTTAAAGGGACAATCGTATTCCTTAGTTCTATTCCTTAGTTCTTATAAGCCCCTTCAAACTTTCCATCCTATGTTAGTAGGAAAATTATATCATGTGTATTTTTCCTTTCCCCCCAAATTTTAGCTAGAGCTCCTCCAGTGACCAGTCTACAGCAGTTCTATTCTAGTGTAGTCTGGAGTCTGCCCTCTAATGGTTAAAAAGTGTAAATGCAGGTAGGAGGGCACTTTCAGGGGGTTGGGTGGTACCAAAAACTTTTAAAGCACACATGCTCAACCCTGCTCCTCAAGGGCTACCAACAGGCAGGGTGTTGCAGATCTCCACATTGATGACAGAGCTGTAGACTGAGCACTAATTATATCACATATGCATCATCATGTGGAGATATGCAAACCTGGCCTATTGGTGGCCCTTAAGGAGGAGGGCTGAGCACCATTGCTATAAACGTTGGGGACGTATGCTGAACTAGTGTTATTTTGATTTGTAAAATTGCAGCAATTACACAGCTTGAAAGGAACTTGAAAGGGAGTCTAAATGTCAGTCAGTGCAGAAGGCCTATACTGGTCAGCTACCCAGGGGTCTAGGAAACAAGACCTATGGTTGCAGCATATTCATTATAAGCTCTCCATTGCAGCTTTGTAATAGAGAAATCGCTCACACATTGCAGAAAGCTGTGAGTCTACGATGTAACACAGCTGTTTTGTTCTTGTTACAACTGTAACATCAGCAAAAGCATGGCTGTTACAATGAGACACACAGCAGGGATCTGGCTTTTACAATGTAAGATTATTACTTATCACTGATACATCACAGCACAAGGGAGAGAGGCTGCAGTGCAAGGTAAAAACCTCCCGAAGCAGGATTCAGTGCATTCACTGCTGGTGCATCTGTAGCTATCCAAGCCTTAGGGATCAGTCAAGTTGGAGGACTGTGCACTTAACCTGTGCACTCAATACCTGTATGGGATCGGTAGAAAAGAAGTACTGCTGAATAGTGCTGTGATGTTGTCATGGACACCATAAAAGAACAGGACATGCTGGGTATATACAGTATACAAAGGGGTTGATTCAGAGCCAGGTGAGAATTCTCACTCCTTTTTAGAAGAGAAAACTGCCATTCACTTTCATTGTCCACGAGGTGTAAATTGTCCCAAGGTGGACAATAAAAATCAATGGCAGTTTTCTATCTTAAAAAAAAGAATAAGAATTCTCACCTGGCTCTGAGTCGACGCAAATGTCTTGAAAAAGTATTTACCCCTTGAAATTTTCCACATTTTTTAATGTTACAGCCACAAAATTAAAGGGTAAGTCGACTTTTGATTGAATTTTTGAAGTGTATATTTTTGTGTGGCAAAATGATGTCTTAGAGTTGCTGAGCTGATCTAGTATTTCTATTATTTTCTAATGTGTATTTTATGGAAGCAATCTGCAATCTGTTGCTATTGGCAAATTACACCAATGCAGACTTGATGTGCTTTTGCAAATAGCAATAGATTGCAGATAGTTGCTGGGCAAGTGTAAGGTTAAGTGGGCTCCCTCACCTCTTTCAAATGGGCTCCATCTGGGGCCACAGAAAGATGGCCGCCGATCCCGTGAGTGAGGACACTCCTAGTGCAAGGACTGTCAGCTGGCACTAGGAGTGTCCTCATACATAGGAGCGGTTCCAAGAACATTGCTAATGTGGTTGAACAAAAAAAAGTTGACATAATTCTTCTGCATGGTGGTTACAGTACAGCAATATTTACACATAGATCAAGTCTCCACAGATCCGCAATTTATTGTACAAAAGTCAAACAATTAGGACCCTTTCACACCTGTCCATTTGCATTGCATTGAAATAAAAATACTCAGTTTCACATACGGCAACCAAACGTAGTAAAATAGATTACATTGGCCCATTCACAACTAGAGATGAGCGAACTTCTCAAAAATTCGATTCGGGCGATTCGCCGAATTTCTCAAAGAAATTCGGGTTCGTCCGAATCGAACTTTAACAAATCGCTCATCTCTAAAAGCGGCTTCCTCTGATGACGCGTCCTCTGATGACAGCTGACAGCGCAGCCGGCCTCCTCGCTCCCACCATGCCGGTAAGTGTTTGCTGAAAAAAAAATGCCGGCATGGTGGGAGCTGGGAGGCCGGCTGCGCTGTCAGCGGGCGGGGAAGCCGGCTTACGTCGCCCGCTGACAGCGCAGCCGGCCTCCCCGCTCCCACCATGCCGGCATTTTTTTTACATTTCACGGCTTGGTGGGAGCGGGGAGGCCGGCTGCGCTGTCAGCGGGCGGCGGAAGCCGGCTTCCGCCGCCTGCTGACAGCGCAGCCGGTCTCCCCGCTCCCATCATGCCGCCATTTTTTTTTTTTTATTTCAGGGAAAATTCGGTCAGCACGAACCACTAAAAATTCGGGTTCGTGCTGAATCGAATTTTCCCTGAAATTCGGAGCGAATTCAGGTTCGTTAGAACCGATTCGCTCATCCCTATTCACAACAATGCACTGCAGTTTGCTTTTTGCCCATTTTGCCCACAACGCAACCACAACGTGTCCCATAGAAGTCTATTGGCACCACAGGTAAAGCGCTTGCGCTTTACCTGTGGTGCGATGCAGTGAAGGGCCATACTCATGGCCACCTCCTAATCAAATGCCGCTGGTCCCTTGCTGCCAGTGGTTGACTGTGACCAAAAATCTGCTTGGGATTTTAACAGCCCATTGCCGATCTAAGAAATACCTCCACTCACCCACACGCATGATTCTGGGGCTATAGCATTGGGGGATGGGGCTCCTTGGCATGTGGGTACAGTGGGGCTGTGTACAGGGAGCTAAGAGAGGGACAAGGATTGTGGTCTGGGGTTGAATGTGGGTGTTAAAAGCAGCAGCCCAACTGGCCCCAAAGTAGTGTGGCCCACAGGGTCTTCCTTCCTGCCACTGTTCTGGCTTCCCTCCTCCAGTACGGCACCTGCTGAAACCATCTTCCTGGGGTCCCTCAGTCCTGTGCTCCAGAAAGGATCCCCAGAAGTGGCTTGCAGCACTGCCATACCGGAGGAGGATGTAGGTCCCACAGGTCCGGTCCCACCAGGAGCCAGAGCTCCTGCCAACACCAACACCGCCTCCTGGTCTCCTCCTTCTGATGGGTGCGGCCCCTTCAACTGCTGCCAGCAGGTGGAGTTCCTGCCTCTGTCACCTTCTGGTCTCCTCCTTCCAACGAGTCTGCCTCTGTAGGGTGTCACTGGGTGCCACAGCCCCTGCCATAGCCTTCTCATAGCCACCTTCCTCTGGGTCCGCTACCTTCAGCTGCCACCGGGTGGCGGTGCTCCTGCTACCGCTGCCTCGTCACCATTGCCTCCAAGTGCTTGCACCGCTCCGGGGACAGGAAACAACGGAACAGCAGCATCTTGTGCCACTGATACAATGCAACAAACCACACCGAAGCCAACAGTGTGCTGTGCTGCGTCTATGCGTTTCCACCACAATAGCGGTGGTAACATACAATGTGAAAGGGACCCAACTTTATATATCAAAAACATTTATTAACATATTGCCGCTAAAAACACATACTTGCAAGTACTACTCTAATCCAATAAAAGCTGAACAAAATGTGATGCCCAAGATGAAGCAAATGCATGTAACATATAAATAAATGTCCACTCAAATAATTAATATAACCACTTCAGATCAGACAAATATCACTAATACAGGACCCACATAAGTAACACATCTTTGTGCAAATTGCTCATCACTTTAGTTCAGTTCTTCTTCCTGCGCATTCTCAGGCATACATAGAAACATAGAGACATAGAAACATAGAGACATAGAAGGGTGACGGCAGAAAGAGACCATACGCTCCATCTAGTCTGCCCTTATGTGTATACTGTATGTTCTCTTTATATTAGGATAGATAGAGGCTTATGCCCTTATGTATATACTGTATGTTCTCTTTATATTAGGATAGATAGAGGCTTATGCCCTTATGTATATACTGTATGTTCTCTTTATCTTAGGATAGATGGAGGCTTATGTCCTTATGTGTATACTGTATGTTCTCTTTATATTAGGATAGATGGAGGCTTATGCCCTTATGTGTATACGTATGTTCTCTTTATCTTAGGATAGATAGAGGCTTATGCCCTTATGTATATACTGTATGTTCTCTTTATCTTAGGATAGATGGAGGCTTATGCCCTTATGTATATACTCTATGTTCTCTTTATCTTAGGATAGATGGAGGCTTATGCCCTTATGTATATACTGTATGTTCTCTTTATCTTAGGATAGATGGAGGCTTATGCCCTTATGTGTATACTGTATGTTCTCTTTATCTTAGGATAGATGGAGGCTTATGCCCTTATGTGTATACTGTATGTTCTCTTTATCTTAGGATAGATGGAGGCTTACGCCCTTATGTATATAATGTATGTTCTCTTTATATTAGGATAGATGGAGGCTTATGCCCTTATGTATATACTGTATGTTCTATTTATCTTAGGATAGATGGAGGCTTATGCCCTTATGTGTATACTGTATGTTCTCTTTATCTTAGGATAGATGGAGGCTTATGCCCTTATGTGTATACTGTATGTTCTCTTTATCTTAGGATAGATGGAGGCTTATGCCCTTATGTGTATACTGTATGTTCTCTTATCTTAGGATAGATGGAGGCTTATGCCCTTATGTGTATACTGTATGTTCTCTTTATCTTAGGATAGATGGAGGCTTATGCCCTTATGTATATACTGTATGTTCTCTTTATATTAGGATAGATAGAGGCTTATGTCCTTATGTGTATAGTGTATGTTCTCTGTATATTAGGATAGATGGAGGCTTATCCCCTTATGTGTATACTGTATGTTCTCTGTATATTAGGATAGATGGAGGCTTATCCCCCTATGTGTATACTGTATGTTCTCTGTATCTTAGGATAGATGGAGGCTTATCCCCTTATGTGTATACTGTATGTTCTCTGTATCTTAGGATAGATGGAGGCTTATCCCCTTATGTGTATACTGTATGTTCTCTTTATCTTAGGATAGATGGAGGCTTATGCCCTTATGTGTATACTGTATACTTCAATGCTCCAATACTTTATTGACCGCCAAGTAAGTACAGGGTACATACAAGGAATGCTTTTTGGCAAGGAGATACACCATGAGAGCTATAAACAATTACATACATACCATAGAAGTAACAGAGGATTATGGTACAGTACAGGTTTAATTCCTAAAGACTAACAGAATTATCAGCAATGCAGAGCAGGATAGAGTTAAGTGCCTCTCACACTGGATTTATTTAGAGCCATAACGGCCAGAGGAAAAAAACAGTTTTTGTGTCTGGAGGTCTTGGTTGAATGAGCCATGAATCTGCGGCCAGAGGGTAGGAGCCCGAAGAAGGAATGTCCTGGGTGCGTCGAGTCTCCAGATATTTTCTTAGCCCTAGAGGAGATTCTGCTCATGAATTGCTCCTCTAGGTAAGGGAGAGCCAATTATCCTCTCGGCAGTCTTGGTTATCCTTCTCAGCCTGTGCTCGTCTTTGGCTGTGGCCCCACCGTACCAGACTGTAAATGAAGTGGTCAGGATTGATCCTATGGCAGCGTTGTAGATGGCTTTTAATATATTTTTAGACATACCGTATCTTGTCAGCTGTCTTAGGAAGTATAGCCTTTGTTGGGCCTTCTTTAAGATGACGTTAGCTTGCTTGCCCCATTTAAAGTCCTGCGTGATCTGAGTACCAAGAAATTTTGCACTGGCTACAATTTTGACAGCCTCCTCACCGATCAAAATAGGATGGTGTGTTTGGTGGGATCGCCTAAAGTCAATTATAAGTTCCACTGTTTTCTGGGTAGTCAGGATCAGGTTGTTTGCTTTGCTGCATGATTCAAGGGTTTCTACTTGTGCCCTATAGTTAGACTCATCATTGTCACTGATGAGGCCTACTAAGGTGGTTTCATCAGCGTATTTAATGATCTTGACCGATGGATCTGAGGAGATGAAGTCATAGGTGTAAAGTGAGAAGAGAAGAGGAGACAGAACACACCCCTGTGGTGCACCCATGTTTGTGATCCTGGACGTGGAAACAAAGGGACCCAGTTTGACTCTCTGGGACCTACCAGTCAGAAAGCTAAAAATCCAATCCGATAAGTTTTGTGGGATGCCCAAAGAGAGCAACTTCCCATGGAGTATTTGGGGGTCAATGGTGTTGAATGCTGATGAGAAATCCACAAAAAGCATTCTGGCATATGACTTGGGTCGATCAACGTGATCTAACGTGAACTTGATCACCAGATTGACCGTATCCTCTGCAGATCTGTTTGCTTTGTATGCAAACTGTAATGGATCCCAAAGAGAACCTGTAACCTCCTTGAGGAATGACATGACCAATCGTTCGAATATCTTCATGACCACTGGAGTCAGAGCAATGGGTCTGAAGTCATTCAGGACCGAAGCGGATGACGATTTTGGGACAGGAATAATAAGTGAGCTCTTCAGACAGTCGGGGACTATTCCACCCTCTAGTGAACTCCTAAAGATGTCAGTTAGGACCGGAGCAATCTGTTCTGCGCATACCTTGAGGCATGTTGTTGAAATGCCATCAGGACCAGATGCCTTCCTGGAGTTGAGGGAAATCAGAAGCTTCTTGACATCTGACACTTGAAAGTCCAGTTTGGACGGACTGTCTGGATGGGGTGTGCTGCCTGCACATGGAAGAGGATTAGCAGGGTAAGTAACACCTTCAGACTTCTCTGTTTCGAATCGGCTGTAGAAGTTATTTAGTTCCTCAGCAAGCTCTTTGTTCGGAGTAATGGAAGGGGAGGAGCCCTTGACGTTGGTAATCTGTCTTAAGCCATTCCAGAGTGCTCTGGAATTGGCAGAAAATAATTTCTCCTCCAACCTAGTTTAGTATGCCCTTTTAGCAGCTTTAATCTCTTTTGAAAGCATATTCCGGAGTTTCCTGTATTCAGGCAGATTGCCATTTTTGTGGGCTGCCTCCTTTTTGACTCTGAGGACCTTGATCGAACTTTTGAACCATGGTTTGTTGTTCACCTGTTTCCTGTAGGTCCTAGTCGGAATCAGCATGTCTTCACAGAACGTGATGTAAGACGTTGCCATGTTGGTCCAGTCATTGATGTTTTCTGAGTCCTCGAAGATTTCCCAATTAGTGGATTCGAAGCATGCTTTAAGGTTGGATTTTGCTTCCTCCATCTATCTTTTTTGTAGTAATAAAGGAGAGCCTGCTTCTTTTCAATTGCTGCTTGTATGCAGGCACCAGGTGGATAAGAGAGTGATCAGAATGCCAAAGTGCAGCTTTAGCTATGGGTTTGTAAACTCCTTTAATAATTGTGTAGCAATGGTCAAGGGAATTCACGACCCTAGTGGGACAGGTTATGTGTTGAAAGAACTTTGGCAGTTCTGCGTTAAGCTTAACCTGATTGAAATCACCCAATATGATGATGAGGGCCTGGGGGTGTTTCCTTTCACAATCAGTAATACAGTCAACTAGGCTATCTAAAGCAGACTTTACAGATGCCTGTGGAGGAATGTACACACCAAACAGGATAAATGAAGAAAATTCCCTTGGAGCATAGAAGGGTCTGCAATTAACTACTAATAGTTCTAAACACGCAGAGCAGCTTATAGCAAGGATTTTTGTATCTCTGCACCAGTTGGTGTTCACATAGAAGCAGATGCCGCCACCCTTTGATTTTTGCGCTGAGTCACAGTCCCTGTTTGCTCTGAATAAATTAAAATTAGGGAGTTCAAGGGCCGCTTCAGGGATGTTGGTACTGAGCCAGGTCTCAGTGAAACAAGGAACCGCTGAGTTGGAGAACTCTGGATGATTATTGCATAGCAGATGTAGTTCCTCCATTTTGTTGGGGAGTGAGCGCAGGTTGGCTAGATGCACTGATGGGAGAGCCGAACGCAGACCTCTCCTTTTTAGCCTTGACAACACCCCTGCTCTTTTACCCCTTCTGCGCCGTTTCCCACAGCGCCTAGCAATGTGGGTCATAACCAAATCCCATAACGCAGAGAAGGATGGAAACTTAGGCTCATTGATGCTCAGGAGCGTTTGTGTGTTGTGTGTGTTGGTGTATTCGAGGCACATGGTAGTCAGAGATCAAGGACGCTCAAGGAAGTGGAGACAAGGTTACAGCCAGTTGGGACAGCTTGGCTGCTAGCTAGAAGCCTTCTGACAATGCCTTCTGAATAAAGCCATCTGACATTGCCCATAAGATACTGAGTGGCCTTTCACATGAAATCCTTGGTACTGAAGCACATAACTATGATCTTAACTATAACATGGAGACAGTTCACACCTATAGGTGTACTTGTGCAGCTCTCCGAGACCCTACTTACAACAGGCTGCAATAATACTCAGGTAAACAAGTAACACACTGAGAAAAGGAGCCAAGACCTTCGCTGGTTCACACAGACTTCTCACTGACCGCAGCACAGATTCCTCCGTGCGCCGCAGCCCACCAGGGAAGAGGCGAAACCCTGTGACCTTGCAAACACCGTGACTCCCCGAGCAGCTTTACTGGAGTTTTTACAACTCCATGTAACCCTGCGACCCGCTGGGCAGCTTTCTCTAGCTCGACAAGGGAGACGCCATAAACCAAAATCTCCACTGCTCCTCGCCGATGTGCTTCACCCTGCCAATCAGCTGCCAGCAGGCACAGCAGCTCCCCAGGGATGAGGGAGCCGCTGCTTTTCCTTCTGCTGCCACCAGCCCCCAAACGGCGCGACCAACAGATCAGGACCCCCAGCCGCGACAATTCCCTCCAGGGAAGAGGGAGCTGCGACACCGCCGCGACCTGCTGTAGAGGAACAACAAGGGAGCCGTAATCTCCCTGCCTCTGCTGCTCCACACCGCTGGACAGCCTCCCCGACACCTCACCTCGCAGCGCCACGAACGATCTGCTCCCACCAGCAGCGCTTCACACATATGTCCTCTGTATATTAGGATAGATGGAGGCTTATGCCCTTATGTATATACTGTATGTTCTCTTTATAATAGGATAGATGGAGGCTTATGCCCTTATGTGTATACTGTATGTTCTCTTTATATTAGGATAGATGGAGGCTTATGCCCTTATGTGTATACTGTATGTTCTCTTTATATTAGGATAGATAGAGGCTTATGCCCTTATGTGTATACTGTATGTTCTCTTTATCTTAGGATATATGGAGGCTTATGCCCTTATGTGTATACTGTATGTTCTCTTTATCTTAGGATATATGGAGGCTTATGCCCTTATGTGTATACTGTATGTTCTCTTTATCTTAGGATAGATGGAGGCTTATCCCCTTATGTGTATACTGTATGTTCTCTTTATCTTAGGATAGATGGAGGCTTATGCCCTTATGTGTATACTGTATGTTCTCTTTATCTTAGGATAGATAGAGGCTTATGCCCTTATGTGTATACTGTATGTTCTCTTTATCTTAGGATAGATGGAGGCTTATGCCCTTATGTGTATACTGTATGTTCTCTTTATATTAGGATAGATGGAGGCTTATGTCCTTATGTGTATACTGTATGTTCTCTTTATCTTAGGATAGATGGAGGCTTATGCCCGTATGTGTATACTGTATGATCTCTTTATCTTAGGATAGATAGAGGCTTATGCCCTTTAGTGTATACTGTATGTTCTCTGTATATTATGTGACAGAGTGTCTGGACAAGTCATAGAGGGTGTGTATATCTGCCCAAGATTTCTTGTATCTGTCAGGTAAAAGCAACCAGGAAGTTAGAAACTAGAGAGCTAGGATCTCTAGTTTAGGGTTTGGGTAAAAACCAGTTTACAGGGCCTGTGTTGCTGGAGTGGGGAAGAGAGGGTGGGCCCCACTCCACCCGGACAGTCTGGGTCTTGGGCTGTCTGATTAGTGCAAGGTGTGCTTGCCTGATAGAAGGAGGGAGTTCACACACACTCTGGCTGTCTCATCCTGGGAGCAGGACATCTGCTAGGAGCCTGTGGGAGCATTGCCGGTGGTATGTTATGATCTGTTATGTTATGGTGCCCGGCACTAGGCCGGCACTGGGTTAGTCAGGAGCACCTAATGTTTAGTTAGAGCCGGACAGGCATAGGACTTATTTTGTTTAGTTTTGTTTTACTTTATACCACAATCTGGCAATAAAACTGGATGACGGTAGTTAAATGATCCTTTCTTGTTCTGTGGACTTTGTGCCTGCTGAAAGTGTGCCCGTCTACCCAGGAGACACCTAACCCCTTACAATTAGGATAGATGGAGGCTTATCCCCTTATGTGTATACTGTATTTTCTCTGTATATTAGGATAGATAGAGGCTTATGCCCTTATGTGTATACTGTATGTTCTCTGTACATTAGGATAGATGGAGGCTTATGCCCTTATGTATATACTGTATGTTCTCTTTATCTTAGGATAGATGGAGGCTTATGCCCTTATGTGTATACTGTATGTTCTCTTTATGTTAGGATAGATGGAGGCTTATGCCCTTATGTGTATACTGTATGTCCTCTTTATCTTAGGATAGATGGAGGCTTATGCCCTTATGTGTATTCTGTATGTACTCTTTATCTTAGGATAGATGGAGGCTTATGCCCTTATGTGTATTCTGTATGTCCTCTTTATCTTAGGATAGATGGAGGCTTATGCCCTTATGTGTATTCTGTATGTACTCATTATCTTAGGATAGATGGAGGCTTATGCCCTTATGTGTATACTGTATGTACTCTTTATCTTAGGATAGATGGAGGCTTATGCCCTTATGTGTATACTGTATGTTCTCTTTATCTTAGGATAGATGGAGGCTTATGCCCTTATGTGTATTCTGTATGTATTCTTTATCTTAGGATAGATGGAGGCTTATGCCCTTATGTGTATACTGTATGTACTCTTTATCTTAGGATAGATGGAGGCTTATGCCCTTATGTGTATACTGTATGTACTCTTTATCTTAGGATAGATGGAGGCTTATGCCCTTATGTGTATACTGTATGTTCTCTTTATCTTAGGATAGATGGAGGCTTATGCCCTTATGTGTATACTGTATGTTCTCTTTATCTTAGGATAGATGGAGGCTTATGCCCTTATGTATATACTAGGGATGAGCGAATCGATCCGGACGAACCCGGATTCGTTCTGAATTTCATGAAAAATTCGATTCTGAACGAATCCGAATTTCCCCGCGATTCAGTCAATCAAAGTTTTCTTTTAAACTCCATTTATTTCAATTACAGGCATTCTAAGATGGTAGAAGCACATGTCCAGACATATCCCCTGGGGCAAGGTATCATGGGAAAGTCACATGCAGCCTATCAGCAGCCAGGAAGCCCAGTGACGTCACCGTGCTATATAAACCGGCGGCCATCTTCCTTGTGCGCATTTCAGTGTTCTATTGCGGCCAGAGAACAGCTGGTTACAGACAGGGACCGAGAGTTAGAGATAGGTAGGGAGAGTCAGAGAGGCAGACAGAGAGGTAGACAGAGCCAGGGAAAGATAGTGAAAGATAGGGAAAAACCGGAACGATCATAGAACAGCATAGAAGTGACAGTGAAAATGTCTTTTTTTCATTAGCCAGATCAGTTTTCAATTCAATTTCAGTTATTTGTGCTGTAAATCTGCCTTGCCACTGTGCATCCCATCTATGCAGTGGCTTATTAAACCCTATCTGTTACACACAAGCATTTCTAATAACTGGATTAGTTTTAATTTAGTTTTAATATTTTTTGGTCTGCTTTAAATACACCAGCCCACATGGGCATCCCAAACCTGCACTTAGCACCCTATCTGTTATACTAAATACGTTTGTTTGATCCTCAGCTTAATCAAACTATTGCATTTTGATTTGGTTTTTGTCCTGCTGCCAAAACACTAGGCCGCAGGGTATCCCAAACCTGCACTTAGCAGCCAATCTGTTATACTAAATACGCTTGTTGATTCTCAGCTTAATCAAACTATTGCATTTTGAATTGTTTTTTGTCCTGCTTTAAATATACCAGCCCACATGGGCATCCCAAACCTGCACTTAGCACCCTATCTGTTATACTAAATACGTTTGTTGATCCTCAGCTTAATCAAACTATTGCATTTTGATTTGGTTTTTGTCCTGCTGCCAAAACACTAGGCCGCAGGGTATCCCAAACCTGCACGTAGCAGCCTATCTGTTATACAAAATATGCTTGTTGATCCTCAGCTTAATCAAACTATTGCATTTTGAATTGGTTTTTGTCCTGCTGCCAAAACACTAGGCCGCAGGTATCCCAAACCTGCACTTAGCAGCCTATCTGTTATACTAAATGCGCTTGTTGATCCTCAGCTTAATCAAACTATTGCATTTTGAATTGGTTTTTGTCCTGCTTTAAATATACCAACACACATGGGCATCCCAAACCTGCAGTTAGCACCCTATCTGTTATACTAAATACGTTTGTTCATCCTCAGCTTGATCAAACTATTGCATTTTGAATTGGTTTTGTCTGCCAAAACACTAGGCCGCAGGGTATCCCAAACCTGCACGTAGCACCCTAGCTGTTATACTAAATAAGCGTTGTTCAGCCTCATTTTAATTCAGCTATTGCATTTTGAATTGGTTTTTGGTCTGCTGCCAAAACACTATGCAGCAGGGTATCCCATATTGCCAATTTTCATAGTATCTGGTGCAGAGAAGCAGTTCCTCACTTTATTTAGCTTCTGCTTTTTAAAGTAAACACATTTTTTAACGTACCTATTGCGCATTTCAAATACATAAAATTGTCAGGCAGACAAGTGCAAGGATGTTCAAAGAGGAGTGGCAGAGGCCAAGATTCAGCAGGCCGAGGTCGCAGGAGACTAGGGGCGAGTGGCAACAGGAGTCACGGTGAGAGACCTGATTTACCTGTATCTGCTAGCGGTCGTGTCTCCACCAGTAACGCATCTGCCGTGGTAGATTGGTTAACGCGCTCATCCACATCATCACAAGTTACATCTGAGACCCACAGTCTAGGGTCGGTAGGTTCCTCTGACACAGCCCTGAGTTGTCCCATGGTCCATACTCTCGCAGGTCTGACTCGGGGGGGCCTCTGCGCTCTCCTTCCACTGCCATGCCTGCCGGGGGGGTTGGCAGGAGCAGCAGCAGCAGCTCCATCAGCAGCGGCCTCAGTCTTCAGTTGCTAATGAGTAGCTTTCTACACCCAGATAGTGAGGCTACTCATGAGCAGCAGGAAGACCTGGAGCAGGACCTGAACCAGCATGTCATGAGTTTGCCCTGGAAAAGCTGTCCTGCCCGGCAAATAGCGCGCCATCTGAGCGGGTGTTTAGTGCGGTGGGGGCCATAGTTACGGTGAGGAGAACTCGCCTGTCAACTAAAAATGTGGAGAGACTCACCTTTGTGAAAATGAATCAGGGATGGATCAGTCAGGATTTCCACCCACCAATGGCTGATGCATGCGACTAGATTCAGCATGGTGCCACGTTTTTACCCTTTCCAAATGATGCAAAACATATTTATGTCTTTAAGCCAATTTTTGGGCTCCTGTTGATGCCAACTTCACGGTGTGCCTTTCAGCCAAATTTTGGCCTCCTGCTGCTGTCAACTGCAGTGTGTCTTTAGGCCAATTTTTGGGTTCCTGCTGCCAACTCCAGTGTCTCTTTCAAGATA
The DNA here is from genome assembly GCA_027917425.1 of Gastrophryne carolinensis. Classification (NCBI taxonomy): domain Eukaryota; kingdom Metazoa; phylum Chordata; class Amphibia; order Anura; family Microhylidae; genus Gastrophryne; species Gastrophryne carolinensis. The sequence continues at coordinate 438,050,744 of CM051238.1, read as the reverse complement.
TGTTTGGGCTGCTGCTGCTGCTTGCAACTCCGGGGTGTCATTCAGCCAATTTTTGGGCTCCTGCTGCCAACTCCAGTGTCTCTTTCAAGATATGTTTGGGCTGCTGCTGCTGCTTGCAACTCCAGGGTGTCATTCAGCCAATTTTTGGGCTCCTGCTGCCAACTCCAGTGTCTCTTTCAAGCTATGTTTGGGCTGCTGCTGCTGCTGCTTGCAACTCCAGGGTGTCATTGAGCCAATTTTTGGGCTCCTGCTGCCAACTCCAGTGTCTCTTTCAAGCTATGTTTGGGCTGCTGCTGCTTGCAACTCCAGGGTGTCATTCAATCATTTTTTGGGCTCCTGCTGCCAACTCTAGGATGTCTTTCAGCCAATATTTGGGCTCCTGCTGCTGCCAGCTCCAGGCAATATAGGGGCCCCTCATAGTGATGCCACCTCAACTCTCTGCAATTGTGCTGCTCTGCGATTCTAATAGCGATGCCTCTGATCTGCATGTGATAATTATTTACAGTATTGTTTCACTAACCCAGCACGCATCCTATGCGTGTTACAGCAAGGCAGAATTGTTTACAACCCTATTGAGGCTCTAGGAAGCTCAGAAATAGCCGTTTTTAATAGCGATTCGTCGCGAATAAATTCGGACCGAAGCAAATTTTGTTGGAAAATTCGGCGAATCAGCCGAATCGAATTTTTCAAAAGTTCGCTCATCCCTATTAATATGCTGCATGAAACCTTTAATCTAATACTATGGTTTTAATTCAGTAAGAAGCGGAAAAAAATCTCATGGTTGTAAAAAATTCCCTTTATGAGAGAAGAGCATGAGCATGTCACTGTTGCTGAATCACTAGCTAGGAACACAACAGGCAATGGTACTTTTTTACTTCTCGGAAAAGTTGTGAACTGTTTTACTCCTTTTTACTGTGTAGTAAAAAGTACCATTGACTTTCATTGTCTTCCCAGCTGGTGATTCAGCAAACAGTGACGTTCTCAGACTTTTTTTCTCATAAAGTGAATTGAGTGAATGAGAATTTTTTTCACCTCTTACTGAATCCAGGCCTATAGAACATTGTAATTGGTCTCCTTAGAGTACCTCAGTACAACAGTGCCACCTAGCGGTCAAATTGTGTTATACTCATTGCTACTATGGGGGTTATTTAAGAAGTGATAGAGCCAGGTAGCGCCTCGTAGTGGCAGGTGAACGCCAGGCACTGTACGCAAAACCACATTTATGAAAACGAATCTGGTGAGCGATTCTAACAGCGCCATGTAGCGTCACATGTATTATTGCAGGCGGCTCAGTGTATAGCGACGGCGCTCTAGGTTCAAGGACGCCATGTATTACCTTTCGCTCAGTGTCTCTCTTCCATACATTTCAATGGCCGTTCATTTGCTTGTGTTTATACAGCGTGTTTGGCAATTTTTTTTTTGTTTTGCTCCAATCATAGTGTGACCTCTCCTGGCTGCAAACAAACACTTTTAGAAACTATTTTGACTTTTTATATTTTTATGCAGAATTGTTATTACAGGTCTGGCACTAAAGCGTTAATGTCACAGTGTTACAACAATGTCATTCCATGTGTTTTCACTTTGTTACTGGTGGATATGTGTTCAAAAACAGACTTTAATCACACAGCGTCTGGCGCTCTTTGCTACAGCGCCCAGATCCAGAGCGCTGACACTGTGAGTGTGTGTAGTTTTTTGGTGTATGGTGTGGAGTGCTGAGAGTCGGTTGCACTGAGCTGGCGCTACCTCTCGCTCGCTGCAGCACTGTACTGTTGTTACAGCGCCTAACTTACATCATATTCATCAATGGCGGCAAGGTTACTACAGCGACCGCTACGCTAGCTTACACCGCCCGATACCCGCTTACAGCGTCTACTAGCGGTCGCTCTAAGTGCCGCTATACAGATGCTCATCTGTCGATACCTGGCGTTAGTAATGAATCAGCCTCCACATGTATATTATGTCTCAATGAGCTGTATATTGTTGTTACCAATGTTTGCGTTGTTTTATACACATTTGTTCCACATTAAACTTGAAAATACTGCCACATGGTAACCATTTGTGTGTCCGTATCTTCATGCAGAATTAGACTCTGTCTAATCCATTGTGCAGTCAGTGGGAAGACATTGTAGCATAGGGAACGTCCCTGTTTATTCATCTTTCTTCTACTATTATGGTCACTGTGACCAGGGCCGGCTCCAGGTTTATGTGGGCCCTTGGGCGGCATGGTCTCATTGGGCCCCTTTGTGGTGAAGAGCCGTGTCACATCACTGAGGGACGTCCCAAATCTGGATGCCCCCTAAGGATCAGGCTATTTGGACCAAAAGTCAAGTTTTGGTCTACTTTAAAGCGCACCAAACCCCTTTAAACCTGACCACGGAGTCTAAACCAAACCAATCTAGATTCGCCTGATGTGGATGCCCCTGTGTGTGACCCCCCCCCCCCGTTTGTTCATTACTTTCCTGGAACTGGTGAATGCATTGTGGGGTCGCCAGTTTGAGTTAACGGCCAAACCAGGGTTTTTTTTTTTTTTACAAACAGAGGCATCCCAAATTAATATGCCCCTGTAAAGCGGCCCAAAACTCAGGTGGAATTGCTTGCATAGTGCTGCGTATGCCAGCGATCCTAGGGGGTGTCACAGTAGGGTATCACAGATTGCGATGCTCCAGGGATAGGAAATTAGCTGGGGTGGGCAACTATAAAGCAGAACAAAACCCAGCACTTCCTCCCCTGAAATCTAAATTGAGATGCGCCGTTGTTCCAGGAGATGTGGGCACCAGCTGTGGCGGCGCCCTCCCAGTCCGCCGTCGCACACACCAAAGGCCGGCACTGTCAGTGGGCCCCCCAGGAGGGTGGGGGCCCCCAGAAGCTGCCTCGCTATGCCAGGCGCTGACGCCGGCCCTGACTGTGACCAATGTTAGGTGTGCGATTCTTTTCTAAATATTTTTAGCTATATACTGTATCTCGGTCATCCTGGGCACTCCAATTCAAATATTGGCAACACCCTGCGTATTGGGAATAACTTAGAATGGCGGTCTACAGAAAACCTCCCTCAACCTACAAGTGTTTTATGCTAGGAAAGGGATCCTGCTTAGAGTGATCCTATATCCAGAAAGGAACTTTAGGTCTTCACCATCCATTCCTAGCCCAGTGCCTCGAAACAGCCTGAGTTTCTTTTTTTAGTAAAGCCTTTGACCAATATTCAGAAAACACTAACAGGAAGCAGCCATAAGCTAATTAATTGATTTATAACTAAACTGTCACATGATGGCAGTTAGGATGAAGTGCTCCTCAATGCTGAGCTGTGTGCAGGGCCAGCTCCAGGGTTTTGTGGGCCCCTGGGAGACAGTCTCAGTGGGCCCCTTGTGTCATGTCACATGCCCCACTGTGTGAAACCCTATGGGATAGACAGTGTACTCACCTGAGGCCAACCATAAAGTCTAATATATCTCCTAAAAACTAGCCGGCCAGCTTCCAACCCTGGGGCATCCCCCGTGTGTGAAACCACCCGGGAACCCCCACTAAAACATTTCTGAGGTCCTGTGATTTGTGGGTCTTGACACATCCCCATACTCCCTGCGGTCTGTGGTGCACTCCCAAGCCCAGCATATCTGAATGGCTAGGAGCAAGAGTGCACCTCAGCCACAGAGGTGTTGGGGATGTGCCATAGGAAGCCGGAAAGGTAAGTGTAGGTAAGTGGATGTTCCCTGGGGGTTTCACACTGTTGTTAGTCGGGAGTCTGGCTTTTAGGATTCTCAGTCCTCTAGAAACTACCCCCCCCCACACTCCTGTAAACCCCCCTTAAACCCTTGGAGGTTGACGCTTACCGTTAGCAGGTGGGCAATCACAGACCAGTTGGGAGGGCCATGCCTGGGTGGGCAGATCTGCAGGACCAGGAACTCTAGCTCTAGCTCTATAGTTCAACTGATGGGAGACGGGTTGCGGGTTAGTGGCCGGGGAGAGGATAGGTTGGGTGACAGGCCGGGGAGGTGTGAGTAAATAGGTGGGGTGGGGAGACTAGTTGCAGTTGTAGTTCAGAGGTTTTGACTATCCTGGGTTTTGGTCCACTTCGGTGGGGCACCCCGATCGGGGTGCCCCGCTGTGTGAAACCCTCCAGAACGCCCGTAAACACTCACCTCCCCACGCTCCTGCGTGGGCGCTCGTCGAATCAGAGAGCTCAGAGCCGCTGTGGTATGCATGTACAAGCGGCGTCCAACCACAGCGACTCTGAGCGCTGGAGGCCGCGTCTCGCGCTTCCTTCTAACAGGGAGCGCGCCTGCGCCGGCCATTCACAAACGGCCGGCGCGGGTGCGTGCCCTGCTAGAGGGAAGCGCAAGACGTGGCCCGCGCATGCGCCGTTGGAACGGGGTTAAGGTAAGGTTTGTGGGTGTCCTGGAGGGTTTCCTCCCCGCGGAACATCCCGATTCGGATGCCTCGCAGGGAGGGATCTGATCGGCCCGGGAATCTTATAGATTCCGATCCCCCCTGGGTGTTGGTCCACTTTAAGCACAGCACCAGTCACTTTATATTTAGGATCTCATAACCCAGATATTTACCTTTGTGCCGGCACAAATGAATTTTTACAGATTCCCCCGCTCCTTTATGTAATTAGGAGTGATTTGTGGGGTACTGTTCCCTAAGAAATTATAGGATTGATATGATTGTGGACATTTATTTGGGCAGATGCAGTTGTTTTTAACTTTGTCTATATGGTTGTAATTGTCAGTTCCTTTGTATATATGTGTACATATTGTGAATAAACTTTTTATTGTTTGGTGCTCCTATATGGGGTGGATGTGCTGTGCACAGTCCTCCCTGTGTTTTTGTGTAATTACATTGATGGCTAAGGCGGTACAACAACTTACTGACAATTGTCTATTGTATTGCTTTGTTTTGTGTAATGCTGCCACCCTATGGTCAGTGTTTTTACTACACAAGAGCAAGCTCTTCTCTGTGATGTAATACCCTCTTTCCCTCGGGATGTTTAGGGTGGTAATGTTTACATAGTAACATAGTATGTAAGGCTGAATAAAGACTTCAGTCCATCCAGTTCAGCCTGTTTATCTCCTTCCAGTGGTCTAGTAGCCATAGCTGGTAATGTTATTACATGCCAGGAAGGCATTCAGGCCACTATAGATCTCCTTCCAGTGGTCTAGTAGCCATAGCTGGTAATGTTATTACATGCAAGGAGGGCATCCCGGCCACTATAGATCTCCTTCCAGTGGTCTAGTAGCCATAGCTGGTAATGTTATTACATGCAAGGAAGGCATCCCGGCCACTATAGATCTCCTTCCAGTGGTCTAGTAGCCATAGCTGGTAATGTTATTACATGCAAGGAGGGCATCCCGGCCACTATAGATCTCCTTCCAGTGGTCTAGTAGCCATAGCTGGTAATGTTATTACATGCAAGGAGGGCATCCCAGCCACTATAGATCTCCTTCCAGTGGTCTAGTAGCCATAGCTGGTAATGTTATTACATGCAAGGAGGGCATCCAGGCCACTATAGATCTCCTTCCAGTGGTCTAGTAGCCATAGCTGGAAATGTTGTTACATGCAAGGAGGGCATCCCGGCCACTATAGATCTCCTTCCAATGGTCTAGTAGCCATAGCTGGTAATGTTATTACATGCAAGGAAGGCATCCCGGCCACTATAGATCTCCTTCCAGTGGTCTAGTGGCCATAGCGGTAATGTTATTACATGCAAGGAGGGCATCCCGGCCACTATAGATCTCCTTCCAGTGGTCTAGTAGCCATAGCTGGTAATGTTATTACATGCAAGGAGGGCATCCCGGCCACTATAGATCTCCTTCCAGTGGTCTAGTAGCCATAGCTGGTAATGTTATTACATGCAAGGAGGGCATCCCGGCCACTATAGATCTCCTTCCAGTGGTCTAGTAGCCATAGCTGGTAATGTTATTACATGCAAGGAGGGCATCCCGGCCACTATAGATCTCCTTCCAGTGGTCTAGTAGCCATAGCTGGTAATGTTATTACATGCCCGGAAGGTATCCCGGCCACTATAGATCTCCTTCCAGTGGTCTAGTAGCCATAGCTGTTAATGTTATTACATGCCCGGAAGGTATCCCGGCCACTATAGATCTCCTTCCAGTGGTCTAGTAGCCATAGCTGGTAATGTTATTACATGCAAGGAGGGCATCCCGGCCACTATAGATCTCCTTCCAGTGGTCTAGTAGCCATAGCTGGTAATGTTATTACATGCAAGGAGGGCATCCAGGCCACTATAGATCTCCTTCCAGTGGTCTAGTAGCCATAGCTGGTAATGTTATTACATGCAAGGAGGGCATCCAGGCCACTATAGATCTCCTTCCAGTGGTCTAGTAGCCATAGCTGGTAATGTTATTACATGCAAGGAGGGCATCCCGGCCACTATAGATCTCCTTCCAGTGGTCTAGTAGCCATAGCTGGTAATGTTATTACATGCAAGGAGGGCATCCCAGCCACTATAGATCTCCTTCCAGTGGTCTAGTAGCCATAGCTGGTAATGTTATTACATGCAAGGAGGGCATCCCGGCCACTATAGATCTCCTTCCAGTGGTCTAGTAGCCATAGCTGGTAATGTTATTACATGCAAGGAGGGCATCCAGGCCACTATAGATCTCCTTCCAGTGGTCTAGTAGCCATAGCTGGTAATGTTATTACATGCAAGGAGGGCATCCCGGCCACTATAGATCTCCTTCCAGTGGTCTAGTAGCTATAGCTGGAAATGTTGTTACATGCAAGGAGGGCATCCCGGCCACTATAGATCTCCTCCCAGTGGTCTAGTAGCCATAGCTGTTAATGTTATTACATGCAAGGAGGGCATCCCGGCCACTATAGATCTCCTTCTAGTGGTCTAGTAGCCATAGCTGGTAATGTTATTACATGCAAGGAAGGTATCCCGTCCACTATAGATCTCCTTCTAGTGGTCTAGTAGCCATAGCTGGTAATGTTATTACATGCCCGGAAGGTATCCCGGCCACTATAGATCTCCTTCCAGTGGTCTAGTAGCCATAGCTGTTAATGTTATTACATGCCCGGAAGGTATCCCGGCCACTATAGATCTCCTTCCAGTGGTCTAGTAGCCATAGCTGTTAATGTTATTACATGCAAGGAGGGCATCCCGGCCACTATAGATCTCCTTCCAGTGGTCTAGTAGCCATAGCTGGTAATGTTATTACATGCCAGGAAGGCATCCTGGCCACTATAGATCTCCTTCCAGTGGTCTAGTAGCCATAGCTGTTAATGTTATTACATGCAAGGAAGGTATCCCGGCCACTATAGATCTCCTTCCAGTGGTCTAGAAGCCATAGCTGTTAATGTTATTACATGCAAGGAGGGCATCCCGGCCACTATAGATCTCCTTCCAGTGGTCTAGTAGCCATAGCTGTTAATGTTATTACATGCAAGGAAGGCATCCCGGCCACTATAGATCTCCTTCCAGTGGTCTAGTAGCCATAGCTGTTAATGTTATTACATGCAAGGAGGGCATCCCGGCCACTATAGATCTCCTTCCAGTGGTCTAGTAGCCATAGCTGTTAATGTTATTACATGCAAGGAGGGCATCCCGGCCACTATAGATCTCCTTCCAGTGGTCTAGTAGCCATAGCTGTTAATGTTATTACATGCAAGGAGGGCATCCCAGCCACTATAGATCTCCTTCCAGTGGTCTGCCTGCCTACGAGCTCAGCTTGTGTACGACTTTGATCCAGTTCTGCTAGCCATGACTTCAGCTTGGCAATACCCACTCCTAGGTTGCCTGACCTGGGGCCTTCTTGCTACCCAGCCTATCCTCACCTTTAGAGGCTCTAGCGAAAACCAGGTTGGTCCTTAGACACCATGCGTCGCAGTCGATAGGTGAGCCGGTTCTTAGTTTCCGCAATCAGGGTTCACAGCCGGTAGTCTGACATCGCCCCCTTTGGGGTACTTGTTTTGATCTTCTTGTTGCTAGGGGGTACCTGGCCTAAAAACGATTGGGAACCACTGTTCTAGATGACTTAGTAATACAATTTCTTCAGTAATACTCTATAGTGATATGCTAGATTACTCAAAAACAATCTTAACAATCTTAGAAGAAGGGTTCCTAACCAGTGGGTATGAGTACCACTGATATTACTCAAGATCCTATCAGGTGGTACTGACTGATCTGTATCTCAATCTGATCTGCCCAAATTTCCCAACCCTGATTTGCTTTAGACAAAGAAAACTGTTCTAAAAGGTAATGATAAGCATTTATATAAAATAAATATATCATAAAACTTACATGGTTGTTTTGAGTTTTTTAACACCATCTTAGGTGCTGACAACCCATACGTACCACCCAGGTGATACTGGAGATATTTAGCAAATAGAAATTGGTACTTGATAAACAAAGTCTTGGGAATCTCTATAATAGATGATACAGAAAAGCCTGGAGCTCAGTTTTACACATTTCCAAAACGTTCCTAAACAAGACAAGATTTTCTATGCCTCGCCCTCGTCAGGAAGTTATAATAAACCAATAGAAATCTACAGACATCTATCGTAACCAGTAATACCACTTCATTACATAACCAACCTGTTACAATCACACATGTCACGGTCACACACATTGCTTAATAAGGTAATGTCATGGTGGAGTTACACCTTACAAGGACACTATCATTAAAGGGCGGAGAATGTCTTAATATTCCCTGTCCACATTATAAAGATCGAAAGTTCTGTCCTACTTACTAGCCGACCTCTGCACAGGTACGTGGACGGCAGCAAGGTTTCCTTTTTTTAAGGAATAGTTGTCTTTCATTGCTTATTTTGTTTGCTTACTAAATGAAATTAGACTGGGATATACGTGTTGCTGTTTAGATATATTTTTTTATTTTGTAGAAGTATACGTATTTTATAAAGTCTCTTGTTACTGACCACGGATTCTGTTACGGGTAGCATGGTGTAGAAAGTTATAGCACATGCACATGTTTGTGCACAGAAGGGTTAATAATATGGGTGCAACCTGTAATAGGATATTGTCATTGACAGGAGGAGGAAACCAAGTCGTATTCCTGGCAGCGTGGAAGAAGCGGAGATGTCGGACTGTGTGCTGCACCAGGGAGTGACTGTGCTGGCTTATCTGGCCCTGTCCTACCTGATTATTAAACAACTCTACAAGCTGTTGAAGAGCTTCCGAGTCCACATCCTGTCCCGAGTGTGGAGGACAAACCTTAAAAAGTACGGAGGATGGGCAGGTAAGTGTTAATCCACTGCTGACCTCCAAACACCTGCAAAGGTGCATTTTATTCTGTGCACAGTATCTGTGTATCTAAAGTACACATAAAAGAATCCAAAAAGTACAGCAGTGTGCTGCATATAAAACAATATCCAAAAATGTGCTAAATTGTAATGCCTATATGAACCCTAAAAAGTGCTGCACTGTGATGTGCATCAAATATCCAAAAAATGCCACACTGTGATGCGTAGTGATAAGTTGGTAGGATCAGTAAGTATCAGATTAGTTGACAGGTTCAGATTAGAGATCAGATTAGTTAGTAGGATCAGAAGTAAATATTTGGTTTTTTGATTTGATGATTTGATGAGTTGTCAGAATCAGAAGTGTGATGGGTGGAAACCATGGGAAACACTACAAATAGGAAACATTAGAGCCCTGTCAGTGGCCCCTGATAGTGATAGAAACCTAAATAATTCTAGCCAAACCCTGTTAGATGCATTGCTTGGGGATCATTACATCATTAATCCACATGATGGCAGTGTTGCCTAAGAAACGGACCTAACTAACCTAAAATAGTCCGGCTTCCCCCTTTATTTAGATAAATAGAGACTTAGCCAGGTGGCATTGGCAACATTACCTGCCCTGCCATTGGATGGGACTCGCAACTTAGTGTGTTAAGGCAACAATACAGAGGTTATAAAAGGGAGAAACCAACCCTTCTAGAGTGTTCTTCTTAAGTTTGGAGCTATGTCATGAGGGGAAGTGTTTAACCCTTCTAGTGCCAGCTACGTGACTCTCATGTAGCTGCCTCTCCAACCGTTAAGTGCCAGCAACGTGAGAGTCACGTAGCTGACTTTAGAGCCCCATAAAAAAAAGTAAAAAAGATACAGACTTACCTGATTTCCCCTCATTTGAAAGTGCCAGTGATTCTGTACAAGAATCAAGTAGTAGATTTTCACCCCCGGGCTTCTGATCTTCAGGCGGGGGCCCGGAATAGGCCCACCCCCCCGCCGGCGCCGACATCTGGAAAAAAAAAAAGTAAATGTCATTTACTCACCTCACAGCGCGATGGCTCTCCCCGGGTCTTCTCTTCACCAGGGGGGGCTCTGATCCCCCCCCCCCCCTGGGCTTTCTACGCTTCGGGTGAGGGCCCAGAAACAGGCCCTCACCATCCTCTTCGGCCGGTGCTGGCCCCGCCCCTAGCCCCGCCCACTTGTTGACGTCATCCCGCTCCTCGGGTTACCGGCACCCGGGCTCCGTTCTGTCAGTTGTGGGTAGCAATTGGAGCAGGGAGGGTGGCAGGCAGGGAGGCTCTGATCTCCCTGCCTCCCACCCTCCCTGCTCCGATCACTACCGACAACTGTCATCTGCAGCGGCGCGGGACACTGGATGGGAGGTAAGTATAAGTGAAAAAAGAATAATAAAGAATTTTTTGTCTGGTGTCTTTTTTTTTTTTTTTTTACTTAACCCTTTGTGAACTGGTAAGGGGTCCATGAGACCCCTTATACCAGTTCACAAGGCTCTGGGTATGGCAGGTCACCTGCAGCAAGCGGGTGACTTGCCATAACCCCCAGCCCCCCATTACCTGCCTCCCCAACGGCCAGGGGGGGCAGAAGGGCCCGGGCCACGTGGCTATGTGGGCTAGTAGCCTGCAGGGCCAGGGGCCACCAACGCTGGCCCCTGCGCCCTGTTCTACAAGCCCCCATAGCTGGTCCGGGTCGGTAATGCTGGGTAAGGGGGACCCTACGTCATTTTTTGGGGGGGATTTTATGGGTTTTTAACCCTTAAAATTCCCCAAAAAAAATGAGGTCCCCCCCCCCCCCTCCCTACGTCATTTTTTTTTTTTTTTTAAGTTAACCCCTTACAACTATGCAATCATATTGCATAGTTGTATTCTATCTGAAATCTCCTAAACTGCTGTTTCAGTTTGGGGGAGTTTCCTGGGCAGGAAATGGTGTCTAACAATACATATGTGGTACCGTTGTAACCGGGAGAAATAGGGCTTTCACACACAATAATATTTTATTAACAAACTTACATTTTTTATTAGAAGATTAGATTTGATTTTTTTATTTTTTTGCACATATTTCACCCAAAAGTATTGAGAATACACTAAAAAAAGGCCAAACAAGACATTTCATGTTGAAGCCCAGACTCTGCTGAAAAAAACAATATATCATTTTAATGGAAAATCCCTGGAAATCCCTTCAAAAATCCAGGTTGAACACGTGTAGCGCAAAAACGTGAAAAATAGTCCGGCAACAGAGTGTGACAAAAAATCTCGGTAGGCTGGCACTCAAAGGGTTAATGTAGTGGAGGAGCTGAGAGACAGCCATGGAAGAAACCAATGGATTGTACTGTTTGCTGTAACCAGTGGATATTGGACTTTGCTGTTTATCATGGATGGAAGCCTTTCAATAAGACCCTGTTTGCAGCAAGGAGTGTCATCATTGGAGCTCAGCATCGACTGAAGCCGAAAGTGCACCTCCACCCACACATGCCCCACCAACTTGGGATGCTCTACCCTAGGTCCAAGAACCCCCCTCTCTCCCCAGAGCGCGTGCCCACGGCCAGGCACACGCCTGCTACATAAGGATTTAATTAGTAGGGTCAGAAGTATTCGATTTTTCACTAGGACCAGAAGTAAGGATTTGATGAGAATCCGAAATAGGACTATGATGAGTTGGTGGGGTCAGAATTAAGGATCAGTTTAGTTGGTAGGTCAGAGATAAGGATTTGATGAGTGGGTAGGGTCAGAAGGCCAGAAGAAGGGATCCAATTAGTTGATAGTCAGGTTTTTAGGTGTTATGGTCAGCATTAAGAACCTGATTAGATATTATGGACTATAGTAAGTATTGTATTAGTTGTGAGCATTTGAAGTAAATGCCTCTGTATGGTTCAGATTCTGTTCAGAAAAGAAGAAAAAAAAGTTAACCCCCTCATACTATTGAAAAACCTAGCTAACACTTGTTAAGAACATAGACTGTTAGTTAACATAGATTGCAATGAATGTAAAAGCGAGGTAGCCGCGCCAAGGCTGTCCAATTTGTACCCCATCCCTAACATTACTAAGTTTAAAAGTTTGTGCAGACATTGCTACTTCTTTACTTGTGTGTGCACAAGCAATGCAATACATGAATCAGCCTGTCTAAAGACATTGCAATAACTTAACTTGCATTGCCTGTGCACACACAAGTAAAGAAGTAGCAAAGTCTAATCTGATCCTTCCTTCTGACCCTAACATCTATTCTGATCCTAGACGACCCTAAAAACTAACTTGATCTTGGTACTTCTTGGGACCATTGTTTAAGACCCTGACAACTAACAACTCTATGCACTTGACCCTAACATTTATCTAATCTTTACACAAGACCATGAGGACTAATCTAATCTCTAAACCTAAACCCAATGCTTAATCTAGTCCCTAGACCTGACCACTTATCCAATGTCTTACTAAACCAAAATATACCCAGTCTATACAGCAGCTAACCTATTCTATACCTTATCTAATTATTAACCTCAAAAATCTTTCTTTAAATCTATGCTTCCTTTTTAATGGATGAGCCGGCATTTTTATACTGGTGGAGGATTATTAGTACAGTATATTTTTTGTGAGCCTGTAGCCCTGTACCTGCCGCACCCAGAGTTCAGAGACATCAACAAAGTATAGAACAGCGAAACAATTATTAAACACGTTGCAACATCAAGGCATATAAAGGCCGGCATCAATCAGATGAACGAAACATACAATACATTTTATCACACCAGCAATATTATAGTAATAATAACAAAACTGTAAAAAAAGGGTTGTAGAGGTAGAATATCACATGTGTGTAACTATAAACAGTACAGGAATAACCCTGTTTCCCAAAACTAGTATTAGCATTAAACCGGACCTTCTGCATCATGTAATAAAAAGCCCAAACCCAAAAAACTATTTCCCAGCATCTAAAATTAATATATATTAAGTTTTTAGCCACCTACTTTTTATTCTTGCCCCCGCTGGGCTGCAACTCTGTTCAGGACTCTAGGATACGGGCTCCGCTATCTTGCGGCAAAAGTGCAGGGGGCGAGTAATAGCTGTGCTTTGCACAGACAGAGCAGAGCTGGGGTCAGAAAAAGGACAGAAATCCCAGAATGCAGAGCAGCACAGTCAGACACTTCCTGTTTGCAGGCAGCCTTAGACTCCATAGGCTGCCATCCTGGATGTTTAAAGGCTCATACAATACAGTAGATGCAGGTAGGATAATTTTTTTTATTATGGGCAATCTGTATGTACAGGGCGGGGGAGACCTATAAGATAGACTCTTATTCAGGGTGAGGGTCCGGATTAATGTGGGCAATCTGTATGTACAGGGTGTGGGAAACATATAAGATAGGCTCGTATTCAGGGTGAAGGTCCGGATTAATGTGGGCAATCTGTATGTACAGGGGGGGAAACATATAAGATAGGCTCTCATTCAGGGTGTAGCTTCCGAATATAGCTAATTAAAGCTATGATTTGCATATGAAAATAAAGAGGAAAGACTTTATGTTGGATAAACAGACTTCCAGCTTAGTCTATGCTAGAGTGACTTTTACTAGGTTTTATTGGAGTTTGCAGCTATTGCAGGCTATGACACTAAATGGAGCTGTTACCAATGCGCTGAATTGGTATTTCCTGTAGATCGAGCTGTAATCTATCACTGCAAGTTCTTCTCTTCCTGTCTTTGTCTTTGTTATTAATAACAAAGGTGGCATTCGCCTACTGCATTCATGCTCAGTTCCTGTAATACCACTATTGTCTATCTGGATTACATCTCTGCTGCACCCAGCACAGCCGATCAGCTTGGGTTTTGGTCCACTTTAAGGTTTTCCCTTTCACTCTTGCTCAAATAGTCTTCTATGAAATGACTTTGTAGCTCAACTGTATGAAATTTCTTGATCCTGCCTTTTTTCCCCCTTCCCACAGTTGTAACTGGCGCAACGGACGGTATAGGAAAAGGCTATGCTCATGAGGTATGTATATTATTTTAGCACAGTTCATATATATATATATATATATATATATATATATAATGCCCTACATTATACTCATCATAATATTTTCCTGTTCACAGTTGGCCAAAAGAGGACTGAACGTGGTCCTCATTAGTCGCACCCTGGAGAAGCTTCAAAAAGTGGCGAAGGAGATCGGTAAGTGAGTCCTATATTCCTAGAGTTGAAAAAAAAGTCCTGGTTTCAGCTCCCCCCCATGCTGGTTACTCACCTACTCTGTGTGCTCTGGCTGTCAGTATGGCTGTGCGTCCCCTGCATACCAATAGGCACGCTGTCTCCTTTTGTGGGCATGTTTTGCAGGTCAGGTATTGCTGGGGTTAAGGTGGTGGGGTGACTCTGGCCTCCAGTCCCGATTGCCCGATGGCCACATAAAACGAGGCCTCTCCGAGCATTCATGGCCCCTTATAGCTTTTGCTAGGTGTTATAGTACCGCTGTTAGCTGGATTCTGATTTCCTGTTGCCGACTTTCACTTACGCTTTGTCTGACCCTCCTCTGATCTCTGCCTGGACCAACACCTGTCTGACCTCGAGCTTGTCTACTCATCTGTACAATGAACCCCCTGACAACTCGGCTTGACCCTTGACCATTCTTCTGTGTATCCCCTTGGAACCCCTCTAATTGCTGCCTGGACCTTGACCTGGCTGTTCTTCCTCTCTTCCAGTGTCCACAGTCTGATGATGCGGAGCTTTAGACAACCAACTTTAGCCCTATGATTGGTGGTCTATGGCAAAGGAATTCAGGTGATGTGCCACTACTTTTTGCCTTGTTTCTACTTATAGAAGCAGCTGTGTTTTGACAGGAAGGGAGAGGGCAGTCATGATCAGGTGACCTGCTGAATGACAGTTTATGCACTTTGCCTAATCCCTTTAAACTGGAACTTCACCCTGGAAAAGAGCATATCTTGAATGACCCCCCCCCCCCCATACATACAGATTGACCACTTTATAAATCATCCTGTACCTATTGTGTTTTTAGCCTTTTACATGCAAGATTATGGCTCCTCAGGCTGCCTGCAGGACAGGACATGAAGTGTCTTCTGACTGTGCCACCCTGCATTCTGGGATTGCTGTCCTTTCCCTGACCCCAGCTCTGCTCTGTCTGTGCAAAGCACAGCTATAACCCGCCCCCTTGCACCTCAGTTTGTGATGCTTCTGAGGAAAGATGGCGCCCATATCCTAGAGTCCTGAACAGAGTTGAGGCCCACTGGGGGGGAATAGTAATAAGTGACTAAAAACTTTGAATATATAAATCTTAGATGCTGGGGAATAGTTTAAGGGTTTGAGCTTTTAAATGATGCAGAAGGTCTGGTTTAACTGTTAACAGTAGCAGTAATTTTAACCAGGATTATATAAATACACAATATACAATATAACACAACAATATACAATGTAACACAACAGGGAGCCGGGCAGCTTTTTGCAATGTAACAGCAGGGCCTTGTTCGTTACATTGTATACCGCGAGTAGGGAGAGCCAGCAGTACGAGTCTATTAATTCCATGATTCATGATCTCAACAAGCGATCTCAGGAAACCTAGTTCAAAAAGAAACATTTTATCCACACAGAGCAACAAAGTGGACGGGATGTCAAGATCATCCAGGCGGATTTCACAGGAGGATCTTAAATTTACCCCAAAATTGAGGAGGCCCTAAGGGATCTGGACATCGGAATTCTGGGTAATGTTAATAGATGAGCTGAATGTATATTGAATGTACAGTCCGAGCTGAAATGTTTCAAATAAAAAGAGACAGGACCACATATAATGACAGAATAGGATCGGGCAGCCCTGGAATTATGTAAAGCTGATGAAACACACTGTCTCCTTCTTTAGTTAATAATGTTGGAATGACGCATCATCCTGAAGCTGGGGACTTTCTGGACGCTCCAGGTGACTTAAACAAGGTAAGCAGTGTTTCTATCTAATAGATCAGGGGCTCCAACTTTTTTAATGTACCATTTTCCATTTATCTGAAGTATGTATGGGTTGTGAATTATCTAAACCTATGTTAGAAATAGACTAAAAGCCATTTAAAGTGGACCAAAATTTTGACTATCCTGAGTTTTGGTCCTTGCCCCCCCGATCGTGGATGTGTGAAACCACCCAGTTTGCACAATCACATTCTCCCTTCCTCTGTCCTACGGCGCATGCACAGCCTCTCGTCCTGCGCTCGGATCCGCTTACGTCAGCTCGTCTGAGGCAAGCAGATCCGAGCATAAGAGGGGTGTGGTTTGGACTAGAGGGGTGTGGTTTGCTAATTTTGGTGGCCCACATAGGCGGGGTGGGGCTGGAGTTGAGAAATGTAATTTCCCCATTCACAGCACCGAACTGAGAGGAGGTACAGCGCTGGAGAACACTTGGCAAGTTACTTGGCGAGTGCCTTCGAAGGCTCAGAGAAATTAAGAGATGATTTGCAGAGCTCTGCCCACTGTAAGGGTTGATGGGTAATTCTCTTATTCCTTGCATTGTATTGAAATATCCCTTTAAAGCTAATCATTGGCATTGCACACTTAGCGGCTTCCGACTGCCTTGGAAGGCTCAGAGACATAAAGAGATGATTCGCAGAGCTCTGCCTACTGCAACAGGAAGGAAAAAATGGGGACTTGCACTATATCCTATTTAATCTGTAGAGGTGCCACTCCCAAAGAGCTCAAACCAGGGACAAAAAAACATGTAGGGAGGCAACTCTCAACTCATAAATTGATCCAAAAAATACATTTTTATTAATTACATATTTATAATCACTACATACAATACACTCAAACATTCTAAAATCCCTTAAACACATAAATCGAACTCTGTTTCCATTCTGAATGATGCTTTTGCCATGTGGCTCATTTCTACAGTTGTGCATATCGTGAATGCTTTTATTTTTATAGATATGGGACCTGCGGTTTCATGCCTGTCTTCTTCAAAATAGTTTAGTCTGCCTAAATATATAGTAATGATATGGATATGGGGGGCTGATAGTGTTGCCCCCTTTATTTTTCTGGGGACCTGCCTCCTGTACTTGGCTGTCCACCTACGGGGGTCATATTGAGAGATGGCGGATTCTGCTGATGATTGGCCCCGTGAGACGCGCACTAGGAATCATCACTTGCGCCCTCTTTGTGTTTACTGCATCACCGGTTCTGTGCTTATCACGGGCGGAGACGTACAACCCCGTCTGTGATTGGTTTAAACAGTACAGGCGACTCTCCTGTTACATCCCCTGGAGGGACAGAGCGGGCGGCGATTTGCAGAGTCCCTGGGGTAGGTTCCTTATTATTTAGGTGCACGTAATTTTTAGTTAATATGTATATATATGAGCAAAGGGGGTGGGAGTAGCTTCATCACTATTATTTATACAAAATCATCATCATTATTATTCAGGGCCTGGGAACCAATTTACCGCCCAGTTAAACCCTCTCATCATCCAAGTATTAAGCACCAAACATGTCCAGCTATGTGGAAAGACAGAGATTTGGTTGCACATATCTGCAGATACATGTGGAAGCCACACTGCCCCGGCAAGGCACTCTGTGTTTAGTGTGGTCCCTACTCTTATTTTTGAGTCCCCAAAGTTGGGACATGCAATGCAGCGGGTTAAACTGGGCGGTAAATTGGTTCCCAGGCCCTGAATAATAATGATGATTTTGTATAAATAATAGTGATGAAGCTACTCCCACCCCCTTTGCTCAGTTTGAATGGCCATGAACATACACAGGGAGGGATTCAGCCATTATGGATCTCTCCCTATGGAGTGTTCTAAAGGGAGGCTGGCAGCTTCCCAGGTGAGTGGCTCTGGCTGCATTGCCTGTCCCAACATTGGGGACTCAAAAATTAAGAGTAGGGACCACACTAAACACAGAGTGCCTTGCCGGGGCAGTGTCGCTTCCACATGTATCTGCAGATATGTGCAACCAAATCTCTGTCTTTCCACATAGCTAGACATGTTTGGTGCTTAATACTTGGATGATGAGAGGGTTAAACTGGGCGGTAAATTGGTTCCCAGGCCCTGAATAATAATGATGATAATTTTGTATAAATAATAGTGATGGAGCTACTCCCACCCCCTTTGCTCAATATGTATATATATGCCTTGTGTGTGAGCGAGATCCTGTGTCATGAGTAAGGACTTATTGCCCGAAATGCGTTGACAACAAGATCCGCTCGTGTTATGCCTTTTACTGTTGGACCGCTGTGATGGCCTTTTTAAAGCTTGATGAAAATAAAGACTGGATTTTTTATTGGCTCATAAACCTGGCTGGCTCTACGATTTCTTTCAACATAAAGATGTGTAGGCGATGGGGAGAGTCTCGCCACACTTATTGATATCAAACGCCTAAATATATGTGCTAAATCGTTCAACAAAGTGTTCCAACAGTGCAACTAAACGTGCAAATCCTGCCTATGATCCGGATCACTATAAAATCTATTTATTTATAAAGTGCAATTGCCAGTAAAACAATCAATTAAGAATTAATATTCCCAACCACAACAACGCATAAACATATAAACATATCAATCTACTTTATTCACAAATCAAAGAATAATATGAAAGTATAATCACCTGTATATATTAGGCATCCCAAAGGGGAACCACTGATGTATATCACAATACC
Source organism: Gastrophryne carolinensis (assembly GCA_027917425.1). Lineage (NCBI taxonomy): Eukaryota > Metazoa > Chordata > Amphibia > Anura > Microhylidae > Gastrophryne > Gastrophryne carolinensis. The sequence continues at coordinate 438,031,912 of CM051238.1, read as the reverse complement.
AATCCAGAAATATTGAAATCAGAAATTGATATCAATTAGTGCGGTGAGACTCTCCCCATCGCCTACACACCTTCATGTTGGTTTGTCCTGTGTGTTATTGTTAGATTTTTTTGTGTTTTTTAACGGGTTTTAATATGTTGAGTGTATTGTATGTAGTGATTATAAATAGATAATTAATAAGAATGTATTTTTTTGATCAATCTATGAGTTGAGAGTTGCCTCCCTACATGCTCTGCCTACTGCAAGGGGTGATGGGTAATTCTCGTATTCCTTGTATTGTGCGCTGTGCAAATACTTTCCGTTCAAGCAAGGGACTTCCTTTTGAAATAGAGAATTCAATGAGCTTCTTTTCAGCTAAGGATGGGCCATAGTTTAATGGAAAGTCGACTGTGATTTCTCAGAATAACATTAACAGTTACTATTAGCTAATAGTAATAACTTCCCCTACGCCAACATCCTTGGTTGAATTTGATGGACATGTCTTATTTCAACCGTATTAAACCGGACCTTCAGCATCTTTTAATGAAAAGCCCAAACCCTTAAAAAACTATCCCCCCCCCCAGCATCTAAAATTAATATTTAAAGTTTTTAGTCACTTAATTATTATTCTTTCCCCCACTGGGCTGCAACTCTGTTCAGGACTCTAGGATACGGGCGCCGCCATCTTGACTCAGAAGCATCACACATACTAAGGAGCGAAGAGAGGGATAAAGCACAGGGGACGGGGTTATAGCTGTGCTTTGCACAGACAGAGCAGAGCTGGGGTCCGGGAAAGGACAGCAATCCCAGTATGCAGAGCAACACAGTCAGAAGACACTTCCTGTTTGCAGGCTGCCTGATGCTCCATGAGCCGCTATCTTGGATGTTTAGGGCTCATAACAAGCAGTAGATGCAGGTAGGATGGTTTTTAATGTGAGCAATCTGTATGTACAGGGAAACATATAAGATAGGCTTTTATTCAGGGAGAAGGTCTGGATTAATGTGGGCAATCTGTATATACAGGGGGGGGGCATACAAGATAGGCTCTTATTCAGGGTGAAGGTCTGGATTAATGTGGGCAATCTGTATGTACAGGGTGGGGGAAACATATAAGATAGACTCTTATTCAGGGTGAGGGTCTGGATTAATGCGGTCAATCTGTTTGTACAGGGGGGAAACATAGAAGATAGGCTCTTATTCAGGGTGAAGGTCCGGTTTAACTATATAACTATGTAAAAGGCTGAAATTGACAGGCTATTTATGAGACTATCATGGAAATGATGATGAATTGGTTTATGACACTGTTTTCTGTTCCTTCAGGGCATTATCAATATGTTGAACTGTAACGTGTTGTCCATGCTGCAGGTAAGTGTCCATTGTGTGTTTCAAAGAGCTGTATAGAAATAATATGTATCAATCACTTCCATAAATATACTCGTCTTCCGGAATTAATTTGACGGAAAATTGACATAACATAGACATTGAGTTTATCTCCTTCATATTTCTAGATGATTCGAATCGTTCTTCCGAAAATGGTCCAGAGGTACGGCTTACTAGGTTTTGTAACTCATGACATTTAAAGCAGACCAAAACCCAAATTTTTAACTAGCATCCCCTGAATTGGGGAAGAGTAAGTTTTGACAATTTTCACTGCTCCTGCTTCACTCTAATCCCAGATAATGGCGCCTGTTTTAGCTGTAAAGCTCCGCCTCCTCCATTCATTGCCACTGTTGTGTGTGGCAATGATGTCATAGTCAAACTTATGCAATAACTGATCGCCCACCATCTCACACCGAGGCACAGCAAAAAAATCAGTGTTCCAGGGCAATTAGAAAAGCTAATATATAATTTTCTAGTTCTACACCCTAAGTATGGAGTATCTGCAGGGGATTTGGCCAAATTTATTTTACAAGTTCAGTGGGTTTTGGTCCACTTTAAAACAAAGGTGCCACAACTGGTTCTCTCTATAATGTACCAGACCTATAATCAAGGTCGGAGTAAGTGTGGTGGAGGCCCAGGTCACAAAATCTGGTGGAGGCCCCAGATACAGTATAAAATAATAGTCCAGCCAAGTAACTGATTGGTGGTTGTCTGGCACCCGCCCACTTACTGGAACGTCAGATTGAGTCCCTTGTCAAATTGTAAATGAATTCCCTAACACTGTTATACTTAAGCAACAGCCAGGATACCTCTATGGGTGCCGTTTACCAGTTATACAAAAAAAATCCAGCTTATAAAAACATCTAAGGTAATTGAAACGGAGGCTGCGTGCCATCTTGCAAATTCGCCTCCAAACACAGCTGACCAACATACTTGAGTAGAACAGTATTGTGCTATGTCGGTTGCGTTTTTCATCTGTCCCGCGGAGTGGTGTATGTGGACTTTTTGTGCAATATAAATATTGCTGGTGGCATTGGCCACAATGCCGATGGTGACCTTGGTTTCCATTCATCTTTATTGTCTCTTACCTCCTCCTAACTCGGGTGTTCTCCATTGCTAGTGTTCACTTTGATATTCCTCTACCTAGGAAGAAAGGCATCATAATAAACATATCTTCTGAAGCAGGCACTCGCCCTTTTTCAAAGGTCAGCCTCTACAGTGCTACTAAGGTAAGAGCAGTAATAAAATATGTCTACTGGCCTTAAAGTGGCTCAATACCCAGCTCGATTGTCCTGGGCCAAATGGGGTGGGGTGCGTCTTATGGCGTGAATAAATGCAGTAAACTAATCTGTACTACTAATAATTGGTTTATATGCCTTGTCTTCTGGAGATTCCCAATCACTCCTGAGCTGCCCCCCCACCACCACACACACACCTAAGGAAACCAGATTTAAAGCTTGCCTCTTACAGAGAACAGAGATAGGCTAGCAATTTATACACCAGTCTTTACTTCACTGTGTCTTTACAGAGTGTGATGCCACTTTCCCGGGATGATCGGTTCCCTCCCTCCGGGGCATCCAAAATCGGGATGACCCGCTGTGTGAAACCCCCCCAGGTTGCCCTGTTCACTCACCTTTGTACCTGCTCCAACGGCGCATGAGCGGGCCGCAGCTGCATCCTCGCCATCCCTCTAGCAGGCCGTGTGAATGGCCGGCGCAGGCATGCTCCTTGTTAGAGGGAAGCGGGGGATGGGGCCACCATCCCACTCAGAGCCTCTGGCCTTAGACGCGTCTTAGATGGCGTGACGTCAGCGGCTCAGAGTGCGGCGATTGGATGAGCGGCAGCACAAGCGCAGTAGGACCGGGGAGAGGTGAGTTTCTTCGGGCGATCTGGGGGGTTTCACAGAGCAGCCCCCCCCCCCATCAGGGTGCCCCGGGGGAAAGAACCAGAATAACCCAGGATAGTCAAAATCCACTTTAAAGTGCACCAATAATCAGAAAGTTTATGTGGTCGTCTTTCATCCCCAAAACGGCCTGTGTTTCTTTTTTTACCCCAGCCTTGGGGAGGTTAAAACATCCCCCAAACCTCACCTATCTGCTGCCCCCCCTCCTCCAGTTTCACCTTTGGGCAGTATTTACTTACCTCGCCGGGCGATCTATCTTCTGGGTCCCTCGGATGACCTTCCGATGGCCGGATCCCATCAGTCACTGCACACGGCCCCAGATCTCACGCCTCTAGTATAAATGGGATGCAATGGAGCCATCCAAAATCTTGCGAGACTTCGCTGAGCGGCGCAGTACTTTGTAGAGCACTGTTAAGCAGTGCTGTCACGTACCGATGGCTAAGCCGGCTGGGGATCCCCGAAGGGGCAGGCAGCAGCGATATCCAAAAGGTAAGTGGGGGCTGATGAGGGCAATGGGGGGGAAATCGTCCCATTTTTATTTTTGGTCCGATGTTCCTCTTTAAAGCGCACCTATACTTAAAAAGAAAGTTTATGTGTTCATCTACCATCCCCAGCCTAGTGCCCCGAAACAGTCTGTGTTTCTTTTGTTACCTCAGCCATTGCCCAATATCCACTTGGGCGAGAACGAACGCGCTGATTGGCTATAGGGCCCGTTCAACCAATCAGTGCGTTCGCATTTACTCGCCTCCCGAAGGCAGCCAAGTGCGCCGCTGTCATGGATTTCTCATCTGAGAAATCCCAATAGTAGTAATGACCAGAATTAGACTGAGAGACAGAGGCAGATATGCGGCAAACAGTGTTTAATAACAACAAACAGTGAGCACACATCAACCAAGCTGCTATATACATATATACACAAAGAAAAAACAGAAATCAAGAAACACACTCAGATTGCTGTAAAGTCAGAAAACATACGTGTTAGGAGTCCAAAAATAGCTATGACAGGCTAAGGCAGAATTCCAGGGTACAGAGTTTCAGGGTTCAGAGGCTCTGGGTACAGAGTTCCAGGGTTCAGGTTTCAGAGGCTCTGGGTACAGAGTTCCAGGGTTCAGAGGCTCTGGGTACAGGGTTCCAGGGTTCAGAGGCTCTGGGTACAGGGTTCCAGGGTTCAGAGGCTCTGGGTACAGGGTTCCAGGGTTCAGAGGCTCTGGGTACAGAGTTCCAGGGTTCAGAGGCTCTGGGTACAGGGTTCCAGGGTTCAGAGGCTCTGGGTACAGAGTTCCAGGGTTCAGAGGCTCTGGGTACAGAGTTCCAGGGTTCAGAGGCTCTGGGTACAGAGTTCCAGGGTTCAGAGGCTCTGGGTACAGAGTTCCAGGGTTCAGAGGCTCTGGGTACAGAGTTCCAGGGTTCAGAGGCTCTGGGTACAGAGTTCCAGGGTTCAGAGGCTCTGGGTGCAGAGTTCCAGGGTTCGGGTTTCAGAGGCTCTGTGTACAGAGTTCAGGTCTCAGAAAACTGAGTAACAATGCTGATCTGCCAAGGCCATGTGCTGACCAGCTTTTATAGGCCAGGAAGTCCACCAGGTGCTGGCTGATCAACACACACCAGCAGAACAGAGCCATCTGCTGGTGGAGCAGAATAATGCAGGGGACATCAGGCTGTGAAGGAACTCAACACCTGACAGCCGCCAGCCACATACCCCACTCACCACCTAGCCATCTCAACCCGGCGCGCCCCATTCAGAAAGGGTGCGGGTGTGTGCGCGCCTAGAGGCGAGCCGATGCATCCGTGGTGCAGACGCGGCGAGGGCACAGAGACTAGGTGTATGGTATGGGGCTTCATGGGGGTTTTACACAGCGGGGCATTCCAATTCAGGATGTCGCAAGGAGTGGACCTCCAGGGCCACTGTTGTTCCACTTTAATAGGATCTCAGAACATTATCTCTAAAATTCTTAGAGTGATTCACTACCAATTCTCCCATTCAATGATGTGCGAAAATGATGTGAGTAAAATATAATCTTTTGTTAAAATCCATCAAATGGAACTGGAAAATTTCTCCCCTAAAGTGGACCAAAACCCAGGATTTTGACTATCCTGGGTTTTGGTCCTTGCCCCCAGTGCACCCTGATCAGGGATGGCCCGCAGTTTGCAACCCTCCGGATCACCCAAAGAAACTCACCTCTTCACGGCCCTACTGCGCATGGGCGGCCGCTCGTCCAATCAGCAGGCTCAAGCCCCTTTGTCCAGGATCTGGTCTAATGGCGTCTAGGAGTGTGCTGGCGGGCGCATCCCCCGCTAATCTCTAACAGGGAGTGTGCCCGCGCCGGACATCCACAAAAGCCTGGCGCAGGCACGCGCCTTGCTAGAGGGATAGCGGGGATGCGGCCATGGGCGACATAGAGGATTTCACAAAGTCGGGCCTGGGAGTCTTATAGATTCCTGGGACAATCTCTGTGGGTTTTGTGCCACTGGGCAAAGTGCAGAAACTGTCATCCAGCAGCTCACCTCATGAAGGCTGCGCTCTCCCTTCCTTTCAGAAAGTTGCTGCCCCAGAAAGCAGAAACAAGACAGAGTAGTGGCACACTTTCAGTATTCCTTTTGCCATAGACCACCAATCATAGGGCTTAAAGCTCTGCATCATCAGACTGTAGAAGAGAGGGAGAACAGTCAGGGTGAAGAGAATGTCCGTCTTACAGAGCCCGCCCATAATGCTAAGTATTATGCGGTATCACAGAGTCAAGGGCCATGCCCCAAATATTTCAAAAGATATATCATAAGGTTGAAATTGGAAACCTTGATATCTCAGCCCTTTCCTTTTTAATGTAAAAAACAATTGGGACAGTGCCAAACGTAGGCCGACACAATGCTGTAACAATTACCTTTGCCTTCTATATCCCTTTAATAAATGATCCTGTTAGATCTTCCCCTCTAGTTAAAGCAGACCTTTACCCTGAATAAGAGCCTATCTTATATGTTTCCCCACCCTGTACATACAGATTGCCCACATTAATCCGGACCTTCACTCTGAATAAGAGCCTATCTTACATGTTTCCCCACCCTGTACATACAGATTGCCCACATTAATCCAGACCTTCACTCTGAATAAGAGCCTATCTTACATGTTTCCCCACCCTGTACATACAGATTGCCCACATTAATCCGGACCTTCACTCTGAATAAGAGCCTATCTTACATGTTTCCCCACCCTGTACATACAGATTGCCCACATTAATCCAGACCTTCACTCTGAATAAGATCCTATCTTATATGTTTCCCCCACCCTGTACATACAGATTGCCCACATTAATTCAGACCTTCACTCTGAATAAGAGCCTATCTTATATGTTTCCCCCCTGTACATACAGATTGCCCACGTTCCAAATCATCTTACCTGCATCTACTGCATTTTCTGAGCTCTTAAACATCCAAGATGGCGGATCACTGAGCATCAGGTAGCCTGCAAACAGGAAGTGTCTTCTGACTGTGTCGCTCTGCATTCTAGGAATGCTGACCTTTCCCTGACCCCAGCTCTGCTCTGTCTGTGCAAAGCACAGTTATAACCCGCCCCCTGTACTTTATCCTGCTCTCCTCTTCTCAGTATGTGATGCTTCTGAGTTAAGATGGCGGCGCCCATATCCTAGAGTCCTGAACAGAGTTGCAGCCCAGTGAGGGAAAGAATAATAAGCAAGTGACTAAAAACTTAAAATATATTAATTTTAGATGCTGGGGAAGAGTTTTTTAAGGGTTTGGGTATTTCATTGAATGATGCTGAAGGTCCGGTTTAATGTTGCATCCTGCAATTTTGTGTCTGCCCCAGGTCTTCATGGACTACTTCTCCAGAAGCCTCAACCTTGACTACAAATCAAAGGGAATTATTGTGCAGGTAAGTCAGCAGAATAGATTTCTAGAACACTGGAATCATCAAGTACCGCTTTACATTTTCTAATTATCTCAAGTACCACCTGGATGTGATGTCACTCAACTAAAAACCATAGTAAAACACACAAAAGTGCCATTTAAAGGGCATCAAACACACACAAACCACACATACATATTTCTATCACCTTTTCGAGAACTTTTGTACAGCTTTATTACTATGTTCATTGCTAATACAAGATATACCACATTTTTCGTTCCATAAGATGCAACTAGGATTTAGAGAAGGAAAATAAGAAAAAAAAAAATCTGAAACAGTGTGCTAAAATACCCTCCACCCAGAAACGTAATATTAAGAAGTAGGCAGTGTGCAGAATGCCCCCCCCCCCCCAATCACCTCATTTAAGGCAATGTGCAGCATCCCACATTGCAGGCAATGTTGGGCATCCCCCATTACAGGCAGTGTGGGGCATCACCCATTACAGGGAGTGTGGGGCATCACCCATTACAGGGAGTGTGGGGCATCACCCATTACAGGGAGTGTGGGGCATCACCCATTACAGGGAGTGTGGGGCATCACCCATTACAGGGAGTGTGGGGCATCACCCATTACAGGGAGTGTGGGGCATCACCCATTACAGGGAGTGTGGGGCATCACCCATTACAGGGAGTGTGGTGCATCACCCATTACAGGGAGTGTGGGGCATCACCCATTACAGGGAGTGTGGGGCATCCCCCATTATAGGCAGTGTGGGGCATCCCCCATTATAGGCAGTGTGGGGCATCACCCATTACAGGCAGTGTGGGGCATCCCCCATTACAGGCAGTGTGGGGCATCACCCATTACAGGGAGTGTGGGGCATCACCCATTACAGGGAGTGTGGGGCATCACCCATTACAGGGAGTGTGGGGCATCACCCATTACAGGGAGTGTGGGGCATCACCCATTACAGGGAGTGTGGGGCATCACCCATTACAGGGAGTGTGGTGCATCACCCATTACAGGGAGTGTGGTGCATCACCCATTACAGGGAGTGTGGGGCATCACCCATTACAGGGAGTGTGGGGCATCCCCCATTATAGGCAGTGTGGGGCATCCCCCATTACAGGGAGTGTGGGGCATCCCCCATTACAGGGAGTGTGGGGCATCCCCCATTACAGGGAGTGTGGGGCATCGCCCATTACAGGGAGTGTGGGGCATCGCCCATTACAGGGAGTGTGGGGCATCACCCATTACAGGCAGTGTTGGGCATCACCCATTACAGGCAGTGTTGGGCATCACCCATTACAGGCAGTGTGGGGCATCCCCATTATAGGCAGTTTTCAGCATCCCCCATTATAGGCAGTTTTCAGCATCCCCCATTATAGGCAGTTTTCAGCATCCCCCATTATAGGCAGTTTTCAGCATCCCCCATTATAGGCAGTTTTCAGCATCCCCCATTATAGGCCGTGTGCAGCATTCCCATTACAGGCAGTGTGGGGCATCCCCCATTATAGGCAGCATGGTGCATCCCCCATTATAGGCAGCATGGTGCATCCCCCATTATAGGCAATTTTCAGCATCCCTCATTATAGGCAGTGTGCAGCATCCCCATTACAGGCAGTGTGGCATCCCCCATTACAGGCAATTTGCTGCATCCTCCCCACCACACACACATCTTATCAGCGCCTTCTGTCTGCCTGCGTGCCCCTCTGCTGACACACACACCTTACCGGCACCCTCCCAGTCGGCCTGTGTCCTTTGTTTTCAATGGATGCCGGTCCTATACAGGGCACGCCCACCTGAAATCAGTGCTACGCGCTGGTAACGCGTGTGTGTGTTTACCAACTGGCTGGAAGGATGCCAGTAAGGTGTGTGTCAGAAGCGGGACAAGCAGGCAAACAGGTGGCACCGGTAAGGTATGTGTATGTTTGTGTGTTAGCAGTTGGGTAAGCAGGCTGGCCGCCGGTAAGGGGTGTGTGTGTGTGTGTGTGTGTGTGTGTGTCACCGGGAGCTTAGGCTGCTGCAGGAGCCGACCAGAGGTGGGAGCACCTGTAATGTAAGTTATTCTTTTTTAACATCCGCTTGATAAGATGCATTAACACTCCCCTCACACACTTTGAAGTGCGTCTTATGGAACAAAATACAGAAAACCATTGCTTGGTTTATACACCTTGTCTTCTGGAGAGAACAGAGATAGGCTAGCAATTTCCAACAACAGCCTTTACTTCACTGTGTCTTTACAGAGCGTGATGCCACTTCTGGTCTCCACCAACATGACGAAAAATATTAAGAGTAACTTATTTGTCAAGACGGCAGACGATTTTGCCCGGGAGGCTCTGAATACGGTTGGGTTGACCCATCGCACCAGTGGCTGTCTCTCTCATTCATTCCAGGTAAAAAAAAAAAAAACTGTCTGTATCATGAATGCACAATCTGCAGCCTGAGGGCCACATGCGGCCCTCACTGGCCCCCTTGCAGAGTTGGAGAGCAGAGCTTGCCTTGCCTGCAGAGCAAGCTGCTGGTCAGTTGAGGGCAGTGTATCTTTAACCCAAAGCAGAAAGTGGGGCACCTGTGATCATCTCTATAGAGGAGGGTGACACGCATGTGCTATTGGTCTGTTGTTTGTGCTGGGTGGTGGACTATTCCAAGCTCATCTTTGCCCACCTCACCTCTGCTTACCTCTTTGATCCTTATCTGTGCTAACTTCATCATTTTCTCTTTGCTTTCTTTAACTCAACTCTTCCCACCTTGTCTCATCGCACCTCTCCTCAACTATACCCTCAATATTTAATTGGGCAACACTGAAGAGTTCACCATTTCCTAAACTCTCTTTAGAGGTGCGGTTATTCAATTTAGCGGCACCAGCACCAGAAAAAGCTTATTGCGTGCTAGAATATGCGAAAACGTCATTAAAGAGGAACATTGTGAACACTTCAAAATATATCTAATCAGGGTAGCGCTATTGAATTTTTTTATACAATTAGTACTCAAAACATTCGTTAATTATAATTAAATGTCCACACGCTAGGAGTAGAATAAACCGCAGCCACAGCAGTTCAGACAATCTTGTTACACTTTATAAGGCACTCAAAGTCCTCAAATACGCCGCAGGACCCAGGTAAATAATTTCTTCTGCACCATGTGCTTAAATAAATCTTAATCGTGTGAACCCATCACCTTATGAGTCAAAATCAGGTACCAGATTGCTATTAAACCAAGCAATAAAACTTCTCCAATTTGTCTTTAGTTCCTCTTTAAGGGTACTTTCAGCTCCTATTAGCCTCTTAAAGTGGCTTGAAACCCAGGGGGGATCGGCCCGGGAATCTATAAGATTACCGGACCGATCAGATCCCTCCCCGCGGGGCATCCGAAATCGGAATGTCCCGCGGGGAGGAACCCCCCAGGAGGCCCACAAACCTTACCTCTGCCCCGTTCCATCGGCGCATGCGCGAGCCGTGGCCGCGTCTCGTGCTTCCCTCTAGCAGGGCGCGCACCCGCGTCGGCCGTTTGTGAATGGCCGGCGCAGGCGCGCTCCCTGTTAGAGGGAAGCGCGAGACGCGGCCTCCAGCATCAAGCGGCCTTGGACATGCATACCACATCGGCTCTGAGCGCTGTGATTCGCTGGAGCGGTCACGTGGGAGCGTGGTGAGGTGAGTGTTTCTGGGCTTTCGGGGGGGTTTCAGACAGCGGGGCACCCCCACCGATGTGGACCAAAACCCAGGATAGTCAAAATCCTGGGTTTCGGTCCACTTTAAGCAGATTCCTCTTAGAGAGATGATCATATTTTCCTCCTCTCCACCTTACTCTCATATAAACACAGATATCCCAAATGTATAATCAAGAAAGCTTCCGTTTTTAATGGCGTTTTTTTTTAAACCATGTAAAACAAAAACACAGAAGGCTCCAATAGCGTAATATTGTCTCAAAATCACGGCCAGTATTTCTATACCCGCCGCTTACCAAATAAAATTATAAAATCAGCATATGTTTAAAAGAAGGCTGCGTTTCCACTGCAGTCGCACCAGATGAAAAGACCGGCACTCGTGCTCCCGCCTCAAAACAAACACGGCGTCCGTACACCTCGGCCGCAAGCGCGGTAACTTCCGTGTTAGTTCCAAATCACGTGATAGGTAGGCCCCGCCCAGACGCGTCTCGTCACTAGGACTTCCTCATTAGGCTTCCCAGAGCCTCCTCTCAATAAATACCGCCCAACTATTTTTTGTTTCAATATGTTTTTATTGAGAGTTTTCTTTTTGGAAAGAACTGTTACATACAAGAAAGAGAAAACACAGAATACGAGTACAAATAAGATCAAACATCAAACAATGTTATAGTGGACACTGGCATAAAGCTCCTAGAGTGGGAGAGACCCAGCCCCAGCACTGGTAGGGCGACGTGTCGAGCCGATCAGAGTGCGCTGTATTTTGCATCCCACAGGGGGAAACCCGATTGGGGTACGTTCATAGGACAACACCCGGGGGGATCGTCTAGTGATGGTCCTCGGCATACTTCAGGGGGCCCAGCACACCAACCTAATCTCCTCACCTGCAAAGGGTAACCCCCAACCCGACCCCGTCCCCTCTCCCAAAATCAAAGCCCCAGAAGCCAGTCATCTCCCGTTGAACCGCTGAAGGAAGAATAGAAACGCTAAGGGAAAGAAGGGAAAGAATGGGGGGAAAGACAAAGAGGGGTAGACACAGGGCAATTACTAGCCCAGGAGAGGAGGGACAAGGACAAGACAAGGACAACGACCCAGGTAGGTACCAAGACATTGGCAGAAACGTAATTGTAGGTATATGTTTAGACAAAGGTGGGGACAACAACCACAACCACATCATATCAGGATTTTGGACTCACAGCTCGTCCAGACTCTGTTTTCATCTGATGTCCAGGATGAGGTCATTAGGGCGAGGTATTAGCTCAGGCCCGTCAGCCCAGCAATTTCTGAAAGTCAGGGGTGACCCGAGAAACCTCCCACAGCGTCCATGTCTTAAGATATTTCTGGGTGCCCCCCTCCACCCCCTCCAAGGCCAACTCCTCCAGCCTCTTGATGCTCTCGACTTCCCCATACCACTCCACCAGAGATGGTACAGCAGGGGTGCGCCAATGTCTTGGAATCACCGACCTCGCAGCTGTGAGTAAATGTCTCAGCAACCCCTTCTTACTGGATGACACCGGCCCAGGGATCATGGACAGGAGGGCGACCTGCGGGGTGTGGGGGATTTGTTCCATTGTTAAGTGTTCATATATCCCTAGAACTTTCTCCCAGAAGGTCCGTATCGGAGGGCACTCCCACCAGATATGTAGCATAGTCCCTGGGGCCCCGCTGCATCTCCAGCAATCCCCAGTATCGGACCCTCCAAATTTCACAAGGTCCGAAGGACACTTAAACCATCTCGATAATATTTTATAGTTTCGTTCCTGAGATCTAGAAGCAACCGACAGCCTATGGGTAAGTGTAAAGGATTTTTCCCAGTCATCAGGCCTCAACGTCTGTCCCAGGTCCTCCTCCCATCTCCCACAGAACCGAGGCAACTCCCCGTCTTCTTCCTCGCCTCGAATAATCTGATAGAGAAGGGAAATCACGTGTTTGGGAGGGGAAGGGTTTCGTAATATATCCTCCAAAGGCGTAAGCGGGCGGGAGAGGCATGAGCTCGGTGTAATCGATTTGATATAAGCTGCTAGCTGGGCATGTAGAAGCCAAGATATACTCCTGGTCTCTCCCTGAGTCCGCAAGGCCGTGAGGGAGGGAGGGCCCGACCCCGACACTATGTCCCCCAGCCGGACATCCCGGGATTCCTCCCATATGAGGAAGGATCTAGCATGCATCCCAGGGGGGAATAAAGGGTTGTCAAACAGGGGGGTAAGGGGTCCCGGTCTGTGGGATAGCCTACCCCGCTTCAGAAATCCATCCCACAATCGTAACAGGGGGCCCGCCAAGTAGGGCAATTCTCGTGTATCAGGTCTGGAGGAAGGTTCAATCCAGGGCAATGCCACCAAATTTAGGGGAGAAATGGCCTGTTCCAAACCAACCCAACACTTGTCATCTTTATGGTGGAACCAATCTGAGAGCCTGACCAATAGCGAGGCAGCGTGATAAGTCCGGAGGTCTGGGACTCCCAGGCCCCCTCTCGGCTTAGCTCTGAGAAGTGTTTCCCTCCGGATCCTAGGTCGCCCGCTCCCCCAAACAAATTTGAAAAAGGCTCTCTGCAAGGCCTGGAAGAAACCCCGTCCCGGGAGTAAGGGGACCGCCTGAAACAGGTACAGAAACCTCGGAAGTATGTCCATTTTGAGGATGTTAATACGACCCAGCCAGGAGTGTTGCTTTTTGCTGTATGAGTTAAGTCTTGAGGTTGTGGAATGTAAAAGTGGAGCGTAATTAAGTTTGTACAGCAACCCCAGGTCAGAAGGGATCTGGACCCCCAGATACTTAATGGCTTCTTTTTGCCACCTAAAGGGAAAGTTGGCTTGCAGAAGAAGTTGAGTTTCATCAGGGAGGGAGACGTTCAGGATCTCAGTTTTAGATAGGTTGACCTTGAAGTTGCTCACATCCCCAAAGCGCTTAAACTCCGCTAGAACAGAGGGCATGGTTATATGCGGGGAGGTGATGTACATAAGTAGGTCGTCCGCAAAGAGAGAGAGCTTGTGTTCCTCTCCCCCGCAGACGACCCCCCGGATGGACGGGTTCGCCCTCAAAGCGTTGGCCAGATGTTCCATCACCAATATGTAAAGCAGCGGAGACAAGGGGCATCCCTGCCGGGTCCCGTTCCGAATGCGGAAGGTTCCGGACAAGGTGCCGTTGACCCTCACCCTCGCAGTAGGATCCTGGTATAAAGCCATAATTTTAGCTAGCATACCCGGACCCAGGCCCACCTGCTGTAGCACAGCCCTCAGAAAGCCCCAATGTACGCGATCAAACGCTTTCTCAGCGTCCACCGCTAGCACACATGTAGGGACAGCCCGCGACTGTGCGTGCTGTATGAGGGAGATCGTTTTGATAGTGTTGTCTCTCGCTTCTCTCCCCGAGACAAATCCGACTTGGTCAGTGTCAATCAGGGGGGGAAGCAAGGGCTGCAGCCTAAGTGCAATAATTTTGGCATAGATCTTCAAGTCTACATTTATCAAGGAGATAGGTCTATAGTTACCCGGGAGGGTGGCGTCTCTGCCCGGCTTAGGTATAACTGTTATATGAGCCTCCAAGGACTGCCTCGGGAAGAGACAGTCCCTGGAGATGGAATTAAACATCTTAACCAAGAGGGGGGCAATCAAATCCCTCAATGTCTTATAAAATCTGGGGGTGAAGCCATCAGGGCCCGGACTCTTACCTGCAGGGGTATCCCCTATAGCCTTAAGTACCTCCCCTACGGTGAACGGATCCTCGAGCTGGTCACTGCTCTCCTGGGGAATAGTTGGGAGGGCGGTGTCACTAACATATTCCGCTATCCGGTCCCTCTCCAGCGGGTGGGAGCCCCGAGAGGGCACAGGCTCCAGGTTGTAGAGCCTGGAGTAGAAGGCCTGGAACTCCCCCGCTATCTGGGTAGTCTTGTGGAGTTCCGACCCCCTCCCCACTCTAATCATGGGGATGAACGTAGAGCCCTGCCTGGGGTGGAGAGACCTGGCAAGCATCCTGCCACACTTCGCCCAACTATTTTTAATGCTTTCAGTGTCGGCTCTGTATGATCACATACAAAGACACATAGGGGACACGCAGCCTTCCCTTTTACAAGCAATCCAGACCTTCACCCTGAATAACAGCCTATCTTATATGTTTCCCACACCCTGTACATACAGATTGCTCGAATTAACCCGGACCTTCACCCTGAATAAGAGCCTATCTTATATGTTTCCCCCACCCTGTACATACAGATTGCTCAAATTAATCCGGACGTTCACCCTGAATAAGAGCCTATCTTATATGTTTCCCCCACCCTGTACATACAGATTGCTCAAATTAAAAACCATCCTACCTGCATCTACTGCATGTTTTGAGCCTTTAAACATCCAAGATGGCGGCTCATGGAACATCCGGCAGCCTGCAAACAGGAAGTGCCTTCTGACTGTGCTGCTTTGCATTCTGGGATTGCTGAACTTTTCCTGATCTGCTCTGTCTGAGCAAAACACAGCTATAACCTGCCCGCCTGTACTTTATCCCGCTCTCCTCTCCTCAGTAAGTGGGATGCTTCTGAGGCAAGATGGCAGCGCCCGTATCCTAAAGTCCTGAATAGAGTTGCAGCCCATTGGGGGGAAAGAATAGTAAGTAAGTGACTAAAAACTTAAAATATATTAACTTTAGATGCTGGGGAATCGTATTTTAAGGGTTTGGGCTTTTCAATAAATCAAAGTGAAGGTCCGGTTTAAATAACCCCCATGATCTGGCTCCTCCTGAGATGTGTGCTTTATGTTGTTGCAGAGTTACGTGGTGGATTTGCTACTCACAGACTTCATTGTGAACTCCCAGATCACCGCCGGGATCATCGACCTTATCTATCGCGCTATGGCCAAGTTGCAAAAGGTGGATTAGCCGTGGCCAACGACCAGGACGTGTTTCTTATTCTGGAATAAAATCTCTACATTTGTGTTATTGTTCCACTTTATTTTCTGTAACTTCCACTGCATACCCCAAGCCTCTCACCTCTTCTCGTTGAGGCACACGCAGCAGCTCTAACGTGTCAGCTAGGTTCCATTATTCAAAAGATATAATACCGCGCTGCTCACAAAGACAATGTAATAGTGCAATATATTAAGGAAGGTAGAGCTCAACGTGTGGTATATAGGATTCCAATCCCTACAAAAAAAGTTAACAGTTGTCATATATACATATGATTACACAGAGCTCTTAATAGTCCACCGTGATGTAGGCAAATCCACACGTTTTCACACACTGGACAATCCGCCACCAGTCACTCAAGCCTCTTACCAGATGGCCAATATAAATCGGCAAAATGATGTAATTTCTCAATTAAATCCTGGTCTCCCTTCGGTTTGCTCCTGATCATCAACACAGCCTCCAAGGGGTCAAATTTAGAACATGGGCTTATAACGAAAAAGCATCAACCTCCTAATCCAATGCCATGCTCAGAAAAGGGGACTCCGCATCAATGATTCAATAGTGGTTAAAAAGTTAATTAACACGCAGACACCAGGGGACGGCATGTACTCAGATTGAAATAAAAAGCTAAAGGTTCCATTATTCTCGGCTTGGCACCTCACAGATCTTTTTGCCAAAGTCTGAGGACGGCGCAAGGGGTGCCCCCGGGCCTCCACCACTTGCCCTGCAAAGGGGGCCTCCGCCAACCTTTGGGTTATGGTCTGGTCCAGGAGGCTTTTCAGTCATTGGTTTGACGGATTGCGGGGACAGCAACAAAGCTATCGGCGGCAGTGAGGGCCTGTCCCTGGGCAAGCCTGCAGCCAAAGCCACTATAGGTCAAGACTGAGATTCTAGAGCTGCAAAGCCGCCGTCAGCAACGCTTCAGTGATGGGTGCAGAGGTGTCACTGCACATAAGCCACCAAGCACAGCCGCTGGCAGCTCAGGGAACCAGCCGGGCGACTACACTACCCCCCACCCAGAATGGCAAAGCAGGAGTTCCCGAGCAGCACGCACCCGCACAAGGGACTCCATCTGACGTTCCAGTAAGTAGGTGGGTGCCAGACAACCACCAATCAGTTACTTGGTTGGACTATTATTTTATAGGAAAAAATAAGACCAGATTTTGTGCCCAGGGGCCTCCACCACATTTAATCCGGCCCTAGTTACAGTACAATCAATGTTATAGGAAAGAGAGAGATCACAGGTAGATAATTAGCCATTATGCTTCAGGTAGGGGGGGGGGGCATCATCGACTCTATACCACTGTAACCAGTGGGGTGTGGCCAGCTTTCTTATCCTCCTGGGTGTGCTTCATTATACTGCCTACAGCCCGCTACTATGAGATTAGATAAATATTCTATAAAGTAATATAATTCCCACAATATGCATGTTAACATATCGTAACTACGAAATTAATGATCCCCATTAATGTCTTAGTTACACACGAGATAATTATCTTTCAGAGTCTGACACTATGCAGATTATCAGTCTCTGGTCAATACATATATCTGCCATGTTTAATATCATATGAAAGGTCTTATAATCCTGTATATGACTCTCTCATTAAATTAGTCCCAACTGCCATATTTCAAGAGTTACATCAATTCTCATAGTCTACAGTAGTCCATTAGTCTATAGTAAAAAGGAATACAATAGACTGGGCTGCATGGAAATGAGTTAATATTTACACCTATCACTCACTAGGCCCAATAGCTGAGGTGTGCACTGAGCTGCAGGTCATTTTCTAATTAGGTTGGTCCCATATTCGTTACATTAAATACACATTGGACACAGATATTGGAGACTATACAGATATTGGAGACTATAGACTAATGGCAATATCTGTGTCCAATGTGTATTTAATGTAATGAGTATGGGCCCAACCTACCGTATATACTCGAGTATAGGCCGACCCGAATATAAGCCGAGGCCCCTAATTTTACCACAAAAAAATGGGAAAAGTTATTGACTCGAGTATAAGCCGAGGCGGCTTTTTTAAGCCCAAAAAGTGGGCTGAAAAACTTGGCTTATACTCGAGTATTTACGGTATTTCCCCCCCTTCTCATACACCATGTGCCATACTATTCCACCCCCCTTCTCATACACCATGTGCCATACTATTTCCCCCCCCCCCCTCTCATACACCATGTGCCATACTATTTCCCCCCCCCCTCTCATACACCATGTGCCATACTATTTCCCCCCCCCCTCTCATACACCATGTGCCATACTATTCCACCTCCCCTCTCACACACCATGCCCCATAATATTCTCCCCCCCCCCTTTCATGCCCCATTCTATTTCTCTTCGCGGCTGGAAAGAACGTCAGACACAACACACACAGAAATACACACACACACACAAAGACAGAGACAAAGAGAGAGAGACATACACACACACACACACACACTTACCACGGGGGCGCATCAGCGGTGACTGTGTTGTTTCCCTGCTCCTGCCCCTCCTCCTCCCACGTCATCTGACCTCTCTGTGGCAGAGAGCTAGTGCGGAACTCGGCGGCCGCCATCTTGCTACACCCAGCACTGTGTGGGTGTATCTCCGCTCTCACCTCCCGGCGCTGCAGTGTCACCGGCTCTTCTGCCGCCTCCTCCCCGCTCCTCCGCCGCCGTCCGGAGCAGTCTTGTGCTGCCGCCCG
The DNA here is from genome assembly GCA_027917425.1 of Gastrophryne carolinensis. Classification (NCBI taxonomy): domain Eukaryota; kingdom Metazoa; phylum Chordata; class Amphibia; order Anura; family Microhylidae; genus Gastrophryne; species Gastrophryne carolinensis. The sequence continues at coordinate 438,013,550 of CM051238.1, read as the reverse complement.
CCGGGGACAGCCGCCTCCTCTCCGCTCCTCCGCCGCCGTCCGGAGCAGTCTTGTGCTGCCGCCCGCCGGGGACAGCCGCCTCCTCCCCGCTCCTCCGCCTCGATTCACACCCTCGCAGATCCGGGGACGCACGTGGCCGACACAGCCGTTCCTCCGCTCCCAGCCGCCTGCTCCACAACACAAGGGTGAGTGCGGGAGCAGGCACAGGGGCGGGAAATTTTCACTGACTCGAGTATAAGCCGAGGCGGCTTTTTTCAGCCCAAAAAGTGGGCTGAAAAACTCGGCTTATACTCGAGTATATACGGTAATTAGAAAATGACCTGCAGCTCCGTGCACACCTCAGCTATTGGGCCTAGTGAGTGATAGGTGTAAATATTAACTCATTTCCATGCAGCCCAGTCTATTGTATTCCTTGTTACTATAGACTAATGGCAGGATCTTAGGCTCACATCCTATTTGGTTGTTTAGTCAACAAAAGGATATGGACGGCACCAAACAATATTAGGCGTTATAATGTCCCGGTGCCCTGCTCTGGTATAACCCAAGGAAGGTACTACAAAATGAAGGAAAAAGGGGGATGCCCCAAATCCCCTAAACGGGAAGAAACCAGAGACTAACAATGGCACTCTGTTATGTATGAATCATATTAAAGTTTATTTTGAGATCTAGGTCACATACTGGGACACATTAAAAAAGGTTTTCTTTTAAAAAACATATAACATTTATATATATATACTACCAACAAGACATGAGGGGAGGGGAGGGGGGGACCTTTACAGTTGTCTCTTAATATGTACCAGTGGGGGACTACTAAAAAATATATAAATTCAATAATAAATATTTTATAAATGTGCAACTATACAAAAAGTGTCAAGTGCTATTAAAGTGCATCAAAATCAAGTACAGTTAAATGGAGCCATGTGAATAACACTGAAGATATGAGAAAAATCCAAATCACAGAACAAATACACCGTTAAATACCTTACTCATAAAGTGCTGAGTGCTTGCCACCACTGGAGCCCCCCTCAAATAGAATCCCTGCAACGCGTTTCGTGACGTCACCGTCACTTCCTCAGGCAGAGTAAACCTTTTTTAATGTGTCCTAGTATGTGACCTAGATCTCAAAATAAACTTTAATATGATTCATACATAACAGAGTGCCATTGTTAGTCTCTGGTTTCTTCCCCTATTTAGGGGATTTGGGGCATCCCCCTTTATCCTATTTGGTTGCATTAGGAATTTATTCTGGTGAATATCTGTAATCATATAAAGTATAATAAATATACCTATAATTATTACACTTCCTCACCCCCTTAACAGGGACAATAAACAATTCCCTTCATCCAGGGACAGGCAGACATGGCAGCATCTATCATCCTGGCTTCACCCCCAACATGCTGAACCCACCTAAGCAGACACCCTCTATTGTAATGAATAGAGTAAACATAGGGGCGTAAACAATGCCCCATGGTTGCTGCCATGTGAAGCCATCGGTGCTGTGAGACAGGATATGCCAGAGCTGGACGGAGGAGCCGTACATGCAGGGGACAAAGGGTGAGTATTGTTTTTTTGTTTGGCCTACGCAAACCCATTAATTCCTACACTTACCTGTGAACCCTTGGCCAGTTCAACTTGTATGGGGACAGATTCAAGACAACCCACCGGCCCAAGACCAAGCAAGAGTCTGCGGGGGCCTGCAGTCGCCACCCGTGTGCTAAAGCTCTTCCAGTGTGGGGCGCATCAGCCAGGTAAGGTGAGGTGAGGCAGCTGCCTTGTCTGACTGGATGAGCTTCAGAAGTGGATTGCTTGGCTAATAATAATTATAGAAACAATTAATGGTACAGATAATCATTTTGGTTGCAATAGCACAAAATAATTCTAAACAAATGAGAAAAAGTAATATTACAATTTTAATAATCATAGAAAGGATTAAATTAATAATATTAATTTTAATAACACTAACAAAAAAAATGATAGACAATATCCTGAATGTTGACAGAAGCATAGTAATCCATTATAATTATCCTGCCGGAGCGCGCATGGCGGCCGCCCTGCTCCTTCACGCGGACGCCTCGTTGGAACGGAGGCAGATGAGTATTTAAGGGCCTCCATCTCCCTGTATTTCACATGCCCTGATGAAGTGACGCGTGTGACGTCA